>CM062291.1:239175153-239240856 GCA_031216915.1 Pictodentalium vernedei
TCTGCTGGATCTGAAGAAGAAGACTTTTAAAGAAAATTCCTCATTTTGAACTAAGTTATCATTTGGGCTCCCACAGTGAGCCCAAATATGAACCCAGGGACTTGGCTTTAACAAACATGAATCTCACCCCCTAAGGATGCTGCATGCCAAATATCCAAACTGCTGAATCTGAAGAAGATTTTTGAAGAAAAATTCCTCAAATTGACTAAGTTATAATTCAGGCCATAGGGAGCCCAAATATGAACTCAGGGACTTGGCTTCAATGAAGTTGAATCTCACCCCCCCCCCCCCCCTCCCTCCCCCAAGGATGCTACACACCACTTATCAAAACATTCCGACTGCTGGATCTGGATCCCCGCCCCCCCTGTAAGTAAAGAAAATTCCTCATTTTGAACTAAGTTATAATTCGGGCTACCACAGTGAGCCCAAATATGAACCCAGGGACTTGGCGTGAACAAACTTGAATCTCACCCCATTAAGCATGCTGCATACCCAATATCAAAAGATTCTGCCTGCTGGATCTTGAGAAGAAGATTTTAAAGAAATTTGCCTGAAATGCACTAAGTTCAAATTGGGCTCCTATACTGAGACCAAATATGAACCCAGGGGCCGATTTGAACAAACTTGAATCAGATCCACCCCACAATGTTGCATACCAAATATCGAAAGATTCTGCCTCCTGGATCTGGAGAAGAAGATTTTTAAGAAATTTGTCTGAAATGCACTAAGTTCGAATTCGAGCTTTTATAGTGAGCCCAAATATGAATCCAGGGAGGCCGATTTGAACAAACGTGAATCAGATCCACCCCACAACGTTGCATACCAAATATCAAAAGAGTCTGCCTGCTGGATCTGGAGAAGAAGATTTTTTAAGAAATTTGCCTGAAATGCACTAAATTCGAATTCGGGCTTCTATACTGAGCCCAAATGTAAATCCAGGGGGCCAGTTTGAACAAACTTGAATCAGATCCACCCCACAACGTTGCATACCAAATATCAAAAGATTCTGCTTGCTGGATCTGGAGAAGAAGATTTTTTAAGAAATTTGCCTGAAATGCACTAAGTTTGAATTCGGGCTTCTATACTGAACCCAAATGTGAATCCAGGGAGCCGAATTGAACAAACTTGAATCAGATGCACCCCACAATGTTGCATACCAAATATCAAAAGATTCTGACTGCTGGATCTGGAGAAGAGGATTTTTTAAGAAATTTGCCTGAAATGCACTAAGTTCGAATTCGGGCTTCTATACTGAGCCCAAATGTAAATCCAGGGGGCCAGTTTGAACAAACTTGAATCAGATCCACCCCACAATGTTGCATACCAAATATCAAAAGATTCTGCCTGCTGGATCTGGAGAAGAAGATTTTTTAAGAAATTTGCCTGAAATGCACTAAGTTCGATTCAGACTTCTATACTGAGCCCAAATGTGAATCCAGGGGGCCAATTTGAACAAACTTGAATCAGATCCACCCCACAATGTTGCATACCAAATATCAAAAGATTCTGCCTGCTGAATCTGGAGAAGAAGATTTTTAAAGAAATTTGCCTGAAATGCACTAAGTTCGAATTCAGGCTTCTATACTGAGCCCAAATATGAATCCAGGGGGCCAATTTGAACAAACTTGAATCAGATCCACCCCATAATGTTGCATACCAAATATCAAAAGATTCTGCTTGCTGGATCTGGAGAAGAAGATTTTTTAAGAAATTTGCCTGAAATGCACTAAGTTTGAATTCGGGCTTCTATACTGAACCCAAATGTGAATCCAGGGAGCCGAATTGAACAAACTTGAATCAGATCCACCCCACAATGTTGCATACCAAATATCAAAAGATTCTGACTGCTGGATCTGGAGAAGAGGATTTTTTAAGAAATTTGCCTGAAATGCACTAAGTTCGAATTTGGGCTTCTATAGTGAGCCCAAATATGAATCCAGGGGGGCGATTTGAATAAACTTGAATTAGATCCATACCAAGATGCTGCATACCAAGTATCAAAAGATTCTGCCCACTGGTTCTGGAGAAGATTTTTTAATAATTTTTCTATAATTCATACGGTGATATAAGAGTTATGCCCCATACAGAGCCCTCAAGGGACGTGGCCATTTCATTTGAACAACTTGAATTGACATATGGTAATGAACATCCATACCAAGTTTCTAGCAAATCGACCTAGCGGTTTCAGAGGATAAGTCGTTTGAAAAATGTTCACGATGCCGGACGGACGACGGACGGAAAGTGATAAGTTTAGCTCCTTTCAGTGAGCTAAAAATCAGCCAGATTGGTCAATGGTCAATGTTTGTTCCAAGTTTTCATACTAACAAACTCAAAATTCATGAAAATCCATTAACTAAGGGGCATAATTCTGCCAAGAAATTTTGATCAAGGTGGAATTCTTGATTAGCTCCGTCCAACTTGGCCAAATAACTCGGATTACCAAGTATCATGAGAATCAATCTAGCCATTCTTGAGTTATGGCTGTCAACGCCATACAACAGCATATGCCTGCCAACCTAGCCAAACTATAAGTAGAGTTTTAGAAGAGAAAAAACTGAATTAAAAATAGCAGCCAGCCACATTTAAAAACAAGAGGCTCCCACAGGGCCAGAATGCTCATCTGATAAGTCATGCCCATCTCATTTACATTGTCAGAATGGATTTATGATGATCATATAAAATTTGCATGTCTTTAAGTTTTTCCATCATTAATTACTTCAGTACAACAGACACATACATTTAATTATTTATTGGTGTCAGCATCTCTGGGCTATATGATGACTCAACATAAGCATAAAATGATGTTTTGCTAATCGTTTATGCCCATGTTGCCCACTGCATGGGGGACTGCATCCCAGCGGTTTAGGTTACCAGGACCTATTCTACTAGTAAAACATAACTTGTTCACCTCAGTAAATAAGCACCGATTCATTTCCCAGGGTTCCCATGAAGAACAATACAATAAGGGCAGGAAATCCTGATGAGCTCATTTCTGTCAAGTGTAATATGAGATACTTTTTGCTGACATTTTTTGAAACTTAAAAAAAAACAGGCCAAGTTTGACTGAAAACAGAATTAAAGGGTGACATGTTTTCTGACTTCACCACCACCCAACACCCCTCATCTGGTGACCTCAACCAAATACCATTCAAGTTGCATCCCTGAAACAAATAAAATTTGGGGCTCCTTCCAAAGTGTCAGTGAGCTTGTTCCTGTGAGGTCTGATATGATATGTCTCTGTTGATTTCTTTTGGAAATGTTATTAAAAAAAATTGGCCAAGGAAGACTGAAAAGAGAATATATTGGGTCAAGCGTTATTTTCTGACTCCACCACCACTACAACCCTCTCCTCTGGTATTCCTGAAAACCAGTCAAGTTGCATGCCTTGAAGAAATATAATTTGGTGCACCATCCAATGCTAAATAGCAAAATACAATGAAGCCCACTTAATTGGTTCTCTCTTAATTGAATACCCCTGTTAACTGAATAATATTTACAAACACAAATTCATTTACCATACCTTCAGTACAAATTTGACCTGTTAATTGTATACAGGTTATGGAGCAGATTCCTGTTAACTGAATAAAAAATACTGCAATATGTTGAGAAATTGCTCTGATAAACAACAAATTTCCTTTGTTTATGGAGCTTTTTGCCTCAGTACGTCCAATACAGTCATTCATTGTATTATATATTGTTTGACAGAGATCACAGAGCTCTGTCAAGCAAGATATAATTGAATAAATGCCCAGTTTATCTGTAGAATACAAGAAAGTAACCAGTTGGCTATTCAAGTAACCAAGTGGCTATTCAAGTAACAGAGTTCCACTGTACCAAAAGATTTGACTGAATGGTTTAGTAGAAAAAGTTCTCCAAACACTTGGAATACTTCATGCTAACCTGGAATCATTCATAGTGCACCCCATAATGTTGGCCGACATTCCCCTTAAGTCACAGACATTTGCACCCCACGTTATTCAGCTCCTACTATACAATATGCTACCTTGGAATCATTCATTGTGCAACCCATAATGTTGGCCATCATTCCCCAAAAGTTACAGACATCTGCACCAACATGTTATTCAGCTCATAATACAAAACACACTAACTTGGAATCATTCATTGTGGGGGTATGGTCGCTCAGTAGGCAGAGGTGCAGGCTGCAAGCCGAGAGGTCCTCGGTTCGAATCCCACCTGCGGCAATCATGTTATGTCCTTGGGCAAGACACTTCACCCCCACTGCCCATGTAGGGCATGGTGGCGTTGTGTGCTAAGGCGTAATGCTAATCCTGCTTGTGTGGAGTTAGTATGTTGGGGAGCTGACAGTTGCTCGCCGTTGCTCGGTGGTTCTCTCTGGGTACTCCGGCTTCCTCCACCCGTAAAACCATCATGGTTATGATTAGCCATTGTGCAGAAATATGTGACCTTAAACACCAATAAATAAATAATCATTCATTGTGCACCCCATAATATTAACCGACATTCCCCTTGAGTTACAGACATCTGCACCCCATGTTATTCAGCTTCCCTTAAGATATAATTGAATAAATGCCCAATTTATCTGTAGAATATAGGAAAGTAACCAAGTGGCTATTCCAGTAACAGGAGTTCCACTGTATCAAAAGATTTGACTGAATGGTTTAGACGAAAAAGTTCTCCAAACACTAGGGATACTTCACGTCATTCTTGAACTCTTTAACCCCTACTCCTGTAGCCCTGTAAATGCAGGTAAATAAGATTTTGTGAAAATCATTTTCTTGTGCCTTAGATTGTCAAAAAGTAATTATTTGGTCAGTCAAAATCCATTAGAGTCAAGCTAGTATGCCAAACTCTCTATAATTAATGAATGCCTATGGAGAATGAGAATATGAGTTTGGAAAAAAATACAATGTATTTATATATAGATGTTTAATGTCAGCATCTGAGCTATATCATGACATGACATAAGTATAAAGACAAGTTTTGTGAATCATTTATGTTTATGTTACCCATTTACTGAGGGATTGCACCCAAGCAGCATTGGTTACCAGGTCCTATTTCACTGGTGGAGGAAAACAAATCTACCTCAGCAGACATGATGACCTTCACTTCCTGGTTGTCCTCGGGTGGGGTGGGGTGGTGTGATTGGGTGGGTGAGTGCATTTGAGAAAATTGAGATTAAAAAAAGTAATTTACCTTTACCTGAGTTTTCAATTTAAGTTTTTTTTTACTTCAGGAAACTTTGAGAAAAACTATTTTGTTATTTATTAGTGTTTATTAAGGTAATTGACAGCAGTTGTCACTATATATGACCACACAATGAAAAAATCTTTTTAAAATAATTTACAGTAAGCTATGAAAATGCTTTTTAACCTAGATAAAACTTTTGAAAACTTAAAAGTTGTAAAGCCCTATCATTCAATGACATGCTGGATTACCACTTTAAGTAACCTGAGTTGCCTACAAAAGATGTTTTTTTTTATTTTATTTACAGCACTGTCTGTATTTGAGTGAATAGTTAAGCATCTTGTATTGGAATAGGGATCAAATGATAAATAGACTCAACTTGTCCCCAGTTGAAAGCAAAATGTATGAAACATATGGGTTAAATTAAGTCTGTACCTCTCCAGAGGCTCGGTCCAACTATATTTTACCGAACTCATTCTGTGAGTCTCACTGTAAATTCAGGACTTGGAGACTCTTTACTAAGCCTTCTTACTACATGGGTTGATATATATGGTACCAAAATTTCCTTTTTATAGCATGAAGCCAATACTAACAACATAGCACTGTGCAAAGATTTTATAATTCTATCCAAAAATAATTAATTTCCTTCAAAAGAAGGCATAACTGAATGTAAGAAACATAAAATGTTCCACATATTTTACATCTGGCGACTATAAAAGATGGCAAAATCGTGTTCTCAACTAAAATAAAATTTTCCGCAGACACCAAATGAAAGTGTCAATGACACTTGTCTGTGTGTTATGTTTGATGAAAAAGATAATGTTCAATGTTTATGAAGGGATTATGAAATAACACAAGAATTGTGATAATAGGGAATATGTTAAGTTTTGTTAACTGTATACTATGTTTACAATAAAAATGATATGAGGTGTAGACTGTACTAAAGAATTGAGGGGTGGGTTAATGTGGCCCTCACAGTTAATGTATGTGGCCTCACAGTTAATATATATCAACGAAAGTTACCAATTTACAGTGAAATTATTTGAAAACGAGTCTCCTCTAGACATCAAACGGAGTCTTCCTACAAAGTTACAATGAAATCCCTCCATATTAAATATGACCTGCAGACTGTGATAAAAGTTTTTGGGTTTTTGGCTTGGGCAGCTATCACGGTGACCAAAAGGGGATGTTCTCATCTAGACATGACTCCAAACCTGCATATCAAATTAAGTGACGATCGGATGAGCACTACAGAGTGTAGCCTGTGCTAAAGGAAAATGTGAACAGACTTACAGACTCACACAACTGTTATCTTAAAATAAGCTTGCAATGTTTCATGTTCAAGTTTATTCTAAGATAATAAGCCTGCACAAGCTAACTTTCAAATGTACATGAAACATTGCAAACTCAATTGTTAGCTTGTGCAAGCACGCAGTGTTACCTTGTGCATGCTCGCCAAGCCGTTTGTTCATTTATTGGTGTTTACGATTACTTTTAGCTGCATAGGCTAATATGACAACAACAACAACACAAGTATAATGTATAGCTTAGATCAAGCTAACTCGGCAAGGTTTCCACAGGCTTCTATATTTAGCTTGCATTGTTAGTTTGCTATTTATGATTTATTAGTGCTGATCAGCAAATTAATAACTAAGTTCATATCTTGGCGATAAAATAGTTTTGCTGTTAAAGACACTTTTGTTAAAATCCAAAGACACATTATGATGAATGAAGAGAAAAGACTAATTACACAGAAACATTACAATACTTATAGTGATTATAAAGTGAGGTCAGCCTGTGTTTAGGGAATGCTGAAGATAAAAATATGGTAAAAAATGAAATTGCAAGACTGTAAAAGTTCAATAGGCTTGCAATATCAGTGTTAGCCTGCACATGCTTGCAGTGTGAGCTTGAAAAACTGTTGAGCTCATTACAAGTTTCCCACAAGCTTACTCTACTGCCTTCCTTCCAATTAAAAAAAAATCATTGATAATTCTTTCAAGTAAACAACAAGAGGCCACATGGGGCCTTAATCAGTCATCTAACAAATTAGATCAAAGAAGTATTTTAGGTCACATTCAGCTAGTCATGGCTCATCAACACTACAGTGGCAAGAAGTCATAACAACATTCTGGTGTCCATGTCAGTGATTATTATCATAGGTCTTTCCGACTGGATCCAACTCTACCAACTGCAGACATGCACTACAAAACCTCAAAGAGATGTTATGCCACTGCAGTTTGAAAGACATTATTGATGGAAAAATACTAGGGCTTGGATTTGAACAAACTTGAATCTGCCTGAATGTTGTTTACCAAATATTAAAGGATTCAAAATGGTTGATCTAACGAGGATGGTTAAAGACTGTTCCTCATATTGCCCTATGATAATAAGTTAAAGTTTGGGGTCTCACAAGATGCCCAAATAGGAATTCAGAGAATTGATTTGAACAAACCTGATTGTGACCAGCTATGAATGATGTACACAGAATATCGAAAAATTTTCACTTGTAAACTTGAAGATTTTTGAGGAATTTTCATCATACAGCACTAAATCAGGGCACCAACAGGGAGCCCAAATATCAGCACAGTGATTTGATTTGAACAAACTTAAACCTAAGCCACCCTAGATATGTTGATACCAAATCCACGTACTGCAAGGAAGATTTACATGAAGACAAGCAATTGCAGACCTACACTCAAATAGTGTAATAACCATGGGTGGTAAACACCCTCCTCACGTTACAGTTACATTTTGCAGCCAGCAGTAGAAGCCCACCTTGAATAACTTCAACCACTGAACTCAATAACATGTTATTGAAAGAGTTGACAATTTTCCTGTCGGTTCGCTGCTAGTCTACTTCGAAGCAGTTAGTCACACTGCAGCTCATACAATTCATGTTCGTACGAAGCTGATTAAGGCCAGCCTTTCAAGCCTCCCATTGGGACAGTTCTGGTACCTGAACTTCAGAGTAAAGCCCACATATGGACTTCCAGCACTCAACCAGTTAAAGTCATTGCCCACTTTAAATGGAGGACATCCACTACAGGCATTGGATACAGGGTGCTATTATACCAGTAAAATATAATTTGCGTTTCCCGAATTTTCATTTAACATCCTATGTAAAGATGGAACAATCAAGAAAAGTTTTAAATGTGCTCATATTTTACTGTATGGTATGTACATGTACAGTCTATAACAAAGTGTACTATTCGGTAATATTATTTTCAAAATGTGAGTAATGCGATGTACATCAATATACAATATATGCAAACTTGGAATAATTCAATCTGCAACCTACATTTATGGCTGACATTCCCTGTAAGTTAGACATCTGCACCCCACATTATTCAGCTCCTACTATAATACAACATGCTACCTTGGAATCATTCATTGTGCACTCCATAATGCTG
The DNA here is from genome assembly GCA_031216915.1 of Pictodentalium vernedei. NCBI lineage: Eukaryota > Metazoa > Mollusca > Scaphopoda > Dentaliida > Dentaliidae > Pictodentalium > Pictodentalium vernedei. Next base: position 239,183,733 of record CM062291.1, read on the forward strand.
GCTGACATACCCCTTAAGTTACAGACATCTACACCACACGTTATTCAGCTCCTACTATACAATATGCTAACTTGAAATCATCCACTGTGCAACCCATAATGTTGGTCAACATTCCCCGTAAGTTACAGACAGCTGCACCCCACGTTATTCAGCTCATAATATAAATGCACTAACTTGGAATCATTCATCGTGCACCCCATAATGTTGGCCGACATTCCCCTTAAGTTTCAGACATCTGCACCCCATGTTATTCAGCTCCTACTATACAACATGCTAACTTGGAATCATTCATCGTGCAACCCATAATGTTGGCCAACATTCCCCGTAAGTTACAGACATCTGTACCCTACATTATTCAGCTCTTACTATATAACATTCTAATAGGAATCATCCATCGTGCAACCCATAATGTTGGTCGACATTTCCTGTAAGTTACAGACATCTGTACCCTAACATATTCAGCTCCTCATGGTATTTGATGACTGGATTTGCATCGCAAAATGCTGTACAAAAATGTCCAAATGCTAACCATTTTTCCTTCATATTCACCTTATATTCACTATTTATCATCACTTTTTGAAACCAAGATGAAAACTGCGAACCAAGTTTGTTTTTTTTTTAAAAAATACCCTGCTCCTACTACAATGTATACAACATGCTAACTTGGAATCATTCATCCAGCAACCAATAATGTTAACAAGGAAAAATTTAATGTACATGTAACAGCCATTAAGATGGTTTTCTCTCCCCTTTAGTTTGCCCAACTTCACTTCAACACGCTTGCCCTGCCTTATCTATGTCTCACTTAAGCCCATTATTTCAAAATCCTCCCCCTCCATCATTGTTTTGATTTCACTAACTTTTTTTTATGGCAATTCTGGATATTGCAATATTCTAATTGAAGGAAGCGTGATTTCTTTGACCTTCCTGACATGTTGTTAATGTCCTAGGTGTGTCCCTCTGTTATGCATATGTGTATTGTAATACCCTGTGGGTATTACATATTTATTTAAAGATGGCTCATGGCAAAGCGAACACATTTCTGAAATTTCCCCAACTTACTCAGTGACAGTAACTGGACAAGAAATAAAAGATTTAATTAGATGTACCACGCCCAGTATTGTTTTTGGGACACCTGGTGAAGAAACCTATGTTATAATAAATTATTGGTACGCCAAATTAGCATATTTCGGCCAAAACCAGTACTTTCGTTTTTAACGATTTCCCGGTAGCTTTGCCTTGACCCTTCTCTAATCTAAAACTCGGTCAAGATGCACAGAAAGTGCAGCGAAATTAGGCATACACAGTTTTGATGAGGGACCTCATGTTGTAAATTATTACCCTCTAATGGATGTATTAATTGTGCGGACGTAGTTGTTAGTAACTTATTACTACATTTGGATATCTGCGGGAATTAATCATTAACGTACGATTGCAGCCGCATTCGCACATGTGCTCGAACATTTTATTTCTGACCCAGTCAGGGGGGGGTCGGAAAAAATTTTCAGACACGTATGCCTGTTTTTACTTTCGCAACCCTTTTGGGACCCACCCACCCCTACCGTCAAATTTTTTTCCGCTCACGGAAGTTTTTTTCGCAGAATTTTAGACACCCACCCCCCTTTAACAGAAAAACCTGATAAAAACTTGGAAAAACCCTTCAAATACTGTCCAATGTGTATTCACTCAAAAGAACTCTTCAAAATGAGAATGATGGATAAGTTTCTTCATTAATTAGTAGACTTTCATGGGAATGAAGTATGCACACTGTAGGAACACATTATTGTCACATTCAGAAAGAGTCAAAAACTAAAAAAACCAGTAAAATACACCATATGAGTGACTTGAGCCCACCTCTTTCATCTCAAGTATTTATTGGGGATAGAGTTGTCTATCCTGGATCCAAGACTAACAAATAATTTGTCACTCTAAAATACAACATTTAGATGCCAAAGAAAATGTGGGGTACTGCTTCACTGGGTGCTTGATAGCTTTTGTCCCTGTCCATGAAAATGTTTGTTAATTGGTCAGTTATGTGTGCATGATTCATTCTTGGTATTAACTAAATGCATTCACTCATTCACAGCTCCATTGTTCAGTGTACCAAATGGTTGAATTTATTGATTCTTTATAGATTTAAGACTGGTCTTGTGAACACTTTGCAGTGAATGTTATTACTTAACTTGTAGGATTCCAGTCATGTGGCATCAATCCAATATCATTCTGTCACACTTGGTGAATTTGACCAATCGTTCTGAATCGTTATGAATTTATTTACATATACATGTACATGCATGTATGTATGTATAAACTCGCATATGTAGAATCATGTTTGGACATCCCGAAATACACTCCTACTTCATATGCATAGCCTGTATGCCTGATATACCTGGATACACTACAATACACTCAATATTTTCTTTCTCTGTCTTTTTCAGAAGAGATGTCTGACCAGCGAAGGCAGTGTCAATATTGTGGAAAAGATTTCACCAACGATAACACCACAAATCAAGTCAGACATGAAAATTCATGTCAAAGAAAACGGCCTGCTAGCACTAAGCTTGTCACAGACTTCTTCGGAAGAGTGAAAAAAAGTTCTCTGGATCAGTCTGTATCACAATCATCAGAGGAAGCACCCCATGCAGCTACTAGCAGTCAATCTGAATCAACTCCTGTGGTGGAACATGAAGATGTTGAAATAACAACAATTGAGAAACGCTCCACATGTGCCGGATTTCAAACAGCTCTTGGGTCTAACTTCCATAGCAAGTACCCATACCTAATTCACAAGTCTTCAGACTATGACTTCCTCCCTATTAATGGTTCTTTGTATTCAAAAGCATGTTTTTCAAGGAATCTGATTCTTCATCCCGTAACTGAACAGAAAACATGTGAAGATTGTCTGAAACTGGAGTATAATACTCGAGTAAAACAACTGGTGAATCGAGCGATGGAGTCAGTGACGGTAATCAGCCACATGAATAACTCCTACCTCAATCATGATCAGCTTGTCGAGAAACTGGAAGAGAAAAATTCAGCCATTTCAAAAATCAGACTTCAATCTCATTCAGCGCACAGCCACCAGCTGTATGTTGAAAATCAATTATCCATGTTCAAAAAGTTGGCAAAACTCATCTCTGAACATGATGTTCCAAGGATAAAGCAGTTGCTCGCAGTGTGTATGAGACAAAAACGTAGTGCCGGATTCATAATAGAACAATTGGCGGCAGCTGTTGGTGGGCTCTACTCACCGAAAGGCTACAATAGAAATGATTTCGACATAGCTGGAATGATTCTTCTTGCTGGTGGTCCACGCCTACTGAATATTTTGCACAAAACATCTGGACTCCCAAGTCTTTCGCACACATACAGAGTCATTTCAAAGGAATATAACTTGCATAAGAACAAATTATGCGCATCATCTCTTGACAACATGCGCCTACAGCTCTCCGAGAATGTCAAAGCAGGGAAACAATCTGTTGGTGGAAGTGTTTGCTTATGGTCCCTTAAGGTGGATGAGATAGCGATTGAAAAACGCCTCAGATGGGAGGATTCCACCAATAAAATTCAAGGTTTTTGTGCAAACCATGCAAAACCTGCTGATATTGTATTCAATAGCATGCACACCATCTCAAACCTGGAAACAAAGCTTGCTGACAATGAAATTCATCTTGCGACCGAGGCGTGTGTTTTCGCGCTTTCCCAAATAAGTGATTCCAACTACCACGGCAGACCAATCCTGGTGTTGCCCATCTGCAACCATAAAACTGCAGATCAACAACAATCAATATTCAACATGACCATTCAATCTTGGGATGATTCAAACGGACCTTTGATGAACATTGCTACAGATGGAGATGGTGTTCGCCGAAATGTACTCCAATCAATGTTATTGTACAACTTGAATGACAGTTCAAGAATTCACAATGAACTTCATCAACTCAAACATCTCGACATAATCACAGCAGCCAATGATATAACTATAAACTATGACCCAAAACATATAATCAAGCGAATGAGAAACAATATCTTATCAGGTGGAGTCACCATCCATAATATCAACATGAACACAAGTGTTATTCGCCTTCTTCTAGAAAACCGTTCACAAGCAGACACGGAGACAATTCTAAACCCTGTGGACAAACAAAATGTACCACTTGCGGTAAAGCTAATAAATGTTTTCACATCAACATGGGATCCATCGAACTGGACACCTGGAATGGTAGAGATGCTTCCTGCATTGAAAGCGATGAAGGTCATATGTGACGGTCTACTTTCCTTCTTCGCAAAACCATCCATGTCAATCGAAGAGGCATTGGTGGATATCAGTGCTCTTGCTCACACACTTTTATACTTGTACCGTTGCAACAACAAACTCATTCCGAATGTGTTATACCACGATATTCAAGCGAATGTGCAGGATGCGTTCTTCTGTGCGGCTAAATTTAAAGTTTTCCACCCTGACAAACCATTGTACCTGTACCAACTGGGTAGCGACCAGGTAGAACAATTATTTGCAAGTGTTCGAACCCAGACCCACGATCGGGCCTGCGATATACTTCAATTGGAGCAGAGACTCCACAGATCAGCTGTGATGGAGGCAATCTACTCAAAACATCCAGAATGGAAATCCAAAACAACTAGACTGAGTGGGCCAGTTGATCACACCAGACCTGAACACTGGACTGGAAACCTTTTGTGTGGTTCTCTTGATTTGAGGAGCATCTGGGAGAATGGGAAAGCTGTGGCTGTTTCGGCACTCTCGACCTTCCCTGAGTACATCACCAGAGAAATCGAAGATGATGTAACTATCATGAAACCCAATGGAACAGCAGTTGGGGTAAAAGACCACGATTCAAGTACCGGTGTTGTACATTCAAGTTTGGAAAGTGAAGATGACGAAGAGAATTCTGATGCCATGGTTGATCTAGAAAACAATCTACAGAGTGATGATACACTATCTCCTACAATTGAAATTGATGGGAAAACGGTCTTTAAAGCCTCTGTCCTTAAGATGATGTCACAAAATGTCGGTGTGTGCAAATCGGGAGACCGCCTTCGAAGAGTACAGGGTTTATCTAAATTTCCATCTGTCGGCCCATGTTCGTCTTCGCTAGCATGTTCATCTGAGCAGTTCACCGTTAAGGATGTAGCTGTATGTATCACACAAACAAGTTCGAAACACCAAGCAGAACTAATTGGAAAGTGTCTCAGTCTTTTCGTCATAGACAAGATTACTGACAAAGACAAGAAATCCAAGAGTTTCTTGGACAAAAATGAGAATGGGGAGCTGTCGGGACGTGTTCTTGTCCTAGAAGAACGCGATAATGGTCTTTTTTGGAACACTCAAAAAAGTGGGAGTAAAATAATTTGCACAATGAAGGATTGTCATGTAACCACCCCAGAAATAGTGGTCGATGGAGAAAGTGTCACATTTTTCTTTAATAAAGATAAATTGGAGGATTTATTCGAATCCATTGGGTCTACGGAAACACACATTGTTTGTGATGATGGGCCATACTTGGACAGGACTGGGACACCACTATTCTTCATTCCAACTGAACCTCATCCCCAACAGGAAGGAACATTATGTAAAGTTTGTCGAAAAAAGTTGAGCAAGAAGTCATGTCGCTTACATACGGGTGTGCACATCATCAAAGGTGAACTACCTGACCATGTGTGTGGATTCTGTGGCCAAATTGGATGTTCAATAGACCTGAAAAAATCTTCCCACAGAACTGATATCCCACTCTCAAATTGTGTTCTCTACACGAAATTCAGCTTGAAGCCAGCATCTGTTTCTAAAGACAGCGCTCCGTGTACAAATCGACCTGTTAAATGTGATCAATGTGATGTTGTATATTGGAGTTATCACCTGCCCACACATTTTAAGAACAAACATAAGGATTCTGTGTGCGATAGCTCAATCAATGAAGCTGAAAAGCTACGCATGAGCAAGCTTTGAGCATCTCATGTTTGAGACACACACATAGATCACTACTTTTGTTTTCTGAATGTGCATCACCAGAATGTTTGATCATGTTCAGGATATTCAATCATTCTTCAATTGTGCTAGCATCATATGCCACACCATATTCAATCTTTCTCAGAGGAGAATTCAAAATTTTGATCATATAGCTGACCTTGCACACTCAGTATACTGTCATTACTACCTGGGATAGGTTTCATTTATTTTACTTTGATGGATTGTCAAGTAGATTTGACATCTTAGTTGAGTGCATTGAGTGATCAACTATGAGAGGGTTCTTTCGAGCGAGTCGGTTATTTATTAGAGACTGTTTTTTTATTATTATTTTTAGAGACTGTTTCTTCCTTTTCCTGTGATGAGATTTCCACATATTATTTGTGTTTTACTCTGTTTTACTTATTTTATATTTTTGTTTTCCCATTTTGTTATGTTTGAGTTTTTCTCTTATTCCTTTTTGTTTTCTGTGATGAGATTTCCACATATCTTTATGTTTTACATTTTATTTTTTACACTTTGTTATGACTGAGTTTTTCTCTGTCAAAAAAGAGAGTTTTAAGTTATGTTCCATAGGTTTGACAATGTGTTTGAGATATTTTTTGTTTAATAATCTGTTGTGAGAATTCAACATGTATCCGATAGCTATGTTTATTTCAATACATTATTCAATGAATGATATCTCTTTCTAGTCTTATAAATGGCACTCATTAATTAATCTGGTGTTATGCATCAAGATGAAAAGCGACCTCACTAGATTCTTTTGAGCATCTCTTGGATATCTCTTGGGAGTGACTCAATAGATGTCCATCAGCTTCACGAAGAGATACCGTATCTGCCTACTTGGGAGAAATTGATGTTGAGAACTTATATGAGGGGACACTCTTCTTGTCATGTATAGAAAGCCTTATTACCCCTGTAGAGCCCAGTATAGTGTCTGTTAATAGTTTATATACCTTAAATTACTTGAAACCACTGATTAACCCTGATTAACCATGAAAAAACATCAAAATAACATTGAGGAAATTTTTTTTTTCAGTTGCGGAAAAAATTTCTTTTCGAGGTGGCTGACCACCCACCCACCCCGGCATACGTGTCGGAAAAAATTTTTCCGACCCCCCCCTGACCCAGTGCATTTTTGCAGACGAATTTTCTCACAATCGAAGCTGTGTATCGGTCAAAAACACAATTTGTACGAAACGTCATTTTGTCATACCTATTGATACTAAATCATAAAATCCTCATCCAACAAGTAATGTCCTTTTCATGGCGTTTCGATACTTTATTACCGCGGAACTTAGAAAAGACTTTTGCAAGAAGTACTGTGTATTTCCTCAGCATCTTCACCCTTGCGCAATTTGTTGCCGTGTTGATATCACGTGGCACTTCCATATTTGGAAAATCTATATTGCATTCCAGATTAATCATTTCGCAAGAACGAAAACACATTAGGTAACCCTCCTACGGCAGTATTTTAGTGAAATTGTTTTGTGAGACATTTTAATTAAGTAAATTCAGTATTTTCGCAATCAGTACGTTGTTAAACGCAACTTATTTTGTTATGCAATTGGGGATTCTTTTTAAAGCCTTCTTGCAAAGCTTTGGTGTGTAAGTACACAGTATTGCGCTATTTCCAGACGACCACTTCAAGTTTTAAAGTCACTTTCTTTAAAAGCTAATTGTAAGTTAAGTACTATAAAGTCTTCCAAAGGTATTTTATAACAATTGGCAATTTGTAAAGCAAAGTAAAAAGCAGGTTTTATGCTTGTTTTAACCTGTTCAGTGGCTTTGGGTACCAGTCACCGGATTCCTGGGAGATTCCAACGGATTCCTGACGGATCTCACAGGAAAACGGCCTCCGGTGCGTAACGCCATTGGGTAAGGTACGTCACGTGGTACAGTCCCAAAACCTATAAATTCGACGCCGGCAGCGTTTTCTGGCATTCTGGTCTTGACCGTCAAACTGTACAGTACGTTATAAGAAAAGGAGCCTCCTAAATCCAACTAGGGTAATTTTACCATCACCAGACCAGAATCACACTCCCAATTAGGGCCATGGTTATGAAAACTTATTGAAAGCCCATTCCCCATCATTTCGAATTAGGTACCACGGACAAGTCCTCGGGATTTAACCACAAGGCACAACGTAAAGCATATGTGTGCACTAGAGTAGTCTAAAAAGACTGTTAATTTATTGTTGTTATCAGTACCTGTTACGACTGATGTAAAATGTCGTTAAAATGAAAAGCCAATAAAAGGCTATTGTTTGTACATAACTTCCCCATGTACTGAAATAAAATAACAGAAAAAGAAAGCATCTCTTCAGTTATAGTTATTGCACAGAATTAACCCACAGCCAGCCCTGGATATCCTGATATTGACGATTATCCAGCTACCAACCTCCAGGTATTAACCCACAGCCAGCCATCAGCATCCAAACATTAACCCCCACGAGGCCATACTGTTACAATTGGTGTCAGAAGTTGAGGGATAACTGATAGAAAAATCAACCTCAAGAGGGCGAACCCAGGCCTATTGAAGTACATTATTGACCACGATGGCAGAATCTCCTGATACAGAGGTTCAGTTTTCAAAGAAACTGAGATTCCATGGAGGAGAGGGAGATCAACGGACTGAAAATTTTGATGAGATCACAGATGACTGCGATGGAAATGAAGGTGATGTGGGTCACATCCAGCAGGAGGATAATTCAGTACATGGGAGAATAGGTGCAAATAATAGCATGTCCGTGGTGCATAATAATCACATGACCATGAAACCCGAATCATTTAGTGGGGTGGAAGACTGGGGCGAATATATATCACACTTTGAAGACTGTGCAGAGCTTGGGAGGTGGAGTGAACGAGACAGAGCCCTATGCTTGGCTGCCAGTTTACGTGGTCCCGCCCGCACATTCTACATGAGCTTAGGTACAGTGGAAAGGCGGCAGTATACCCTTTTGAAACGAAGGCTAGGTAAACGGTTTGGGGGCACCCACCAGCAACTTTGGCTTGCCAAATTTGAGTCCAGGCGTAAACGACCGAATGAGAGCTATGCAGCATTTGGAGATGAACTGAGACTGAGTGCACGTAGAGCATACTATAACCTTGATATGGGGGCGCAAGAAATGCTGGCCTTAAATCAATTATATAAGAACATAAATGGGGAAATGAAATACAGATGCATGGACAAGGACTGTGAAACTGTATCGGATGCCATTGCCGAGATCGAAAAGTATGAAGCAATACTTGGTACTAATGAGAGGAGGGGTAGTGCGATACGTCAGGTTGCAGAAGTGCAGTATGGCGATGCACCAAATGGTGAAAACAAATCAACGGAGGAGATGCTACAGAAAATAATGAGGAGGCTTGAGAGACTTGAAGGTAGAATATCGCAGCCCATAAGGCACCAGAATCCTTTTCCCAGAAATAACCAGGCAGAAAAGAGGGACAGAGCCTGTTTTCGGTGTGGATCAAAGGAACATCTATATGCATCGTGTCCCCTAGTTAATCAGGCTGGACTGAAGAGGGATAATAGAAGAGATGTGAGACCAACCGCAAATGCTCACCACAATGTGGAGTCCTGGATGTCTCCACATACAGAAGAATCGTTACAGGGAAACGCCAGAATAGTGTCTCCACAGGCCGGGAGACACTGATCACTGAAAGGCCTAACCAAAATAATATTACAGAGAATAAGAGTACTGGTATTATGAGGGCAGGACAAACTGGAAAATCACTTGGGAAATGGGACAATGGATTCTATGTGAGCGGATATGTATATGGCATTGCATGCAACTATCTGGTGGACACAGGAGCTTCATCATCGATACTCTCAAGAAAGATATATGAGGCCATACCCGAAGAGATACGCCCAGAATACCGATCTGATCCACGAACATTGAAAAATGTCAGTGGGGGAAAAATGGATATTCTTGGTAATATTGAGGCAGACATTGTCTTGAGTGGAATACCTATTAGGAATGACCTGGCTGTTTGTGAAATTGAGCCTGATGGAATACTGGGACAAGATTTCCTGCTGCAGAATATCACCCGAATTGAATATAAGAAGCTGATGATGTATACAGATGATGGTGAGATACCATTATGGATAGGCGGTGAGGAGAATATGGTGTGCAGAGTAGAAGTCAGAGAAACTATTATACTACCTCCACGGTCATCGAAATTGGTTCCAATCAATGTACCCCATGCTGAACACCTAGGTGACAATGGATTAATCGAGGCTTCCCTGGTGGCAGTGAAAGATAGGAAGGTTGCAATGCCTAGGGGCCTTGTCAATAACAGCGAGAACAATAAAGCAATCCACTTAGTAAACCTTGAAGATGAGCCTGTTACCTTGCATGCGAAGACAGTTTTAGGAAGATGTGTGTCCTGTGAATTGCCTGAAGACATTGTTGTCAGGAATATTACAGACGCTTGCATTAGGGACACTGAACCTAATGTGGTACCAGCCCACTTAGTAGATTTGTATTCCCGGAGCTGCGGGAATTTAGATGACACCCAACAGAAATTACTTGCGTCAATTCTGATTGAATACCATGATGTCTTCTCCAAAGGACCTGATGACATGGGCCGCACCGATCGGGTTCATCATGCAATACATACCGGAGATGCACTACCTGTTCGACAACCTCCTAGAAGACAGCCGATTGGAAAACGAGAAATTGAAAAACAAGAAATCCACAATATGTTGGAACGAGGGATAATTGAACCATCAAATAGCCCCTGGTCCTCTCCAGTCTGTATTGTTTTCAAAGCTGATAAATCACCCAGATTTTGTGTAGATTATAGAAAGCTTAATGAGCTCACAAAGACTGATGCCTACCCAATTCCAAGGGTGGACGAATGCATTGACGCACTGTCTGGGAGTAAGTGGTTTTCCACAATAGATCTTCTCTCAGGGTTCTGGCAAACACCCATGGCAGAGAAAGACAAGGAGAAAACTGCCTTCAGCAGCAGTCAAGGATTACACCACATTGTTGTTATGCCCATGGGATTGAAAAATTCTCCTGCAACATTCGAGAGGTTAATGGAGGATGTTTTGCGTGGGCTACAATGGGACCAATGCCTATTGTTCATTGATGACATTGTGATACCAGCGTCTAGTATAGAACAGTCAATGGAAAGATTGCAAGCAGTTCTAAGCAGACTGAGGGGTGCCAACTTGAAACTGAAACCTTCCAAGTGTACTCTCTTCCAGAAAGAAGTTAAATTCCTAGGACACATTGTCTCTGAAGGGGGAGTAGCCACTGATCCAGCTAAGATATCAGCTGTAGCCGAATGGCCGGTGCCCAAGACCGCCAAAGAAGTACGCTCTTTCCTTGGGTTAGCAGCATACTACAGACGATTCACGAGAGGCTTTGCAGACACAGCTCGACCCCTTTATATGATAAGCGCCAAAGGCTCTAAATTTCAGTGGACAGATGAGTGCCAGAATGCCTTTAACCAGTTGAAAGAAGCACTGACAACGACCCCAATACTCAAGTATCCCGAGCCAGGAAAGCAGTTCATCCTTGACACAGATGCTTCGGACAATGCTGTGGGTGCAGTGCTGTCTCAAGTCCATGATGACAAAGAGCATGTAGTAGCATACATGAGTAAAGTGATGAATGTCCATGAACGGTCCTACTGTGTAACCAGGAAAGAACTGTTAGCTGTGGTACAAGCTCTAAAAAAATTCCACAGTTATTTATATGGATGTTCTCCTACGTACCGACAATGCAGCTGTATCATGGATGAGAAATCTCAAACAACCGACTGGGCAAGTGGCGAGGTGGTTGCAAGAGTTGGGCACATACAATCTAACTGTCATCCATCGTCCCGGTCTGAAGCATCGAAATGCTGATGCCCTGTCGCGCAGACCATGCAGTAACTGCAGAAGACAGCAGATGGGAAACGAAGAAGAGCAGGGTGATTGTTGCAAGGCTGAGAAAGAGAAACCATGCCCTGCACCTTGCACAACTTCCACAGATACCACGGAAGAACATGAGTTGAAAACCCTACCCATGGGCACAAGCATTCGAGCCATTACACGCACACAAGGCAACACCTGCTTATACAAGAACCGAACCTGGCTGAAAGGATGGGACCCAAATGAATTACGAAAGCAGCAGCTTGAAGATCAAGACCTAGCATCAGTTATGATCCCAAAAGAAGATAAAGAGCCACGCCCTGAAAGGATTAATATCTCATACAGATCAAGTACTGCCAAGACACTATGGGCCCAGTGGGAGAATTTAGAGTTGATTGGAGGAATACTGTACAGGAATAAGCAGAAGGAACTTGGTGGAAAAATAGTCAAACAATTGGTTGTTCCATGCAATTTGAGACAAGAAGTCCTGAAATATCATCACGACATTCCAACCAGTGGTCACCTTGGAGCAGAAAAAACTGAGCGAAAAGTGAGAGAAATGTTTTATTGGCCTGGTATGAGAGGTGATATCAAGAATTATTGCAACAGCTGTGATATGTGTGCAGCAAGAAAGACAAATAAAGCCACTAAAGTACCTCTAGGTCAGTACCTAGTGGGTGAGCCGATGGAAAGAGTTTCCATTGATGTTATGGGACCTCTTCCTATAACTCAGCGTGGTAACAGATTCATATTAGTCATGTGTGACAACTTCACTAAATGGGTTGAGGCAGTTGCCATACCTAATCAAGAAGCAACAACAGTGGCAGAAGTATTTGTCAATGAATTTGTATGTCGGTTTGGAGCCTGTTTCCAACTGCATTCTGATCAAGGTACATCCTTTGAATCTGAGGTCTTCCAGAAAATGTGTGATTTATTTCACATCGACAAAACTAGGACCACCAGTTCAAGACCACAGAGTAATGGACTAGTAGAAAGGATGAATAAGACCATAGAACAAATGCTATCAATGTATGTTGAGAAAAATCAAAGTATTTGGGATAAATATTTGCAGCAAGTCATGATGGCATATCGGTCTTCTGTACATGCAAGCACGGAACAAACACCAAATATGATGATGCTTGGGAGAGAAGTACTCCTACCCATGGGGATAGTCACAGGACAACCTATCGAGAGGGAAGATCAACATTTATCTGCAAATGAATTTGTGACCAGGCTGCAAGAAACTCTAAAGAATGTCCATGAGATAGCCAGAGAGAATCTTAAGAAAGCCACTCGACGACAAAAGAAAAACTATGATATAAGGGCTAAGCACAGAAATATTCAACAGGGGCAAGCTGTATGGCTTTATGACCCAAGGCGTAAAATTGGGGTATGCAGCAAACTGACTTCCAGGTGGAAGGGACCTTTTATTGTGGTTAAATGCAGAGGAGACGTTACCTGTTTTGTACAGAAGTCTACAAGGGCAGCACCAAAAGCTTATCACGTTGACAGACTAATTCAATACAGGGGACGTCAGTTGCCAAAATGGATAAAGAACATGCAGGCAAAGTTATCAAAAACGGAATGAATTCTTGAGTTAATCCAGTTTATATATATGAAAAAAAAAAAAAAAAAAAAAATTGGAGTCACAGTCACTCAATCCTGTCATGGTACGTGGGTAAACCAGGAAGTCCTGAGCAGTTACTGGGTAGCCGAACCAGTTGCAGAATGAATCAATGCCATATCTCCATAATGTAGAACTTGTAATACATGGGTGCCAGTGCAGTAACGATGATAGTTGAGCAACCAGATGCTTGTCTGGGTAAGTAGGCTTACCCAGTCTTTGTGTGATGTTAGGAATGAGACTACGAGATAACTCCCTAACCCCCTCCCCGAATATAAGCGTAGTACTCGGAGATTCCTGTTGACTTTGAGAAAGGGTTTTGATCTGATCAATCAAAATGTTTCTCTGATGTGCAATGAACAAAGGTTCATTTCCTTGGGATTTAGAGAAGTCCCGCAGAAGTTACTGATGGGAATGTTACTGGACACCAACCATGTAGATGTAGATGTTTGGGGGAGTGTTTGATAAACCCCTGTTATGGAAGGGAGAATGGGCTAAGGAAAAACCATTGGGTATAACTATGAAGACTGCTCATGACATCCTCATACTTGCCCGGGAGTGACTGTTGACTTAGAATATCCAGGATGGCCTGGGGTGCTACAATTTCCTTTCTGCATTACAGAAAATGACGAAGTATGGCTGTTGGCTGTGTGACGAAAAGTGTGAAGAAGAGAAAATGTTGCGGAGGCATATAGGATCTAGGGCTCACCACTGCTTGACCGTAATATGCCCTTATTGCAGGAATGAGCAGAAGACGTTCTCGAGAACAAGTGATCTCAAGGTGCACGTGCAGAAGAAACATCCTGCACATTTTGAAGAATTGCCGGAAGATTTCTTCCGAGAAGCTAATGGGTTCTGGTTATCATTACACCCAGCTGATTACAGATATGTGGCCAAGCCATCACCCAAGGATTCAAGAGTGGCCATAAGAACCCGGGTGGCAGTACTGGAGTGGCTATCGAACCTTCGACGACCAGCAGGGACCCGGTCCAGGGCAGCCTGGCAAGCCGGATGGGATGCTCCAGCCAGTAGGCCCAGAATAATACCTGAAAGTGTGGCTGTTGTTCAAGAATCCCTGGAAGAAGAAACCTGCTACGTCAACACAGAAGTGGAGATTACAGAGGCTTATTCCCCATCGAAGCCAGAGTTCGACCGTCGTCAGATAGATGACTCAAGGCTAACCATAGTGAAGGTGGGATTGATGCCAAGGGATGTGCATGCCGTATTAAGAAGAGCTGGGCCACCTGTAGTGCACTTTAAAATGCAACTTTCAGACACCATATTTGGAAATCCAAGGCAGCTCAACAGTCTCACCAGAAGGGCAATCACCATAAGAGAGACACCCACCTTACCAGATGGCCATCTCACCTTGGTGACGGATAGCAAACTGCTTAAAACTACAGCCAGTGTGCAGTTGAGCATCCCTATAGAAACAATACTTTCTGTATGGGAATATCCAAGTTTACCCACAGCTGTTAGACGAGTTCTTGCTGACTCACCAGTGTCTACAAAGGACAACAGCCCAAGACAGGAACTCGAGAACCCACCAAAACGACCACGCTTAAGTGAGGCAGCCGCAGTCAAAATTCCATCTGAATCAGCAGAGATAAATACCAATTACTGTAACCTTACAGAACCAGCTGCTATACCTAGTGTATCAACCTCAGAAGTCACTGTGCCAGCAACACCAAAACCAGCCTGTTTGCCAGTTGTCACAACCGAACTACCGGATACCAGTAGCACAGCTGAAGATAGAGAGTCTGAGAGCCAGGAACAAAAGCAAGCTATCAGAATTTTAACAACTGGAGCTATGCCACTCCTTCCACCAGCACCTAGACAATGGGGCACCGACACAGTAAATTTGGTTGCTGGTCTGTTGCTTTTAGAATGGCCACCCAAGAACTGGATGCAGCTCACAGGAGATCAACGAAGGCTCCAGTTTGAATTTACGTCCATGGCCATGGAAAAACATATCAATCCTGAGGGATGGATAAATGCCACACGGCCAGACCTATCTGACAAGTATAACATGTTAATACTCCCAGGAACACCAGCTCTACCAAAATACAAGAAGTTCTCCCAGGCTGGAATTTTGGCCAGATACCATAATTACAGACTTTTAAGAGATATTGCACTGGGTGAAGTTACAGGACCAGATGCTCAGCAGCTCCTGAAGCAATTTTCTGCTATGGCTGAAACAAGAAACAGAAGTACCGATACCATCTGTCTGACTTTGGAGGAATCAGGAATTAAGCTGCGGTTGAAGTGAAAGAAAATTAAGGATACACTGACTGGAGCGCGAATCGGAGAATATGGTGGAAGATCCAAATGGCGCGAGAAGTAGGCCAATGACCAAGAACTGGGTACTTGGGATGTCAGTGTGGGAGTGGTAGTACCTCTCAGGGCTCGTCCAGGAAAAGCTCACATTGGTCCACCCCCCTGGCAACTGGGTGCTCAGTGATCTCTAACTTCTCAATTTTAGACTCAGAAACACTCCAGAGAACCCATACTCTAGGGAACTTGTACCAACACCACCCAAGAACTGACGAAGCGACTAGATGACCCATCCTGACCTTATGCAAGAGATGCCCCCAGTACAGATGAAACCGTTGATGTCACAGAACCACTGATTTGGTAAAAGATTAAAGAAACAGCCCAGAATCAAGATCATATTATTTAACAATTGTTATTCTAAAATTGTAAAAACACTCCACCCCTATTTTCTTACAGAAACCTAACGTAAATTACACTCACTGAATACTGGAGTATTCAGGTCTTTAAGGTGGGGGGATTGTAATACCCTGTGGGTATTACATATTTATTTAAAGATGGCTCATGGCAAAGCGAACACATTTCTGAAATTTCCCCAACTTACTCAGTGACAGTAACCACAGGCACTCGATGTATTATCGGAGTTTATCAATTTTAATAAAATATATATTATATTATCAATACTAAAAAAAGTAAAGGTATGACACTTCCCAAATCGAAATTTTCAACAATCTCTCAAATAGCGAATACCTCATCGATCTCGCTCAAATGAACGACAAAATGTCGTGTAATTCGCGGAGCCACTCAGATTTCGAGCCCAAGATTGACGAAATTTGACCTTTATTCGCATTTATTTCACTTTTTATCGACTGAAACGACGGAGACGTCTATCCACGACCATTCAATTCCGGTACACAAGCAAATTGAAGCAATGAATGCAACGCCGCGCGTTCATTGGTCGTCTACTTATAGCCACAACTGCGGGAAATTCAAAAGTCTGTTTTTGTTTCACTCAACACAACACAAGACGACACAACAGCATGACTTCAATCAAAATATTTTATTCGATCTTAAAACAATGTCAAAACCCATAAAAATGATGTCACGGTAACATAACATATGCAGTTATTTAAAATTAACATTACTAGTCATGCTTTTGATATTTTAATTTTGGGTGTTGTGGGGATGGGAGGGTAGGGGAGGGCATGGTCGCGTGTCATCCACATGCAAACTACAAAACATCCTCAATCAAATTCAATAGACAGAATCAGAAATTCACTTAGTTTCTATTGACATAGTTACTATCACCATAAATAAATGTAGTTTACATGGAAAGTGAAAATTTGGAGGGGGGGGGGGGGGCGAGAAGTGTTCTCCTTCATCCTTCCCAACCCATACACAGGCACTGATATTTCTAAAACTCTTGGAGAGAGATTATCAGAAACCAGAACAAAGTGGGCAGATCATAATGCCGGATAATCACAACAGAATTTTAGTAACATTTTTCCTTTGTTGATTATTGTATTATTTGACATAATTCTCTTGCAATGAGATCTAGGACTGGAATTATCAACACAGGATGATGGGATCAAAAGTTACTTGTAGTTATCCTACAACTTATTTCAGCTGATACTGTATGTGCATGTTAGAGTGATGGATCTAGTTGGCGGGGGGGGGGGGGGGGGGCATCTTTTTCCGAAGGTATGTTATCTCGGAACATAATTATGGCCTGTGGTCATCTGTGCCAAATAGCAATTAATGGTGGACACTTTACCCTTGCCCAAGAATTAAGCAAACTGCATTCTTTGACATATTGGAAAATAAATTTCCCTGGGGAGGCCCCCAGATCCCCATGAAAGTGGGCCCAGAGAGAGGAAATTAGGGTACCAAGGCTTATTCTATGACGGGCCACCTTTCCAAAGTGCCTGGATATTCATGGTGATGCTGAAATCACAAGCAATGATGGGGGGGGGGGGGGGGGGGGGGTGTATTCAGGTGACAATGGCCTTTTTAACTTCAGAAGTAAATCTTCAGTCTCTTTACAAATCTGACCCTAAGTTCATGTATTGTTTTTATAAATGCCTCTGAAAATAAAGTAAAAACCAAGAGAAAAACTTAGATAAATAATTTTTGTCTAGACTGATATAATGAAACTTGATTAAATTTAATTTTTTATCCCCTGCACATGATAAAATTATTTAATTGGTCCAGTGCTATGTTTTTCAATTTCAAATGATGTTTTGAGACAAGACAATTTTTTTTCTCTGAAAAAGTTCACTCGAACAATTATGTTGTTTTTTCTGTAAATATTTATTATTTCAAATAGTTTCTTTTCATTTATTGGAGAGTGTCCATTGGCACTGTCCAATAATGGAAAATAAAATATTTCATTCGAATACACTTTCTATTTTTTTCGAAAAATAGCGACACCTTACAGGGATTGCAAAGTCACTATAGTGTCTTTCAGCACTTTTTCAGTAAGGCCATGATATAGTGGCTTCCAGCACTCAGCCAGTTGACTGATTGAGTGCAAGAAGCCACTATCAGGGCTCTACTGAAAAGTACTGAAGGCCTCCTTTGTGGCTTTATAATGTTTGCACTAATTTGTTTCTGTCTTAGCAGAAGAAAAATTTATTAATATGAAAATATTTTGTTACAATTTATTGGAGAGCACCGACAGTCACTTTCTAATAAATTGCAACAAAACAATTATTTATGAGCAATGTCATGCTAAACTAAGCTTCTTTTGCTGGTAGTGTGATTTACATCTTTGAAAGGGGTGGGCAGTTGTATGGGCCATTTTACAGTGTTTAAGGAATGAGGTTTGCATGCCAAAAGTCTCCAAAGCGACAACAATGTGAACAAAAAACTCAAGGCAAAAAACCCTGACATACTTTTTTCAGAAATTATAAAAGGGAAATTGGAAACAGCTGGTTGCAGCATGAGATAATTTCTACATCTCACATCATTTCTTGGGAAGCCCTTTCCGAGAGTTACCCCAAAAATTATGTGAAGGTTGGAATTAATTATTATCACTAAAGAGAGAAAAACCCAGGAGATATTTTCACCCTACAATTTACTTCTAACACAAATAAATACATTGATCTTTTGTTAATTTGTCATGGGGATTTTTTGGTTTATAGAATTTTTGGTGCTGTGAGACATTTTTTCCGTCCCCCCCCCACCCCCTTTTCAAGTGGACTTTTGACAGAAATGTAAAGTTTATAGAGTGCTGCCAGTACCATTTTCAAGAGAGAGAGGGATAACTCTTTCCACACTTTTCCCGAATAAATGAAGAATTCCATTATTTGCTTTCAAATCAGTGCTTATGACCAATATTGGAAAGAACTTGATTAGCTCCTTCTAAAGAGGGACAATAAGAATTGTTTTATGAAACAAAAACTGAAAATATATTAAAGTTTGAATGATGAATAGCACATGTTGCATTTTTAAGTCAATTTTATTATTTCATGTTTTTCTGACTGTATTCTACAAGCACCATTGATTGGGAGGGGCCCAAGAAACAAACACATTTCGGTAAAAACTGTTCAAACTTTTGAAGAAATCTGAAATATAGATCGACACCAGTAATTATAATGCTTATGTAATCTATTCACACCAATGACAATTAATCCACATCAAAGACATTTCATTCCACACCAGACTCAAAGGACTCCACTCTACATGTACAACAACTTACAAAACTAGTTGCAAATGCAAACATGTGGAATTCCTTGTATGAAATATCTTTCTGATATGGTTTCCTCTTCATTAATACCACCGTTCCCTGACAGTTAGTCTCAGAAAGCTCTTACTTATTACTTACCAAGACTTAGTGTCATAATCTGGTATTTAAGAGAAAGAGAGATCATTCACAATAGCTTATAATTAATTATTTCAAGTGGTAGCCAGAAAATGTTCATGAACATACAAGTCTTGGAAAAAATGTCCATGGAATCATATAATCACAAATTATAGCAGCTGGAAAAATTAACTGAACACTTTAAACAGTGTTTTCATTCAAATTAATATGAACAACTTGTAATATTTGTGTAAAGCTTTCCAAGAAAAGATTTTAGGTATGGATAGGTTAGGACTACATATTAAAAAGATTCAATCCCCACGCAGCAAAACTCTCTGCTGGTATATCCCCCTCCCGTATACAAACTATTGGATGAGTATGAAACTTTTGATTTTTCTTTTGTTATACAGCATGTAAACTGAACATTTTGAAACAGAAAAACTGGATATAAGATGCTGGATAGATAACCACATTAAAAGATTTGATCTCATTTTTTCCTTATTACAAATATTATTTGAGCCATGACAAGAGCTTCCCAGGAAAGGCTGTCAAGGATTGGAATTATAAACAAGGGAAAAATGTAAAGGAAATTTTCTTGTGGTTAATAAGCTGAAAATCCACTCCTTCGGGGTTTAGATTATATTCAATAAACCCTTTGCAGGATGTTTCAAATTGAATTGTTCATTTTCCTTCAGATTGTCGATGCACAGTGGTCGGCTTAAACACATGAAATCTAAGTTCTTCTGCAGATATGATGAAGTCTCCTGGGTCATTAAAATTCACATTGGGTACCGGTCGCAGCTGTTAGAAATCTCCACATAAAATCATCTGAATACCTCAAAAAGCATTTCGGTGATTCCCTCTTGTCTCCTAACAAATTGTGTCTATTTGTCGAAATACTTTCAGGGAAAGCATAGATACTTCGTCGATAATAATCACATCTGTGTAGAACATCCTCTCTTTTACATCATGATAATTGTCATCAAACTTGATTTTCTGTATTAAATATGCGTCAGAAAATCTGTCGTCCGCCAAAACAAAAAATCTGTGAACAGTCATTGAACCGCGAGGCAACGGTCCTACTATTTAACGAACACAAACGAACATAAACGAACATAAACGAACAGAAGAGAAAATAATAGGAAATACAAGTTAAAAATGGTTGAGGGTGCATATGCAGGTATATGTGGGTATATATTATTCGTTTGTAAAATTTTATTCACTTCTGATGAGTATTTTGATGATTAATAAGATTTATAAAATGTACGACGGCGCGAAGTTCTTGTGTTCGTTAAGTAGTAGCCTGCTTGAAGCTGTCGCCAAGATGCGACAAAGGTGTGAAATCAATTAGCTGTCTATCTGAGGAAGAATGTCGCTGAGGAAAACAGCGAAATTTAGGTTTAAG
Source organism: Pictodentalium vernedei (assembly GCA_031216915.1). Lineage (NCBI taxonomy): Eukaryota > Metazoa > Mollusca > Scaphopoda > Dentaliida > Dentaliidae > Pictodentalium > Pictodentalium vernedei. The sequence continues at coordinate 239,204,689 of CM062291.1, forward strand.
AGGATGGCAAGCGTCTATTTTAATCGTGTGTAAAATTGTATCCACGTCTGATGAGTATTTTAGTGGTAAATAAAGATTATAGCCATTATTTGGATTGACAAACATGCATCAAACTCTCGCTTTGGATTCCGAGGACGCATCACGGCGAGTCGGGGACAAACCGTGATCTACCCTTAGAAAGCGGAGCAAGACTCGGATACATGTAGCATATTGTACACCCAGATAATGATAATAATCTAAAGATCTTAAAATATCTTGGGGATAAGTCATTAAAGTCCAGTTTAAGCTTTCCTGAACACTTTCCCCGCACAAGCTCACCCTCCACCAACGCGGGCTCCCACTAACGAGAGAGGACAACCAGGCGCGTAGCCAGGAAAAAATTTCCTGGGGGGGGGGGGGGGGGGGGGGCGATAACAGGGGGCGGGGGTATAGCCATCAGATGCGCGAAAGGCGGGGGTGCTGGGGTCCTTCTCCAGGATTTTTTTTTTTCCGGGGGGGGGGGGGGTGTTCTCCCCCAGGAAAATTTTAAAATCTAAGTCTACTGGCGGAAAACATTTGGAAAGGGACACAGCTAAATTTTGGGGAGGGGTAAGTGCCTCCCCCAGCCCCATGTGGCTACGACATTGGGGACAACCCTACCCATACTCTCTGGTCACTTTCGTTTTAGTGGGTGTCATACAACTTATTTTCGCGGCTTGTACTGTTTGTCAAAAAGAAAAAAGAATTCTTAAATTTATTTTGGACAACTCATTTTTTCACATTAAATATAATTATAGTAAGGCAGTGAATTGAAAAGAAAATCAGAATATATCTGCCAAAGAAGTAATAGAATAACTTTTTGAAAAAAAAACAAAAAACTCTAAATCCGCCTCACTTGACTCTGTTAAGTATGCCGGTCCCAAGCCCGGGCAAAGGATGAGGGGAGTTGAAAATTTATTGCTAAATTTTTTTAGGGGAAAAGCACAACAAAAACTCTAAATCCGCCTGACTTGATTCTCTTAAGTCTGTCGGTCCCAAGCCCGGACAAAGGATGAGGGGAGTTTAAAATTTATTGCTAAAAAAACATTTTGGAAACAACAACTCTGAATCCGACTAACTTGACTCTGTTAAATCTGCCGGGGGGGGGGGGGGGGGCGGGGGGGGGGGGGTAAAATTTATTACTAAAAAAAAAAAAAAATTGGAAAAAACCTCTAAACCCGCATGACTTGACTCTGTTAAGTCTGCCGGTCCCAAGCAAAGGATGAGGGGCGTTTAACATTTATCCAGTCCAATACTATTAGCCTTCGCCTGTGCTCCGAATTTATTATTATTTTTTTAATATGTCGCACCGGTGCGACATATTAAAAAAAAAATAATAATAAATTCGGAGCACAGGCGAAGGCTAATATTATTGGGCTAACATTTATCGCGAAGCGGTTAGGCCTACTGTATCACGGAACGCGTTTCCTGGAAAGAACCGGGAGTGGATGGGGCTCGTTGGTGTAGTTGTTAGTAACTTATTACTACATTTGGATATCTGCGGGAATTAATCATTAACGTACGATTGCAGCCGCATTCGCACATGTGCTCGAACATTTTATTTCTGACCCAGTGCATTTTTGCAGACGAATTTTCTCACAATCGAAGCTGTGTATCGGTCAAAAACACAATTTGTACGAAACGTCATTTTGTCATACCTATTGATACTAAATCATAAAATCCTCATCCAACAAGTAATGTCCTTTTCATGGCGTTTCGATACTTTATTACCGCGGAACTTAGAAAAGACTTTTGCAAGAAGTACTGTGTATTTCCTCAGCATCTTCACCCTTGCGCAATTTGTTGCCGTGTTGATATCACGTGGCACTTCCATATTTGGAAAATCTATATTGCATTCCAGATTAATCATTTCGCAAGAACGAAAACACATTAGGTAACCCTCCTACGGCAGTATTTTAGTGAAATTGTTTTGTGAGACATTTTAATTAAGTAAATTCAGTATTTTCGCAATCAGTACGTTGTTAAACGCAACTTATTTTGTTATGCAATTGGGGATTCTTTTTAAAGCCTTCTTGCAAAGCTTTGGTGTGTAAGTACACAGTATTGCGCTATTTCCAGACGACCACTTCAAGTTTTAAAGTCACTTTCTTTAAAAGCTAATTGTAAGTTAAGTACTATAAAGTCTTCCAAAGGTATTTTATAACAATTGGCAATTTGTAAAGCAAAGTAAAAAGCAGGTTTTATGCTTGTTTTAACCTGTTCAGTGGCTTTGGGTACCAGTCACCGGATTCCTGGGAGATTCCAACGGATTCCTGACGGATCTCACAGGAAAACGGCCTCCGGTGCGTAACGCCATTGGGTAAGGTACGTCACGTGGTACAGTCCCAAAACCTATAAATTCGACGCCGGCAGCGTTTTCTGGCATTCTGGTCTTGACCGTCAAACTGTACAGTACGTTATAAGAAAAGGAGCCTCCTAAATCCAACTAGGGTAATTTTACCATCACCAGACCAGAATCACACTCCCAATTAGGGCCATGGTTATGAAAACTTATTGAAAGCCCATTCCCCATCATTTCCAATTAGGTACCACGGACAAGTCCTCGGGATTTAACCACAAGGCACAACGTAAAGCATATGTGTGCACTAGAGTAGGCTAAAAAGACTGTTAATTTATTTTTGTTATCAGTACCTGTTACGACTGATGTAAAATGTCGTTAAAATGAAAAGCCAATAAAAGGCTATTGTTTGTACATAACTTCCCCATGTACTGAAATAAAATAACAGAAAAAGAAAGCATCTCTTCAGTTATAGTTATTGCACAGAATTAACCCACAGCCAGCCCTGGATATCCTGATATTGACCATTATCCAGCTACCAACCTCCAGGTATTAACCCACAGCCAGCCATCAGCATCCAAACATTAACCCCCACGAGGCCATACTGTTACAGTATGTTTATGACTCGATCAGTTTATGCTCCCCATGTTTCAGCTCCTCCTACAGAGCAACCTATAACAAAGCGTACCATTTGGCAACATTACATGTATGGTGTTAATAATGCCAAAATATTGCCTCATTATTGCAGTCCTTCGATTTTGGAAAATGATGGAGAGCGATATTCAGCTCATCTGACATTTATTTATTTATTGGTGTTTAAGGTCACATACTTATAAACAATGACTAATCGTGACTGTGACAGTTTTACGGGTGGAGGAAGACAGACAACCCGGACAGAACCACCGAGCATCGACGAACAGCTGTCAGCTCCTCAACATTCTAACTCTGTTCAAGCTCCACTCAAGAAGGGTTACAGCGGTTGAAGGCATGTGCACCATCGACGTGCAGTACGCATTAGTACACGGCGTCATCGTGCCCCCACGTTGGCAATCGAGATAAAGTGCCTGCCCAAGGACACAAGATGGGTCGTCCCATACGGGAAGTCCAACAGTCTACCACTGAGCCACCGTGCTCCCCATCTGACATTTAACCCCCGTGCTGGATTCAGGGGGGTTTTCCTACCAGTAACCAGTTTGGACATCTAAACTCCCCCCTCCCCCCTCCACCAAAAAAAAAAATAAAAAAACATTTTCTTCATCAACAGTTCAATGAAAGCACACACAAAATTGCCTGATTCATGACACTATGGCTTTTGAGATTTCATCATCCCAAATAAACCAGTGGAACTTTATTTTTGGGCTGTTTTTATCAAAACTGCCATGAATATGCTATGAAAAAAAAATCTTGAAATTTAAAAATCCATTCTCAAAAAATTGTTCAAATTTATTTTTTGGTAAAGTTTAAAATGCTGATTCAGAGGCCCCTAGATTTGCTCTTGAGGCATCCAATTTTCCAAATATTCCTGATGGAGGCCCCCACCTACAGGAAGGGGCAACCCCTTCCTGTACCTTCTTCCACCCCAGGCCTGCAACCAGCATGCTATCCTTTTACAACCAATGTAACCTTAAAAAATAATTATTAAAAGGTTTATGTTTGATATTTTACCCTAGTTAAAAAAAATTGATAAATTTGCCTCCTTAGAGCAAGAAGGCTTTGCAATGCTTCAGCATTAGCATTGCAATGTCTTGTTGCACTCAAGGGACAAAATACACCACCACCCATTTTCTTCCATACATTAGAACACAAACTTTTGATGGCAGAGAAATAATTGCAGAAATAAACAAGAGGGATGTTACATCCCAACGCTCACCTACATTCGCGCTTGATAATGTCGTTCCAATGTAACATGCCTAATATTTAGTTAATATAAATCATTAACTAGGCATCAAATGATTAATGTGGTTTATGTGATGGCTTTGGAAAGTCTAGATTTCTGCATTTATTATATATCAATTCAACATAGAATCATTGGATATAAAAGCATTTTTTTCTTTTAGAAATGTTTATGATTAAGAATATGAATCGTGAGGCCAGATAGTAAATCATAAATAAGAATTAGGAAAGGCTTTCATAAATCACTGAAATTGTAATTGAAGTACATTCATTGGTTAAAGAGGAGATGTGGAAAAACATTCGTTCAAGAAAGTGACTATAAGTCCCAACAAAAAAAATACATCACATCAACAACTAAAATAAGCCTTAATGTTACTAGTAACAAGTAAGAGAAAGTATTAAATAAAAAAAAAAGTTAAATTTTTTTTTTTTTAAAGAAAGTGAATATAAGTCCCCAAAATCCCCCTCAAATTCCTCAAATATGCATGTAATAAGGGCGCAATGTTACCGCAATGTAGTTCAGTAACGCATGTATACAATATCAATTGCCTGGAGACACATAGAAACAGAACTCACCTTAAAACCTCACCTTAACACAAACTTTTAGAACTTAAAATTGAGTAAGTCAGAGAAAAACGTGAACATTGTGACTGAAAAAAAGAAAAGAAATCAGTTAAATTTCTGCATACAGTAGGGTTAATACCTACAGTTGTTATTGAAATGAGAAAATAAACAGTAATGAGAGGTGAAGGCACCACAATCTGCACAAAAGCTGACTTTAACGCAAATTCTTACAACACCTAAACGCTAATTCTTTCAAGTTTTGGCAGAAAATCAGCCTCAAATTCCTCAAATATGCATGTAATGAGAGTTAAATATTATTGCAATGGAGTTCAGTAACCCAAGTGTAGAATATTAATTGTCTGGAAAGACACATAGAAACACAACTCACTTAAACACAAAGTTTACAAAGTTTTACAACTTAAAATTTACTAAGTCCGAGAAAAACATGAATATTTTGACTGAAAAAAAAGAAAATTTCCGTTAAATTTCTGCATACAGTAGGGTTAATACCTACAGTTGTTATTGAAATATGAAAATCAACAGTAATGAGAAGTTAAAGCAGCACAATCTGCACAAAAGCTGACTTTAACGCAAATTCTTACAACACCTAAACGCAAATTCTTACAACTTTTGGCAGAAAATTTTAGGTGAAATTTGGAAAAAAGTCATAGTATCAGGGTTAAATACTGTTCTGATAGTCCCCTACAACCTATATATGCAATATCAAAGGCCTGAGCCCACTGATGTTTAGAAATTAACCTTAACATTAAATCTTACAATATTGGACACGCCGACGCTGATGCCCGAGGTTATGACAATAACTCACCACATCTTACAGATGTTGGTGAGCTAAAAATAAAAGAAAAATAAAATGCTCACCCACATGAAATTTTACAAATAATGGCCTGAGAAATAGAAGATCTACTTTGTGTGGCCTTATCTATACTTATTCAACTCAACAAAATAACAAAAATAAATGTTCGGAACTTGTCACATACGGTCACAATATATATGTGGGCATGGTAGTTCAAAATAAAAATGGTGTTCTCACTCATCCTGACCTTGACATTTTGCCCCAACAGTCCACCTTTCTCATTGTATAAACAAAACCCATAAGATAAAGATAATGTATATTGTATAAAACAAATTAACAGCATTTACTGAGTTATATGGGAGCATGGTGGCTCAGTAGGTAGAGGTGCAGGCTGGGTTCGAATCCCACCTGTGGCAACCGCGTTGTGTCCATGGGCAAGACACTTCATCTCCATTGCCCACGTGGGGGCACGGTGGCGTTGTGTACTAAGGTGTACTGCACATCGATGGTGCACTTGTCTTCAACCAATGTTAACCCTACTTGTGTGGCGTTAGTATGTTGGGGCAGGGCTTGCATTTTCACCAGGCCTATCAGCCCAGGCCTGGTAATCAGCCCCTACAAAATTCTCACGAGGCTGATCAGTAGGCCTGGTTCAAGGCTGGTTGCCAATATATGTAATATGGGAAATCAGCCCCAACAGTACAAATCAGGCCTGGTAGCTCCTTTTATCAGGCCTATCAATCAGCCTGGTCACAATTCTAAAATGCAAGCTCTGTTGGGGAGCTGACTGTTGCTCACCATTGCTCGGTAGTTCTCTCCGGGTACTCCGGCTTCCTCCACCCATAAAACTGTCATGTTCATGATTAGCCATTGTGCATAAATATGTGACCTTAAACACCAATAAATAAATAATACTGAGGTATATGTTGGATGTTGGTTCAAACATTAAGGCAAGTAACTGACCATATATACTCAACCTGTTGTGAAGAAGATTTCACACACATCCGCAATATTGAAAATCATGATGTGGCATTGCCGTTTGTCTGACTTGTTTGTGGGTTGACCCTCTATTTACAAAACTGCTGCACTAATCCACACAAGTTATAAATTGGGCTTTAAAAAATCATTTTTCAAAAACATTCTACAAAAACATTTCAGGCGACATCTCAATGGCACAAATTTACTGTACTCATTACAATGAATAATGAATAGTGACTTTTTTGTATGGATGTTTGTTTGCAAAAAACTGGAAAAAAAACAAGTTTACAAGTTTAATAGATTAGCAAAAGTCTTTTCAATGGTTGCGGGTGGTTCCTTAGATTTTACCCAGATTCTGTAACAATTAGTCACCATAACCAGTGACGTGGACCCACATCCCTCCAATCCCCCCGCCCCCTCCAAAAAAAATAAATACAAAAATAATGAAAGTGTCAATGACACTGTAGCTTAACTTGACTGTGTGTTGTGGTTGATGAAAAGGATAATGTTCAATGTTTATGAAAGGATTATGAAATAAGACAAGAATTGTGATAATTGGGAATATGTTAATTTCAGTTCCCTGGATGCTATGTTTTCAATAAAAAATAATTTGATGTGCAGACTGTACTAAAGAACTGAGGGGTTGCTTAATGTGGCCCTCACAGTTAATGTATGTCAACCAAAATTACCAAGTTACAGTGAAATTATTCCAAAACGAGTTATCCTATCAAGTTACAATGAAATCCCTTCATAAATTATGCCTGTAGACTGTGCTAAAGGTTCTCGGGCTTTGCTCTGTGTAGCCATCACGGCTGACCGATCGCAACCAAAAGGGGACGTCCTCATGTAGTCATTACACAGTAACACTGAGTCATCCTCTCAAGTTACAATGAAATCCCTTCATATATACAGTACAGACTGTAGACTGTGCTAAATGTTTTGGGTTTTTGGCTTGGGCAGCCGTCACAGTAAACAGATCATCACCAAAAGGGGACTTTCTCATCTAGATATAAAACAGAGTCATCCCACCAAGTTACCATGAAATCTCTCCATAAATATGACCTGTAGACTGTGCTGAAGTTTCTTGGGTTTTCACCTCAGGCAGCCGTCACGTTTGACGTATCGCGACCAAAAGGGGACGTTCTCATCTAAACATGACCTCAAACGTGCATATGAAATTTTGTGACAATCAGATAAGAACTACGGGAGTGTAGCCTGTGCTAAAGGAAAATGTGAAGTGACTCACTGACTTCTGCATGTGTGATGGCAATAGCTTATCTTGACTTTGTCAAGTTAAGCTAAGAATGAAATGGAAACATAAAATGAATTTGGGACCAGTATCACCGACGACACTTTCAAAGTCATCAGTGACCCATTCGTTCAGTTCTTCGCCATGCATGAATTCATTCTGGGTTTTTTTTCTATATTTTTTAAACCCAAAATCAATACGTTGTCACAGCTAATGAATTGTGCATGGACCAGCTCATCTGGGGACGGAATGACTGGGGTCATATCGTCTGGGTTGAGGAAACAACAGATCATCTGAGGATGGATCATCTTTGGGGCGGGATCGACCTGTTTCCAAATGTCCAAAGGTATTTTATGAATAACACAACACAGTGACATCTCGGAAAATTGCAGAGGTGTGAAAAATCACACATGCAGTGTGGCTACCCCTCAATGTTCACATTCCTCCCATTCAAATCCGTAGTAAAATTCCCCAACAAGTTTAATTGGCAACTCAAAACACGGGCAAGCTTTCACCCTTATCACTGGCTGCATTTGGTAGTACATGTATTTCCTTACATTTGTGTTTATTGATCCAAACTGTGTTTTATTCTTTATTTATTGAGACTAGACACTAGTATCAAAGTGGATGGGGAAAGTACAGAAGATAAAGGCCGTATCGCTTCAGAGTTAGTCAAGCACTGGGAAAAGATAAACGATAGGCGATGGGGCAGTGGGTCCCCACCAAAAGAAATACACTGGTGAGGAGAACCTATCCAATCGTGTATGTAGCGAAATAACGGCAGAAGAAGTGCGGAACGTGGTCTCGAAATTAAAAAAATGGTAAAGCGGGAGGGACTGATGAAATTCCGAACGAATTCCTCAAAAATGGAGGGGAGGCACTTATTGAAGTCCTGACAAACCTTTTCAACCTGGCTCTGCGAAAGCAAGAGGTCCCCAGAGAGTGGAGGGAAAGTAAGGTGTCGTTCATACACAAAAGGGGGATAAGGAAGTTCTAGATAACTATAGGGGGATATCAGTTAGTAGTAACATCGGAAAAGTATTCTGTAAGGTCATATACGGTAGACTAGAGGAAGTTATTGAAGAGAAAGGTTTTTTAGAAGAAATTCAAAATGGTTTCAGGAAAGGACGAAGAGTCACTGATCACCTATTTACACTCACCCAACTGATAGAATCAACAAAGGCTGAAAAGAAAAAGATGTTTCTGGCATTTCTAGATGTGAAAAAAGCGTACGACCGAGTGTGGAGGGAAGGTATGTGGCGAAAGCTCGAGGGCATCGGACTGGGGGGTGACTTTGTGGGAATCATGAAAGCACTGTATACAGATGTGCAAAGCCAACTCAGTCTAGGGAGTATCACTACAAAACGAGTCCCTGTGGATATAGGCCTCAAGCAGGGGTGTATCTTTTCACCGATTTTGTTTGCATTGTATGTTAAAGATTTAGGGGACGAACTAATTCAGAGTGCGGAGGGGGTAAATGTTGGAGACATAAAGATACCAGGCTTATTCTTTGCGGACGACATGGTGTTAATGTCTAGAACTGAACAGGGGCTAGAGAAACTGCTGGAAATTGTTGGTAGATATGGGAACACTTGGCGGCTCGAACTAAATGAAAATAAAAGCAAGGTAATACCCGTTGGACGCAAGGTAGATATGACGAAGAGATGGAGAGTGGGGGAGTTCTCAATCCCCGAAGGGGAAAGCAAACAAATCACTGTAGGAGAAACGGGAGAGTATGAGTATCTAGGGGTAAGCATAAATATAACGGGAAGAGGGGTGTACAGAAATTACTCAGCCAAACTGATTCTGAAGGGGAAAAGAATTCTGAACCAACTAAAACTTTTAGGGAAAAATAGTTTCAACAAGGTCTTTGTGGGGAAAACACTGTGGGAGAGGGTGGGTTTACCAAGTATAACGTATGGCACGGACGTGATTCCATTAAACCAAACCGTTATTAAGAAGTTGGAAAATACTCAAAATGATGCCGGCAGATGGATAACAGGGTCGAGTAATGCTGCAGCTTTGGAAGCAGTAAGGGGGGAGCTTGGGTGGATGAAAATCAAGGACAGGGTAGATTTGGGAAAACTGTGTTACTTTAACTACTTGAGAAACCTGCCTGACAACCGGTGGTGCAAATTGATGCTCGATACCATTTGGAATTCTAATATAGAAACGGGGTGGTCAAAACATGTGAGGGAACTAATGGACAATTACTCTATAGAGGTCACAAACATAGAAGTAGGAATGAAAGAAGGCAAAAGGTTTGTCAAAAAGAGAGAGTCATGGAAGATTGCAATCGAAACTGGCGAGCAGGGGTTAGCGTGAAAAGATCACTGCAGGGGTTACAATATAAAGAAAAGCCAGCTTTTGAGAAGTACCTAGATGGCACCTTTGGAGGGTCACTGCTGTTCAAAACTGAGATCAAGATCACTGGAGCTTCGGGGAAAAATTGGGAGAGATGGGGAAAAGGGATGCCAAATGTGCCACTCTGGAGTAGTGGAGACCCTGGAACATTTTCTCTTGGAATGCCCACAGTATATACCTCATAGAATAAAATTTACTGGAAGAATAATGCAGAAGTGGGGTGAAGAAACAAAGGATAGATGGCTGAAGGGGGACACGAGGGAGAGGGTAGGAATGCTTATTGAAGAAATTGAAAAAGAGGAAGTGAGGGACACTATTAAGCAGTTTATATCTGAATGTTGGGAGAAAAGGAGGGGAAGAGGGGGGTGGGGTGCAGGGGGAATGATGGCCTTCTCTTATGAGGACCGCGACAAATCAGCGGCTGGCCAAAGAGTTATTATTACACTGCGAAGAGTCAAGCATCGCTTCGATATCGTTCATGTTTTTGTGCAACCCGAGTCGCTGCCCGAAAAGAATATTGATGCGGAAACGATAACTCCTAGTAAAATTACCCGGTAATGATCATAATCGACCTCCTCTCCCCGAATGTGATTACAAGTATGCCTGTTTCCGCATCGATCTTTGTTCGGATGCAACTTCGAGTTATTATTGTTATGCTGTCTCAGCCTGATCCCCCATTTTCCAGAGGACGAGGCAATTTAACAATTACCTTCATATTCTGTGTAACACTATCTATCAGGAAAATTTCCCCCTTTGATTTTTTATATCACTTCTTGACATATTTTATTTTCATTTCGGTAATTACCCATTCGTAATATTACACGGATTTAGGCAACTCATTAACCAAGTATTCATCTTGTCATTGTTGCGAAATTAAAATCATCTGCAACGTATATCACTCAATTCCCTACCCTGTTTAAAAAAACTATTTTATATCTTCCACGTCTTAACATGTTGTTATTCTCAAGAAACCGTCAAATTGTTCTGCCTCGTATTTTGCTCTGGTCAGATTCAGTTACATGTATAAAATAAACGTGCTCTCACATTTCGGCATTTATTATCACGTAACTACTGTATCCAATATCATTATTCTACAGAATTTCATCTTAGCCATGCATCAAGGTTCTATTATCTTGATATGATCGTTGATCAAAATGTTAATAACATATATTTTGATTTATTCAAGTTTGAAGCGAGTGCCATTTCAGATTTTCTCCGTGTTTACAATTACAGTTTGGAATCGGGTTTTCCAATGTAGGTGCTACAATTTCATTGGCTGGCCTTTTACTATAAATACCGAGACTTCTGCTCCGTACGGGATCCACCAAAATAAGTTACAGTTTGTTTCGCTACATTTCACCAACTCTGACACTGTGCAAGGGGGAGGGGGGGTTGAATTAGAAGAGAATTATAAATATGACTGCGGTGAGTCGTCTGATTATGTAGTAATGTTTGTATTCAATAGGCTAGAAAGTTAGGTGGATGGGCCCTGCCTCATCAGTTATCTAGAAGTTTTTAACCCATTTTGCAAGAAACTACATTTGAACGTCAGCTCCATAAATTGTATAACTTAAGCATAAAAATGGAACAGTATTCATTTTAACCCTTAACATGAAAAGCAGACGACACTCCTCACCAAAATTCTTGAATAAGTATTTTTTCATTTTTTTTGTTTGTGTCAAACACATAGGTTATGAACCCTCGTTGAAACGAGCTCGTTCCAAAGAGGGGTCATAACCTACGTTTCTGACACAAACATGAAAAAAATAATGAAAATTAATTGGTGATTTTTGTGAATAGCGCCAGCTGGCCGATTTTTGCCGTTACTTCGGGTAAAGGGTTAATTTTACAGATTTACCTTTATATTCTCCAAAGACAAGAAATTTTAACTGTTAGAGCTTCTTCATTTTATCTAGGACATTTCTTCTCAGTTATAACCCGAAGTGGTAACAGGGCCTTTTCATAAATTTCTCCCTCACATTGTGATGTAGAAATTTAAGGGATATCACTGTGGGGGCACGATGACGCCGCGTACTAAGGCGTACTGCACGTCGATGGTACGCATGTCTTCAACCAATCTAACCCTGCCTGTGCTGCAGTGCGGAGTTACGATGTTGGGGAGCTGGCAGCTGCTCGTCGTTGCTCGGTGGTTCTCTCCGGGTACTCCGGCTTCCTCCACCCGTAAAACTGTCATGGTCGTGATTAGCCATTGTGCATAAATATGTGACCTTGAACATAAAAAAATATTAAATAATAATAAGGGATATCACTTGTCATCGCGATCCTTTGTATACCAGATATAACTAACCCTTCCGTTCAAACTTAACAAGACAAGTTAAAGACGCGTAGGCCTGCCCGTATTCTATCAATATAGGAGAAATCCTCTCCCACAGGTTACTCCTCCCTCAGTACATATTGGAGGATATCACCCTATGTGACAGTGTGTCCGAGAATATTTGTCCTCTATTAGCTCTATTATCTCTTATGTAAATTTGGTCATTCTTATTATATTCAGGTGAGTTCTCCTCTTCTCTTTCAGTTGAAGACTCACCTTTACACAGTACAGATAGAGTGTTTCCCCCATATAGGAGATATTGAAGCCCGAGGGTGGAATTTCTCCAAAAATCCCATCACCCATATGGGAGAAACATAACCCAAATTTAACTGGGGTTATGTTGCTCCTTTATTTGTGAAAATTTGTCTTGCCACATCCTGTAGTTTGTACAAGTCGAATGTCATTCTATCATTCATTTATAACGAGATATTATTTATCAGCTGTGTTCAAGATAAACATAATGGCCTAAAGTAATTTATCATTAATAAAAATAAGTTAAGTTTTCCAGTGTCTTCATTTAAAAACATGCAAATTGCCACCTTGGTTACAGCTCCTGCTTCATCCATCCACTTTCATTATCCAGTATTACCCCCCCCCCCCCCCTCTCATTCACCCCAAAGGATGAAATGTAACCATACTCCATCTATAGATTTCGTCATTCACTAGTCTTGCCCATTAGTGTCTGCTTTCCTACCCTTATAAAAAAGTACCATGGTAAACCATGGTAAATCACAAAATACCCTGGTAATACCATGGTAATACCATGGTATTACCAGGGTATTTTGGGATTTACCATGGTACTTTTTTATAAGGGTACTACCCCCCCCCCCCCCCCCCAGGCCTTATTACTGCCTACCCAAGGGCATGCGATCTTAGCAACCTCGGGGTGAGATCATATTAGTACTAGAACTTGTGAAGTGGGCCATTAATAATTGGCTGAACCAGGGGCGTCATGCTAGAGAAAAATCTGGGAGGGAGGGGGGAGCGGATCGGTAACACCTTTTAAGCGGAGCGTCACCATCGTTTGGCGCGTAGCGTGCCCAAAAAAATCGGCAAAAATGCCTCCCATGTTGCCGGAAATGGCACTTCCCAGGCCTTCACCGAAAATATATGGGGAGACCCCCCCCCCCCCCCCCCCCCCCCCCCCCGTGCACCGTTGGCATGACGCCACTGGGCTAATCGCTCATTGTTGCACTAGTGACTACACTTGACTACGCCTTCCCATGATGGTTTAGAAGGTATCACAGGGCCTTAAATAAGCACGGGTGGTGTCGGCCTCCTGAGTATAAAATTGTTTTTTTTTAAATTTTAATCTTATGGCGCAGCTTATGTTAAGCTGACTTTCTCGGACGCAACATTATTTTATAGCCAATACAGGCGTATAATAACAATAACTGACATGGACGATATCGAAGCGATGGTTGACGCTTCGACGGGTTCAGACTTGAAAGGGACTCGGGAGGAATCTAAATGTAGATGGGTAGCCACTACGTTCAGATCGCTGAACTACTAATGTGAAAGATTTAGGAGTGTGATTTTTTTCCAAAGCTAAGAAATAGTTGCTCACATGTTTTTAATTTATTTCCCGGTGCTAATCGTAACCCTGTTGTTTATTCAAAGCCCATGGGTAAAAGTTAAAACCCAACATGTTCAAAATAAGGATGCCGTACGGAAGCAAGCAAAAGTCAAAAGGTCTGTAGAAAATCTCAATTCGCGAATCTCTGACATGATTCGATTCGAACTAAAATTCCCGATTCCCAGGGCCCTAGATTTAACTATTGTTGCGGCCCCCGTGAAAATGAAAGCACTGAGTTGATTTGTTCTCACTGAAGCCTGTGCTTTTCACTGCTTCTGCAACACTCGACAATTCAGGTAGGTTGGAGTGCCGCGAAATTAGGCAAAATAAATTACGCATGCTTGCATAACCTCATCTGGATGTATCGAAAAATGAAGGACTCGGACGTCTCAGGCGTTAAGACTGAATTTTTACACGCAAAATGCAACATATTTCGTTTAAATGGTAACTTACTTTAAATTTACGTTTCGAAATCTTCCAAGTTCCATAGATGATTGGCATGAAAACTGCGGGTAAGAAAAATAAATCATTACGATAAAACTGGTTCCCTCTCAAGACAAAAAGAGAAACGCGTACACTGCCAACTTATGGGATGTAATAGAATCGAGAGATTTGATTGGTTGGTTCAGGATGGCTGTCAATTTTAGACGATCAGCGGGAGGCTTTGTCCGTTCGGTGATTGGCCGTCCAAGAACGGACGGAAAATGTGTGTCCGAAACACTGTGGGGTGCAAGAGACCTTTTTGTTTTAAAACCTCAGAAATATCTTCTGGACTCGTTTGTGAAGGTGTACTTCCGAGTTGCACCCCATAAGTGCTAAAAAAAACCACAAGTCTGACGCCTACTGGAAACACAACTCATAAGTGTACTCTCGTGAGGACGTTTTATCATAATGATTTATTTTTCTTACCCGCAGTTTTCATGCCAATCATCTATGGAACTTGGAAGATTTCGAAACGTAAATTTAAAGTAAGTTACCATTTAAACGAAATATGTTGCATTTTGCGTGTAAAAATTCAGTCTTAACGCCTGAGACGTCCGAGTCCTTCATTTTTCGATACATCCAGATGAGGTTATGCAAGCATGCGTAATTTATTTTGCCTAATTTCGCGGCACTCCAACCTACCTGAATTGTCGAGTGTTGCAGAAGCAGTGAAAAGCACAGGCTTCAGTGAGAACAAATCAACTCAGTGCTTTCATTTTCACGGGGCCGCAACAATAGTTAAATCTAGGGCCCTGGGAATCGGGAATTTTAGTTCGAATCGAATCATGTCAGAGATTCGCGAATTGAGATTTTCTACAGACCTTTTGACTTTTGCTTGCTTCCGTACGGCATCCTTATTTTGAACATGTTGGGTTTTAACTTTTACCCATGGGCTTTGAATAAACAACAGGGTTACGATTAGCACCGGGAAATAAATTAAAAACATGTGAGCAACTATTTCTTAGCTTTGGAAAAAAATCACACTCCTAAATCTTTCACATTAGTAGTTCAGCGATCTGAACGTAGTGGCTACCCATCTACATTTAGATTCCTCCCGAGTCCCTTTCAAGTCTGAACCCGTCGAAGCGTCAACCATCGCTTCGATATCGTCCATGTCAGTTATTGTTATTATACGCCTGTATTGGCTATAAAATAATGTTGCGTCCGAGAAAGTCAGCTTAACATAAGCTGCGCCATAAGATTAAAATTTAAAAAAAAACAATTTTATACTCAGGAGGCCGACACCACCCGTGCTTATTTAAGGCTCTGTGATACCTTCTAAACCATCATGGGAAGGCGTAGTCAAGTGTAGTCACTAGTGCAACAATGAGCGATTAGCCCAGTGGCGTCATGCCAACGGTGCACGGGGGGGGGGGGGGGGGGGGGGGGGGGGGGGGTCTCCCCATATATTTTCGGTGAAGGCCTGGGAAGTGCCATTTCCGGCAACATGGGAGGCATTTTTGCCAATTTTTTTAGGCACGCTACGCGCCAAACGATGGTGACGCTCCGCTTAGAAGGTGTTACCGATCCGCTCCCCCCTCCCTCCCAGATTTTTCTCTAGCATGACGCCCCTGGTTCAGCCAATTATTAATGGCCCACTTCACAAGTTCTAGTACTAATATGATCTCACCCCGAGGTTGCTAAGATCGCATGCCCTTGGGTAGGCAGTAATAAGGCAGTAATAAGGCCTGGGGGGGGGGGGGGGTAGTACCCTTATAAAAAAGTACCATGGTAAATCCCAAAATACCCTGGTAATACCATGGTATTACCATGGTATTACCAGGGTATTTTGTGATTTACCATGGTTTACCATGGTACTTTTTTATAAGGGTAGGAAAGCAGACACTAATGGGCAAGACTAGTGAATGACGAAATCTATAGATGGAGTATGGTTACATTTCATCCTTTGGGGTGAATGAGAGGGGGGGGGGGGGGGGGTAATACTGGATAATGAAAGTGGATGGATGAAGCAGGAGCTGTAACCAAGGTGGCAATTTGCATGTTTTTTAAATGAAGACACTGGAAAACTTAACTTATTTTTATTAATGATAAATTACTTTAGGCCATTATGTTTATCTTGAACACAGCTGATAAATAATATCTCGTTATAAATGAATGATAGAATGACATTCGACTTGTACAAACTACAGGATGTGGCAAGACACATTTTCACAAATAAAGGAGCAACATAACCCCAGTTAAATTTGGGTTATGTTTCTCCCATATGGGTGATGGGATTTTTGGAGAAATTCCACCCTCGGGCTTCAATATCTCCTATATGGGGGAAACACTCTATCTGTACTGTGTAAAGGTGAGTCTTCAACTGAAAGAGAAGAGGAGAACTCACCTGAATATAATAAGAATGACCAAATTTACATAAGAGATAATAGAGCTAATAGAGGACAAATATTCTCGGACACACTGTCACATAGGGTGATATCCTCCAATATGTACTGAGGGAGGAGTAACCTGTGGGAGAGGATTTCTCCTATATTGATAGAATACGGGCAGGCCTACGCGTCTTTAACTTGTCTTGTTAAGTTTGAACGGAAGGGTTAGTTATATCTGGTATACAAAGGATCGCGATGACAAGTGATATCCCTTATTATTATTTAATATTTTTTTATGTTCAAGGTCACATATTTATGCACAATGGCTAATCACGACCATGACAGTTTTACGGGTGGAGGAAGCCGGAGTACCCGGAGAGAACCACCGAGCAACGACGAGCAGCTGCCAGCTCCCCAACATCGTAACTCCGCACTGCAGCACAGGCAGGGTTAGATTGGTTGAAGACATGCGTACCATCGACGTGCAGTACGCCTTAGTACGCGGCGTCATCGTGCCCCCACAGTGATATCCCTTAAATTTCTACATCACAATGTGAGGGAGAAATTTATGAAAAGGCCCTGTTACCACTTCGGGTTATAACTGAGAAGAAATGTCCTAGATAAAATGAAGAAGCTCTAACAGTTAAAATTTCTTGTCTTTGGAGAATATAAAGGTAAATCTGTAAAATTAACCCTTTACCCGAAGTAACGGCAAAAATCGGCCAGCTGGCGCTATTCACAAAAATCACCAATTAATTTTCATTATTTTTTTCATGTTTGTGTCAGAAACGTAGGTTATGACCCCTCTTTGGAACGAGCTCGTTTCAACGAGGGTTCATAACCTATGTGTTTGACACAAACAAAAAAAATGAAAAAATACTTATTCAAGAATTTTGGTGAGGAGTGTCGTCTGCTTTTCATGTTAAGGGTTAAAATGAATACTGTTCCATTTTTATGCTTAAGTTATACAATTTATGGAGCTGACGTTCAAATGTAGTTTCTTGCAAAATGGGTTAAAAACTTAGATAACTGATGAGGCAGGGCCCATCCACCTAACTTTCTAGCCTATTGAATACAAACATTACTACATAATCAGACGACTCACCGCAGTCATATTTATAATTCTCTTCTAATTCAACCCCCCTCCCCCTTGCACAGTGTCAGAGTTGGTGAAATGTAGCGAAACAAACTGTAACTTATTTTGGTGGATCCCGTACGGAGCAGAAGTCTCGGTATTTATAGTAAAAGGCCAGCCAATGAAATTGTAGCACCTACATTGGAAAACCCGATTCCAAACTGTAATTGTAAACACGGAGAAAATCTGAAATGGCACTCGCTTCAAACTTGAATAAATCAAAATATATGTTATTAACATTTTGATCAACGATCATATCAAGATAATAGAACCTTGATGCATGGCTAAGATGAAATTCTGTAGAATAATGATATTAGATACAGTAGTTACGTGATAATAAATGCCGAAATGTGAGAGCACGTTTATTTTATACATGTAACTGAATCTGACCAGAGCAAAATACGAGGCAGAACAATTTGACGGTTTCTTGAGAATAACAACATGTTAAGACGTGGAAGATATAAAATAGTTTTTTTAAACAGGGTAGGGAATTGAGTGATATACGTTGCAGATGATTTTAATTTCGCAACAATGACAAGATGAATACTTGGTTAATGAGTTGCCTAAATCCGTGTAATATTACGAATGGGTAATTACCGAAATGAAAATAAAATATGTCAAGAAGTGATATAAAAAATCAAAGGGGGGAATTTTCCTGATAGATAGTGTTACACAGAATATGAAGGTAATTGTTAAATTGCCTCGTCCTCTGGAAAATGGGGGTTCAGGCTGAGACAGCATAACAATAATAACCCGAAGTTGCATCCGAACAAAGATCGATGCGGAAACAGGCATACTTGTAATCACATTCGGGGAGAGGAGGTCGATTATGATCATTACCGGGTAATTTTACTAGGAGTTATCGTTTCCGCATCAATATTCTTTTCGGGCAGCGACTCGGGTTGCACAAAAACATGAACGATATCGAAGCGATGCTTGACTCTTCGCAGTGTAATAATAACTCTTTGGCCAGCCGCTGATTTGTCGCGGTCCTCATAAGAGAAGGCCATCATTCCCCCTGCACCCCACCCCCTCTTCCCCTCCTCTTCTCCCAGCATTCAGATATAAACTGCTTAATAGTGTCCCTCACTTCCTCTTTTTCAATTTCTTCAATAAGCATTCCTACCCTCTCCCTCGTGTCCCCCTTCAGCCATCTATCCTTTGTTTCTTCACCCCACTTCTGCATTATTCTTCCAGTAAATTTTATTCTATGAGGTATATACTGTGGGCATTCCAAGAGAAAATGTTCCAGGGTCTCCACTACTCCAGAGTGGCACATTTGGCATCCCTTTTCCCCATCTCTCCCAATTTTTCCCCGAAGCTCCAGTGATCTTGATCTCAGTTTGAACAGCAGTGACCCTCCAAAGGTGCCATCTAGGTACTTCTCAAAAGCTGGCTTTTCTTTATATTGTAACCCCTGCAGTGATCTTTTCACGCTAACCCCTGCTCGCCAGTTTCGATTGCAATCTTCCATGACTCTCTCTTTGACAAACCTTTTGCCTTCTTTCATTCCTACTTCTATGTTTGTGACCTCTATAGAGTAATTGTCCATTAGTTCCCTCACATGTTTTGACCACCCCGTTTCTATATTAGAATTCCAAATGGTATCGAGCATCAATTTGCACCACCGGTTGTCAGGCAGGTTTCTCAAGTAGTTAAAGTAACACAGTTTTCCCAAATCTACCCTGTCCTTGATTTTCATCCACCCAAGCTCCCCCCTTACTGCTTCCAAAGCTGCAGCATTACTCGACCCTGTTATCCATCTGCCGGCATCATTTTGAGTATTTTCCAACTTCTTAATAACGGTTTGGTTTAATGGAATCACGTCCGTGCCATACGTTATACTTGGTAAACCCACCCTCTCCCACAGTGTTTTCCCCACAAAGACCTTGTTGAAACTATTTTTCCCTAAAAGTTTTAGTTGGTTCAGAATTCTTTTCCCCTTCAGAATCAGTTTGGCGGAGTAATTTCTGTACACCCCTCTTCCCGTTATATTTATGCTTACCCCTAGATACTCATACTCTCCCGTTTCTCCTACAGTGATTTGTTTGCTTTCCCCTTCGGGGATTGAGAACTCCCCCACTCTCCATCTCTTCGTCATATCTACCTTGCGTCCAACGGGTATTACCTTGCTTTTATTTTCATTTAGTTCGAGCCGCCAAGTGTTCCCATATCTACCAACAATTTCCAGCAGTTTCTCTAGCCCCTGTTCAGTTCTAGACATTAACACCATGTCGTCCGCAAAGAATAAGCCTGGTATCTTTATGTCTCCAACATTTACCCCCTCCGCACTCTGAATTAGTTCGTCCCCTAAATCTTTAACATACAATGCAAACAAAATCGGTGAAAAGATACACCCCTGCTTGAGGCCTATATCCATAGGGACTCGTTTTGTAGTGATACTCCCTAGACTGAGTTGGCTTTGCACATCTGTATACAGTGCTTTCATGATTCCCACAAAGTCACCCCCCAGTCCGATGCCCTCGAGCTTTCGCCACATACCTTCCCTCCACACTCGGTCGTACGCTTTTTTCACATCTAGAAATGCCAGAAACATCTTTTTCTTTTCAGCCTTTGTTGATTCTATCAGTTGGGTGAGTGTAAATAGGTGATCAGTGACTCTTCGTCCTTTCCTGAAACCATTTTGAATTTCTTCTAAAAAACCTTTCTCTTCAATAACTTCCTCTAGTCTACCGTATATGACCTTACAGAATACTTTTCCGATGTTACTACTAACTGATATCCCCCTATAGTTATCTAGAACTTCCTTATCCCCCTTTTTGTGTATGAACGACACCTTACTTTCCCTCCACTCTCTGGGGACCTCTTGCTTTCGCAGAGCCAGGTTGAAAAGGTTTGTCAGGACTTCAATAAGTGCCTCCCCTCCATTTTTGAGGAATTCGTTCGGAATTTCATCAGTCCCTCCCGCTTTACCATTTTTTAATTTCGAGACCACGTTCCGCACTTCTTCTGCCGTTATTTCGCTACATACACGATTGGATAGGTTCTCCTCCACCAGTGTATTTCTTTTTGGTGGGGACCCACTGCCCCATCGCCTATCGTTTATCTTTTCCCAGTGCTTGACTAACTCTGAAGCGATACGGCCTTTATCTTCTGTACTTTCCCCATCCACTTTGATACTAGTGTCTAGTCTCAATAAATAAAGAATAAAACACAGTTTGGATCAATAAACACAAATGTAAGGAAATACATGTACTACCAAATGCAGCCAGTGATAAGGGTGAAAGCTTGCCCGTGTTTTGAGTTGCCAATTAAACTTGTTGGGGAATTTTACTACGGATTTGAATGGGAGGAATGTGAACATTGAGGAGTAGCCACACTGCATGTGTGATTTTTCACACCTCTGCAATTTTCCGAGATGTCACTGTGTTGTGTTATTCATAAAATACCTTTGGACATTTGGAAACAGGTCGATCCCGCCCCAAAGATGATCCATCCTCAGATGATCTGTTGTTTCCTCAACCCAGACGATATGACCCCAGTCATTCCGTCCCCAGATGAGCTGGTCCATGCACAATTCATTAGCTGTGACAAGGTATTGATTTTGGGTTTAAAAAATATAGAAAAAAAACCCAGAATGAATGCATGCATGGTGAAGAACTGAACGAATGGGTCACTGATGACTTTGAAAGTGTCGTCGGTGATACTGGTCCCAAATTCATTTTATGTTTCCATTTCATTCTTAGCTTAACTTGACAAAGTCAAGATAAGCTATTGCCATCACACATGCAGAAGTCAGTGAGTCACTTCACATTTTCCTTTAGCACAGGCTACACTCCCGTAGTTCTTATCTGATTGTCACAAAATTTCATATGCACGTTTGAGGTCATGTTTAGATGAGAACGTCCCCTTTTGGTCGCGATACGTCAAACGTGACGGCTGCCTGAGGTGAAAACCCAAGAAACTTCAGCACAGTCTACAGGTCATATTTATGGAGAGATTTCATGGTAACTTGGTGGGATGACTCTGTTTTATATCTAGATGAGAAAGTCCCCTTTTGGTGATGATCTGTTTACTGTGACGGCTGCCCAAGCCAAAAACCCAAAACATTTAGCACAGTCTACAGTCTGTACTGTATATATGAAGGGATTTCATTGTAACTTGAGAGGATGACTCAGTGTTACTGTGTAATGACTACATGAGGACGTCCCCTTTTGGTTGCGATCGGTCAGCCGTGATGGCTACACAGAGCAAAGCCCGATAACCTTTAGCACAGTCTACAGGCATAATTTATGAAGGGATTTCATTGTAACTTGATAGGATAACTCGTTTTGGAATAATTTCACTGTAACTTGGTAATTTTGGTTGACATACATTAACTGTGAGGGCCACATTAAGCAACCCCTCAGTTCTTTAGTACAGTCTGCACATCAAATTATTTTTTATTGAAAACATAGCATCCAGGGAACTGAAATTAACATATTCCCAATTATCACAATTCTTGTCTTATTTCATAATCCTTTCATAAACATTGAACATTATCCTTTTCATCAACCACAACACACAGTCAAGTTAAGCTACAGTGTCATTGACACTTTCATTATTTTTGTATTTATTTTTTTTGGAGGGGGCGGGGGGATGGGAGGGATGTGGGTCCACGTCACTGGTTATGGTGACTAATTGTTACAGAATCTGGGTAAAATCTAAGGAACCACCCGCAACCATTGAAAAGACTTTTGCTAATCTATTAAACTTGTAAACTTGTTTTTTTTCCAGTTTTTTGCAAACAAACATCCATACAAAAAAGTCACTATTCATTATTCATTGTAATGAGTACAGTAAATTTGTGCCATTGAGATGTCGCCTGAAATGTTTTTGTAGAATGTTTTTGAAAAATGATTTTTTAAAGCCCAATTTATAACTTGTGTGGATTAGTGCAGCAGTTTTGTAAATAGAGGGTCAACCCACAAACAAGTCAGACAAACGGCAATGCCACATCATGATTTTCAATATTGCGGATGTGTGTGAAATCTTCTTCACAACAGGTTGAGTATATATGGTCAGTTACTTGCCTTAATGTTTGAACCAACATCCAACATATACCTCAGTATTATTCATTTATTGGTGTTTAAGGTCACATATTTCTGCACAATGGCTAATCATAACCATGACGGTTTTACGGGTGGAGGAAGCCGGAGTACCCAGAGAGAACCACCGAGCAACGGCGAGCAACTGTCAGCTCCCCAACATACTAACTCCACACAAGCAGGATTAGCATTACGCCTTAGCACACAACGCCACCATGCCCTACATGGGCAGTGGGGGTGAAGTGTCTTGCCCAAGGACATAACATGATTGCCGCAGGTGGGATTCGAACCGAGGACCTCTCGGCTTGCAGCCTGCACCTCTGCCTACTGAGCCACCATACCCCCACAATGAATGATTCCAAGTTAGTGTGTTTTGTATTATGAGCTGAATAACATGTTGGTGCAGATGTCTGTAACTTTTGGGGAATGATGGCCAACATTATGGGTTGCACAATGAATGATTCCAAGGTAGCATATTGTATAGTAGGAGCTGAATAACGTGGGATGCAAATGTCTGTGACTTAAGGGGAATGTCGGCCAACATTATGGGGTGCACTATGAATGATTCCAGGTTAGCATGAAGTATTCCAAGTGTTTGGAGAACTTTTTCTACTAAACCATTCAGTCAAATCTTTTGGTACAGTGGAACTCTGTTACTTGAATAGCCACTTGGTTACTTGAATAGCCAACTGGTTACTTTCTTGTATTCTACAGATAAACTGGGCATTTATTCAATTATATCTTGCTTGACAGAGCTCTGTGATCTCTGTCAAACAATATATAATACAATGAATGACTGTATTGGACGTACTGAGGCAAAAAGCTCCATAAACAAAGGAAATTTGTTGTTTATCAGAGCAATTTCTCAACATATTGCAGTATTTTTTATTCAGTTAACAGGAATCTGCTCCATAACCTGTATACAATTAACAGGTCAAATTTGTACTGAAGGTATGGTAAATGAATTTGTGTTTGTAAATATTATTCAGTTAACAGGGGTATTCAATTAAGAGAGAACCAATTAAGTGGGCTTCATTGTATTTTGCTATTTAGCATTGGATGGTGCACCAAATTATATTTCTTCAAGGCATGCAACTTGACTGGTTTTCAGGAATACCAGAGGAGAGGGTTGTAGTGGTGGTGGAGTCAGAAAATAACGCTTGACCCAATATATTCTCTTTTCAGTCTTCCTTGGCCAATTTTTTTTAATAACATTTCCAAAAGAAATCAACAGAGACATATCATATCAGACCTCACAGGAACAAGCTCACTGACACTTTGGAAGGAGCCCCAAATTTTATTTGTTTCAGGGATGCAACTTGAATGGTATTTGGTTGAGGTCACCAGATGAGGGGTGTTGGGTAGTGGTGAAGTCAGAAAACATGTCACCCTTTAATTCTGTTTTCAGTCAAACTTGGCCTGTTTTTTTTTAAGTTTCAAAAAATGTCAGCAAAAAGTATCTCATATTACACTTGACAGAAATGAGCTCATCAGGATTTCCTGCCCTTATTGTATTGTTCTTCATGGGAACCCTGGGAAATGAATCGGTGCTTATTTACTGAGGTGAACAAGTTATGTTTTACTAGTAGAATAGGTCCTGGTAACCTAAACCGCTGGGATGCAGTCCCTCATTCAGTGGGCAACATGGGCATAAACGATTAGCAAAACATCATTTTATGCTTATGTTGAGTCATCATATAGCCCAGAGATGCTGACACCAATAAATAATTAAATGTATGTGTCTGTTGTACTGAAGTAATTAATGATGGAAAAACTTAAAGACATGCAAATTTTATATGATCATCATAAATCCATTCTGACAATGTAAATGAGATGGGCATGACTTATCAGATGAGCATTCTGGCCCTGTGGGAGCCTCTTGTTTTTAAATGTGGCTGGCTGCTATTTTTAATTCAGTTTTTTCTCTTCTAAAACTCTACTTATAGTTTGGCTAGGTTGGCAGGCATATGCTGTTGTATGGCGTTGACAGCCATAACTCAAGAATGGCTAGATTGATTCTCATGATACTTGGTAATCCGAGTTATTTGGCCAAGTTGGACGGAGCTAATCAAGAATTCCACCTTGATCGAAATTTCTTGGCAGAATTATGCCCCTTAGTTGATGGATTTTCATGAATTTTGAGTTTGTTAGTATGAAAACTTGGAACAAACATTGACCATTGACCAATCTGGCTGATTTTTAGCTCACTGAAAGGAGCTAAACTTATCACTTTCCGTCCGTCGTCCGTCCGGCATCGTGAACATTTTTCAAACGACTTATCCTCTGAAACCGCTAGGTCGATTTGCTAGAAACTTGGTATGGATGTTCATTACCATATGTCAATTCAAGTTGTTCAAATGAAATGGCCACGTCCCTTGAGGGCTCTGTATGGGGCATAACTCTTATATCACCGTATGAATTATAGAAAAATTATTAAAAAATCTTCTCCAGAACCAGTGGGCAGAATCTTTTGATACTTGGTATGCAGCATCTTGGTATGGATCTAATTCAAGTTTATTCAAATCGCCCCCCTGGATTCATATTTGGGCTCACTATAGAAGCCCAAATTCGAACTTAGTGCATTTCAGGCAAATTTCTTAAAAAATCCTCTTCTCCAGATCCAGCAGTCAGAATCTTTTGATATTTGGTATGCAACATTGTGGGGTGGATCTGATTCAAGTTTGTTCAATTCGGCTCCCTGGATTCACATTTGGGTTCAGTATAGAAGCCCGAATTCAAACTTAGTGCATTTCAGGCAAATTTCTTAAAAAATCTTCTTCTCCAGATCCAGCAAGCAGAATCTTTTGATATTTGGTATGCAACATTATGGGGTGGATCTGATTCAAGTTTGTTCAAATTGGCCCCCTGGATTCATATTTGGGCTCAGTATAGAAGCCTGAATTCGAACTTAGTGCATTTCAGGCAAATTTCTTTAAAAATCTTCTTCTCCAGATTCAGCAGGCAGAATCTTTTGATATTTGGTATGCAACATTGTGGGGTGGATCTGATTCAAGTTTGTTCAAATTGGCCCCCTGGATTCACATTTGGGCTCAGTATAGAAGTCTGAATCGAACTTAGTGCATTTCAGGAAAATTTCTTAAAAAATCTTCTTCTCCAGATCCAGCAGGCAGAATCTTTTGATATTTGGTATGCAACATTGTGGGGTGGATCTGATTCAAGTTTGTTCAAACTGGCCCCCTGGATTTACATTTGGGCTCAGTATAGAAGCCCGAATTCGAACTTAGTGCATTTCAGGCAAATTTCTTAAAAAATCCTCTTCTCCAGATCCAGCAGTCAGAATCTTTTGATATTTGGTATGCAACATTGTGGGGTGGATCTGATTCAAGTTTGTTCAATTCGGCTCCCTGGATTCACATTTGGGTTGAGTATAGAAGCCCGAATTCAAACTTAGTGCATTTCAGGCAAATTTCTTAAAAAATCTTCTTCTCCAGATCCAGCAAGCAGAATCTTTTGATATTTGGTATGCAACATTGTGGGGTGGATCTGATTCAAGTTTGTTCAAACTGGCCCCCTGGATTTACATTTGGGCTCAGTATAGAAGCCCGAATTCGAACTTAGTGCATTTCAGGCAAATTTCTTAAAAAATCTTCTTCTCCAGATCCAGCAGGCAGAATCTTTTGATATTTGGTATGCAACGTTGTGGGGTGGATCTGATTCAGGTTTGTTCAAATCGGCCCCCCTGGATTCATATTTGGGCTCACTATAAAAGCTCGAATTCGAACTTAGTGCATTTCAGACAAATTTCTTAAAAATCTTCTTCTCCAGATCCAGGAGGCAGAATCTTTCGATATTTGGTATGCAACATTGTGGGGTGGATCTGATTCAAGTTTGTTCAAATCGGCCCCTGGGTTCATATTTGGTCTCAGTATAGGAGCCCAATTTGAACTTAGTGCATTTCAGGCAAATTTCTTTAAAATCTTCTTCTCAAGATCCAGCAGGCAGAATCTTTTGATATTGGGTATGCAGCATGCTTAATGGGGTGAGATTCAAGTTTGTTCACGCCAAGTCCCTGGGTTCATATTTGGGCTCACTGTGGTAGCCCGAATTATAACTTAGTTCAAAATGAGGAATTTTCTTTACTTACAGGGGGGGGGGGGGGGGGCGGGGATCCAGATCCAGCAGTCGGAATGTTTTGATAAGTGGTGTGTAGCATCCTTGGGGGAGGGTGGGGGGGGGGGGGAGATTCAACTTCATTAAAGCCAAGTCCCTGAGTTCATATTTGGGCTCCCTATGGCCTGAATTATAACTTAGTCAATTTGAGGAATTTTTCTTCAAAAATCTTCTTCAGATTCAGCAGTTTGGATATTTGGCATGCAGCATCCTTAGGGGGTGAGATTCATGTTTGTTAAAGCCAAGTCCCTGGGTTCATATTTGGGCTCACTGTGGGAGCCCAAATGATAACTTAGTTCAAAATGAGGAATTTTCTTTAAAAGTCTTCTTCTTCAGATCCAGCAGATGAATGCTTTTGATATTTGGTATGCAACATCCTTAGGGGGGTAAGATTCAAGTTTGTTCAAGCCATGGCCGTAGTTCCATAAAATTTATCTCTCATGACTTCATTCCTTTGTAGTGTTGATGAACCACCCTTTGGCTGGTGAGCGATTAAGGCTCCTTGGAGCCTCTTGTTGTTATGAGTTGATCTCAATAATATCTTGATCAAGTTTGGTAACCATTCCTGTCTGATTTTTCCATCCACAGTTATCCTAACTTAATTGATTTGTATGAATATTTAGCTCATTCGTGTGATAACTTGGAACATCGTAGTGAGCAATCTGGATGATTTTTTAAAAAAATGTTTGACTCCAAAATGAGTTTTGGAGGATTTAGATTGATTTTATGCGGAAAATGACCATATAATCCCTCGTCCTGCTCAGATGATATTTTTTGTTCCAAAATGTGTTTTGAAGGATTGGGGGGGGGGGGGGGGGGGGGGTTCTTTTAGGTGATTTTTTTCTGTTCCAAAAAGCATTTTGAAGGATTTAGATTGATTTTATTTTCCTATAAAAAAGTGTCTTTTGTATTCAGTACCCTCTAGGGGTGTGTAACTAAGATTTACTAAGATAGATTGTATCAAGCGGTTTCATAGGGGAGCTTTACATTTTACATTATCATCAACTGAAGAAGAGGCATGATGCCTGGATTATTTTGTCGCTCCTGAGGGATTCAAGGATTGAGAGCGTATCCTATGGAGATGGATTGCTGGATGTAGACTCATTCTTGGACCCTGTTTATATTGTGTTCTGTTCAAGATGAGCGAATCAGGCCTCGTGGGGCCTCTTGTTTATATTTTTATATCTAATTAAAAGGGTTCAAAATCTTCATATCAAGCTTGACTTGAAAATGTTTTCATTCATGCCCAAATTGAAGTGCCTGAAAACTGTTGCTCTGTAAATTCCCGAAGAGTGACTTCATGTTGGCTAAGTTAGTAGCATGAAATATGTTGTATCAGGCCAGGCTTCTTGCTCGATTTCAAGTTGTTCAGTCAAGTTGGACTTATTGGGTCAGTGCATGTTTATTGTTGTACACAAGTTCTGTTTTAGTGGTAGAATAGGATGCGGTAACCAAGGCATCTGGTTGTCAGTATAGATATTACCATTGGTGAAGCTTGACTTTATACTGATAGTGCAGCCATAGATGCTGGAAGTTACCTCAAATACTCATAATTAAATTGCAGGTAATATAATAATAGCAGTTGGCTGCTACCTTTCGCAATATAGAACACCCCCCCCCCCCCACCCCCCCCCCCCCCCCCCCCCACACACACTCTCTCCACCTTCGAGTGGGGTCCACTATGCGATCCCGTGATATAAATTTGCTCTTGCTTTCATTAAGTTCGAGTCTCCATTTGTTCCCATATTTCCCAACTATTGCCAGCATTTTCGATAGTCCCTCTTCGCTTTCTGACACTAGCACCATATCGTCTGCAAAAAATAGACCTGGGATCTTCAAGTCAACTGCTACCCCATCGTCGCTACGCAGGAGTGCCGGTATAATGCAGAACCAATGCCCGTGATCATTCGCCAGTCGGGAGTGATCTAGAAGTGACCGAATGCTGGCAGAATAAACTTTGCTTTTTAATGGTGTATTTCGTGATATTTCACGATATATTTTGAGATTTTGGGGTATTTCAGTTGGTAGTGTGACCCACCCTAAGGGATTTGCTGATTAGACGTGAGTAATAATAACACTTTGGCCAGCCGCTGATTTATCTGGGTTCTCTGACGAGAAGGCCATGGTTACCCCTGTACTCCCAACTGCCTCCCTATTCCCACGCTTCTCCTCTCCTCCCAACACTCGGAAACTAACTGCTTGATGATATCCCTTGTCCCATTCTTCCCAATCTCTCCGATTAGCATATTAACCCTCTCCTTTGAGTCTCCCCCTAACCACATGTCCTTCATTCTTCCATCCCACTTCCCCATTATACTCCCAGTGAATCTCATTCTTTTAGACTGATACTTTGGGCATTCTAGAAGAAAGTGTTCCAGGGGCTCCACCATGTCCAAGTTACACATCTGGCACTCCCTTTCACCGTCTTTCCCAATTTTTCCCCTCAGCTCCAGGGATCGCGACCTCAGCTTGAACAATAGTGACCCCCCAAAGGTGCCATCAAGGTACTCTTCAAAACCTGGCTTCTCTTTATCACGCAGGCCACCCAAAGACCTCTCTGATTTGACCCCCTCTCGGTTACAATCCTCCATGACCCTTTCTATGACGATTTTTTTACCCTGGTTTGCCCCAGCGTCCAGGTCCGAGATCTCCAATGAGTAGTTCTCTACTAGCTCCCTCACTTGGACCATCCACCCCGTTTTGATATTTGAGTTGAAAATTCTCAGGAATATTACTTTACACCATCGGCTGTCGGGGAGATTTACCAAATAATTAAGATAACCGAGCTTCAACAGGTCTATCCTGTCCTTGATCCTCATCCACCCAAGCTCACCCCTGATTGCTTCTAGCGCTGCGGCATTACTCGACCCCGTTATCCATCGGCCTGCATCGTTCTGCAGGATTTCCAGGCTCTTTACGGCCGTCTGGTTTAGGTGTACTACTTCCGTACCGTATGTTATACTTGGCAGCCCCACCATTTCCCAAATGGTTTTCCCCACGAAGTGAGTGATGCGATGGAGTAATAAATAACATTTTCTCCTTCTTGTGCAATTTTGACATTGTGATGCCTCTAAAGTGAGTCTTGTCGAAGTATAAACATAAATATTAACTATTCCCTGTGGGAAGTGGAGCACTGTTGTTCACCGTGGTAAGCAAGCTCTATTTTATTTGTAAAATAGGACCCGGCAACCAACACCTGGGGTGAAAGTCCCCTACTGCTTGCAGCGTTGTAAACGTCAGGTAGTCTTGCCATTATACTTCTTGTGATCATATTTAGAAACAGATGCAGAAACAGAAAAAAACACTTAAAAAATATCGATTTGAAGGGTCCTGAGTCGAATTTCGAGTGCAAGCAACAGGAAACTTATTGAGTCCTCCCCCACACCGCACAGACACAGCATTAATGGAAAACCTAATATCATTTAGAAATTAGTCCCTCCCCACCGATGAGGAGAAATCAGGCACCACCACTGAACATTAGGCAGCATTCTGCTGGAACTTTCCGTCTTCATCCCTATCATTACGGGAAAAATGGCAGTCATCATTCACAAAAATCAGGCATGACAATAAATGAATATAAACCGTACACGTATTTTTTATATTATCGAGATTTTGCTTCGCTGTGAAGAGATATGGTACATACTGAACCTAAAATAAATAGATAACGCTGGAAAAATTCGAAATTATTTGTGGAAATTTTGTTTTATACTCTATTTAGTTTGGAGATATTAATACAGGTTTGCAATGACTGATATGTTTGTTTTCATCACACTGTCAATGGCAACCAACTCGTGACGTCACGTCTGACTTCTCTATAGACTGGAACCCTGCTGCGCACCCCAAACGTGATGGACAAAAAAGACCACTGCACCCCACCTCAAAATAGACAGAAATGCCCACAATAACGGCCAGCTAGGGTGCTACCCACAACACCAATTCATACTCTTAACACACCCCACGAGTCAAAATTTGCACAAGTGTATATATACCCGTACGTCCGTCCGTCCGTCCGGACAGACGGACGGACGGACGGACAGACGGACGACGGACGACGGGCCATGACAATAGCTCAAATTTGACTTCGTCAAAGTTGAGCTAAAAATGACTTTACAACGAAATCTATTACAAAAGATGGAAACTGTTTTTTCAGAGCAATATCTTATGCAATCTTTAGTACGGAAATATTCCATGGAAAATTGAGAGAGGCAGTTTTTAACTATCTTGAAAAAGAACACAACCTCTTTGAATCATTTCTAAGATCACAGTACATAGATATGAATGATTACCTGAAAAGATCTATCATTGAAAATGGAACTTGGGCAACAGAAATTGAAATATTAGCCATGTCTGTTATGCTGAACACAAATATTTACACATTTAGTTGCAATTCGTGGTTAAAATCTTCGCCGGAACAAGTAAGTAAAACACTACATCCAAATAAATGTTCCATATATTTGAAGCACTCCAATAACAATCATTACGATATAATTATATCTTCTGATACAAATGCAATGTTCATTGAAAAACAAATGAAGTGTGAACAATCAGATGGCAGTTGTGAATCAGCAGTTACAGGCAATGCAGAGGAAATAGTGGAGAACATTAGAATGGAAAACAAATCACCTGAAAAGAATGTTATTCCTGTACTGTTAAAGCAGGAGATGAAAGATAAAACTGTAACCAAGAGGAGAAAAAGAAGTATAATTTCTAGAAAAATGAAAAAAAGTACTAAATTAATGCGTGAAACGAATGGAAAGAGTAAATACCAACGGATGTATGCAGCAAATGAAAAAGTTAGAAAAACTGAACAAGAAGTCAGTAGACAGAAATATGTATCAAACAAAGAATACAAAACTAATCTGATAAAAAGTATCAAAGAAAAATATTCATCAAATAAAGAATGCAGAAGTAATCTGATAAAATGTAGGAAGCAAAAAAACAAACATAAATATTCATCAAATAAAGAATACAAAACTAATCTAATAAAAAATATGAAACAAAAATATTCTTCAAATAATGAATACAGAACTAATCTGATAAATAGTGGAAAACAAAAATATTCTTCAAATAAAGAATACAGAACTAATCTGATAAAAAGTATGAAACAAAAATATTAATCAAATAAAGAATACAGAACTAATCTGATAAAAAGTATAAAACAAAAATATTCTTCAAATAAGGAATACAGAACTAATCTGATAAAAAGTAGCAAACAAAAATATTCATCAAATAAAGAACACAGGTGTAAGCTCATAAAAACAGGCAAACAGAAATATATGTTGAATGAAGAATACAGAAAGAAGTTAAAAGTGGCTAGTATTTTAAAATATGCCAGACACACTGCACACAGAGAAAAAGTTAAGAAAGCTAGTTTTACAAAATACAAAACTGACCCAAAACATAAAAGGAAAGTAACTCAAACTAAAGTAAAAAGGAAAACAAAAACTCGTAAAAACATAAACGATATGTCAAGAATGTTCAGACAAGAAATGTACAGAGGCCCTGCATACACTTGTTCATGCTGCAATCGACTTCTTTTTGCACACCAAGTTTTGCACTGTAATGATAATAATTATGAAAATAAAGGAGAGAATGTTAAACAAGTTGCAAAGAAATGTATTTCTAAAAAATATCTTCACGAATGCAATGATACTTGTAATGTGCAGTGTGCGTATATATCTTCACCAAGTACAAAACTATGGATCTGCTACACTAGCCATAGGAAATTATTAAATGCAAAAGTGCCTTCTGAATCAGTTCAAAATAATCTGTCACTGGAATCAATTCCTAAAAGTCTTGAAAAATTGAACTCTTTCGAACAACATTTAGTCTCTCTGCACATTCCATTTATGAAAATACTTGCTCTTCCTAAAGGTGGTCAGCATGGTGTACATGGACCTGTAGTATGTGTACCTTCTGATAATAAAAAAACAACTGATGTATTACCTAGGTCAGATGGAAATAATATGCTTTTGCAAGTGAAACTGAAGAGAAAACTTTGCTACAAAGGTTATTATCAGTATCAGTTTGTTGACCAGAAACATGTGGAAGATGCATTGGTTTATCTCAAACAAAACAATTGTTGGTATTCTCATGTTACAAAAGATAATAACTGGTTGAATCTAATTCCTGAGAACAGCGAACAATCTTTATCAGAAAATGTTGAGGACAATTTTGATGCAGTTACATTGGAACCTAATAGTGAAAACCTGAATGACTGTACAAGTGATGATGAATTTGAAGAAAGATTAAATGGCATACAACTTGATAGATGCCTTCAGCCTGATGATTTAGCTCAACATGTCCTAGATGAATACAGTGATGAAATCTTGAATTTGGCTCCAGCAGAGGAAAACAATCCTATCAAGATTTTAAATGAAAAAGGGAACGAAGCAAAGACATTTCGTGTACAGTTTCCAACAGGCATTTGTACATACAATGATGAGCGAGAGGAAAGAATTACATAATCTAGATATTTCAATACACGGTTGATGAATGCAGATAACAGATTTGCTAAAGATACCAATTACATATTTTATAGTCAGTACATGTCAGAGCTAGAACATGTTATGTCATCTGTGTCAATTGCATGTAGGAAAAGCAACAAGAAAACTTCAAATGGAAATGACATAACTCGTGAGATGTTAAATGATAGCAGAAGCCTTAAGAATCTCATCAATTCAGATCAAATATATAAATTTCTTAATCCAGTTAGAGGTACACGACCATACTGGCGGACTGCTCAGAAAGACCTTTTCGCAATGCTATGACAATTAGGAATACCGACCTGGTTTTGTTCATTTTCATCAGCTGACACAAGATGGGAAGAAATAATAGGCACAGTTCTCATTCAACAAAATGATACAAGGAAACCACAAAATTTAGACTGGAATGAAAAATGTAAAGTTCTTAGAAGTAACCCTGTTACAACTGCACGAATGTTTGACCACCGATTTCACACATTTTTGAACAAAGTAATTCTATCTGATGCTGCACCAATAGGAAAAATAAAAGATTATTTTTTATAGAGTAGAATTCCAACAGCTTGGTTCTCCATATACACATTGTCTATTCTGGGTAGAAAATGCACCCAAATTTGATGTAGATGACGATGACATTCTTGCTACTTTCATCAATCAGTACACAAGTTGTAAAATACCAAATGAGAAAGAAGACCCCGAACTGTTTGAAATTGTGTCAAATGTACAACAGCATAGTAAAAAACATTCAAAATTATGCAGGAAGAAGGGTACAACATGCAGATACAATTTCCCTAGACCTCCTTAAAAAACCCATTTATTTGTCGAAATAAATCTGAGAGAATTGAGGACACTGAAAATATGTCCCAAGATGTCGCAAAAGCAATAATTCAAAGTGTGTGGAAAGTTATCTTAGAAAATGAATCTGAAAATTTAACATGTGATGAAATTTTTGAGAAAGCTGGGCAATCACAAACTCTCATGCAAGAAGCTTTTCATGTTCCACTCAGTGCTAGTATAATGACATGGACAGAAGGTCATATGCTAAAAAAAGGAAGGAAGGGAAGGGAAAAAAAAATAAGAAAAAAATATTTTTTTTATTTTTTTTTACATAATCGTGGGTATTCAATCTCAGAGCTCGCTCTCATGTAACAATGTGTGTGCTTACTCCTAAACCAGTCTGTGTCTGAAGCAGGACATTACGGATAACATCTGGTCCCCTCGTCAAGTCACCATGCCAAATACCACCACGTCGGAAAGCTCCGATAATAACATCTCAATCTCACTCACAAAAAATTTCGGTGGGAGACGTCTTCGGCGGCGTAGACTTTGTGCTGGTTTGCATTACGGGGGACTTCAGGAAGACAGCCAGTCTGGCTATGTAGTCTCCCGACAATATAAGGAAAAAAAAATACTTATTGAACATTATTTGAAGACTGTTCTCTCTGTATTTGTATTAATTGTTTATATCGTCAAATAAAATATCTAATATCTATCTATCATGTTGTGTCACAAAGAAATGATATCTTTCCTGAAGGAGAACCACATGAGATATGGACAAATCAGTATAATGCAGACTTATTAAGATGCTGGAATGCTAACATGGACATTCAGTTCGTTTTGGATGCATATGCTTGTATTGTTTATGTAATATCCTACATATCAAAAGCTGGACGTGAAATGGGTCTTTTATTACAAAAAACAAAAAATGAAGCAGATGAACAAAATCTTGATGCGCAAAAAACAATGAGGAAACTTGGCACTGCTTATATGAATTATCATGAAATTTCTGCCCAAGAGAGTGTTTATCGAGTCTGCAATTTACGATTGAAAGAATGTTCAAGAAAAATACAATTTATTCCAGTTGGTGATAATCCAATTAGAATGAGAATGCCACTGAAATACTTGAGTGTTGAAAACAGTGATGACATTTGGATGTCAAGTATTACTGATAAATACAAGTTGAGACCATCAACAGCAGAATTTGAAAAAATGTCCTTAGCAACATTCTGTTCCCAGTTTCGCATTCTTGCAAAATCACAAGTTCCTAGGAGTATGAGAAATGAAAATAACGAGGCAGAAAATCACGAGACAGTAAATTGCAACATTTATAAACTTCAAGAAAATTCAGGTTATATCCGAAGAAGAACGAGAACAGACCCAGCTATTATTAGATACCCAAAATAAGCAGTTGTATGATATAAATGGGAATGAGACTGAAGATGCTGAGAGAATCTTACAAAATACCAAACCACAAGATGCATGGGCAAGACTTTGTCCTCAAACTGAATTAGAGGGAGATGGATGTATAAACAAAGCAACATCAACTGTTGTGGAGGACGAAATAATAAATGATATTGATTTGCACCTACCTAACAGTAACTATTCAAAATCATCTAACAAAGAACAAAATCCTGCTCTATACTCTAAAATGAAGTTCAACCACTACTCTGTTCAATGAATAAAACTCAA
>CM062291.1:239240956-239397642 GCA_031216915.1 Pictodentalium vernedei
GTATTTCATAGATGTATTGGAAAGAACTGACACAAATATTTAGGTCCATGCATGCAATCGCCAACACAATCTTCCTGCAATTTTTAGAGGAAGTGGCACAGTAACATTGGGGGGGGGGGGGGGGGAGGAGCTCCGCCACTGACTGAGTAGATAAAATCAGTTTGGCCTAAACGTAAAACGAGATCGATGTGAGTAGTATAGAATGTATGGGTCGTCCCTTATTGGCCGGACCCCGGGAAGTGACGTAATGTCACGTGACCCAGTGGCACCATGTTGTGTTGTTATGGTAACCGGCTTGAGTTGCCATATTGTGACGTCATGCCCCACAGTGATGCGTGGTGTTAGTGCGCAAGCGCAGTGGGTGTTGTTAGAGTGATACGTGTTTCCGTCGTCCATTTTGTAGACAGGAGGCCGCCATCTTGGTTTCTATAGTAGCATGTGGTTGATAGGTGATCCAAAGGCTGACAAGACAGGGTATGTTCGGGGGGTATGTTCCTTTGTACAAGAGTATTTTCCCCGATTCGTAGAATTACCCAAATAAACCCGACAATTTTTACTCTTTTGAATTATCTGCTTCTATCTATATATGCAGTAGGTTTCGTCTCCGTGACAAAGTTTCCTTGGTCCTGGCGTATACTCCAGTAGAGTAGAAGAGCCTTTCAGTTGGAACAGTTTTAGCTTTTTGATACTATTTTTAGCTTTTCTGGTCTGTTCTTGTAGTTCTGACCCTATTCCATGTACTCTTGTTTCGTTTATCTAGATCACCCAAGCAGTTCACTTTACTGGCGTTAACTAACCAATCAGATTGCTTCATTTCCCATAATCTGTATGCTGAGTTATCTCCCTTGTGTATATCAAAAGCCTTTATCATTCCAAAACCCAGTAAGCTTCGAGTTGTTATTGAAGTCATGGCTCGAACGACTCGAAGCCCAGCCAGCAAATGAGCTTTAGAGTAATTGCTCGTTCAAGTGACTTGACATACTGCTCGTCGACTCATTTCGGTTTTTGAAGATACCTATGGCCTGGTATTGTATTATTATTTGAGAAGACCTTTTATAGGGTACTTACCTAAGGATACTGTTACTTGTTTGGCCCAGCCCTTCTATGCCATCCCAGGACATACCTATCCCCAAATTCCCCTTACAAGGTAAAGAGCCAAGAGAGTAATTGCTCCATGAGCAATTGCTCAAACGACTCGAAACCCATCGAGCAAATGAGCCTTAGAGCAATTGCTCAATCGAGTGACTCCACATACTGCCTGAATGACTACACGTCCATCGAACAAATGAGCTAACCAGTACTTGCTCGTTTCAGTGACTCGGACATACGACTCTTCGAGTTCTGTCAGAAAAAAGGGGTGCTTAAGTCCAGTCCTTTTCAAAAAGGGAGGATTCCGTAAGTAGGATTTTTCCCAAATAAGCCAAAGGGCCAAGAGAGTAATTGTTCCATGAGCAATTGCTCGAACGACTCGAAGCCCACCGAACAAATGAGCTATAGAGTAATTGCTCGATCGAGTGACTCCACCTACTGCTCTTAGCCTCATCTGGGTATTTTAGAATTCCTATTGTATTGGACTATTGGAGGACGCTTGCTGTAAAAAACCGTTATGCTACATCTGGGTACTTTTGTTGGGATAGTAGATAAAAAACAAACAACAATATATACATAACATTTCATTCATTTTTATTCGAGGTATACAATTCAATTTCTCAAGGTTTCAGTTTTACCTTGAAAAATTGAATTTGAGCTTATGCCATGGCCAGTGGTCCGTCTGTCCGTCAACAATTCAATGCGGCTCAGGTTAGAGGTATTTATGAACAGATCTTTACGAAACTTCTTGAGCACCTTTGTTATCATCGTGGGACGAGAACAAGTGTTTAAGGGTGCGGTCCGAAATTCAGGATTGCCACCAGCAGCCATTTTGTACTGTAGTTAGTGCAATCAGTTTTATGTACAGAACTTTTCTATGAAACTTCTGATTCGAATAAATTTTTGTGAATGTTCAGTAACATGGAATACATCATATATAATAAGGGGTTTTTTTCTCATACATAAATTATGCAAATTAGATGAACTTTGAATATTTCAGCTCTACTTATATACTGTAAGTGCACATGTCAATACAGCTACGGCTGGAGGCTGTAGTTATGAACCGATCTTCACGAAACCTCTTAAATACCTTTGTTATCACCTTGGGAAAGAGAACGAGTGTTTTGGGGTGCGGTCTGAAATTCAAGATGGCTGCCGGCGGCCATTTTGTACCAAAGTTCGGTACAATCAGTTTTTGGTACAGAACTTCTATATGAAGGTTCTGATTTGAATAAATTTTTGAATGAACGTTAGTAACATGGAATACATCACATATAATACGGGTTTTTTTCTCGTGCAGAAATTATGCAAATCAGATGAACTTTGATTTATTCAGTGCTACTTATACACAGTAAGTGCACATGTCAATATGGCTCGGGCTAGAGGCTGTATTTTTTAACCGATCTTCATGAAACGCCTTGGGTACCTTTGTTACCACCTTGGGACGAGAACGAGTGTTCCTGGGTGCCGTTGAAAATTCAAGATGGCTGCCAGTGGTCATTTGGTACCGATATTAGGTCCAATCAGTTTTTTGTACACAGCTTCTATACGGCTCAGGCTATAGGCGATATTTATGAACCGATCTCCACGAAACTTATTGGGTACCTTTGTTATCAACCCTGGACAGAAACGAGTGTTTGGGGTACCTTTGTTATCACTGTGCTATTAGAACAAATATTTTGGGGTTCAGTCAGACCCACTCTGGGACTCAAAGATTTCTTTTCTAGTTTAGCATCTGACTGTCGCCCACCTTTACAATACTTTACCTATACATTTGTTACAGTCTACGGTCAGCGTTATGTACAGACCGTTACAATACTTTATATGCATCTTTGTTATCAAGTCATTACCTAGATGTTTGCCATTGCTGTGTCACATACTATACATGTACATGTCTTACACAAGTTGAGCTACAGAGTCATTGACACTTTCATTGTCTTTGTACTTCTTCTCGCATGGGCTAGCCATTTCATCTTCTTGTGAGTTCGAGCTTCTTCCCCAATGCCCTGGCTAGGTTCTTGATAAAACACGTTCTCGCATTGATATCTGGTAATCTGGCTTTGTTGGTTGCTTTAATGTCCTGTCTGGCATCTTTGGGTTCCTCTTTCTTGTCTTTTAGCTATTTCATAGTGGCAACATCAGTCTTCTGAACATCAGTCTTCGTTTCAGTAGTAACTTCATTTGTGGGTTGAGAGGAAACAGCGTTCTTGTTTGTATTGGAAGCATCGTTCTTGTTTTGGTTCCACTTTAAATCTTCTTTATGTTGATTCGTGATTTGAGTGGAAACATCGTTCTTGGTTTGGTTCCTCTTTAAATCTTCATTCGTAATTCGAGTAGAAACTTCAGACTGATTCGTTACTTCGTTCTTAGTGAAAACATCTTTCTTTGTTTCAGTAGAAACTTAAGACTGATTCGTAGTGGTAACTTCATTCCTGTTTGTATTGGAAGCATCAGTCAGTTCTTCTGTCTTTCTCTCTTGGTTGCAGTGGCAACTTCGGTTGTTAATGATCGGCCAGTATCCATACATCTTTGTTTCTTTCCACCAGCACCCATGTCTAGATTTTTTCTCTTGGCTGCATTTACCACACGATTCACTTGAGCCAGTTCTCGGAAGTCAGCTTTAATCCAGCATCATTCTTGAAGATCAGTATATGTAAGTCATTTTTGAGTCTGGACACTGTTGTTGACACACCCTTCGACGTTCAAAACGGAAATGAGTTTATTTTTATACTAACACTCCTTTTATACTTTTTTCTCTCTCTCTCAGTCTCTCTAATCTTCTTCTTCTTCGTCATCATCTTCTACTCTGAATGAGTAGTTTGTCATAAGGTTGTCGAACAGAAATCTTCGTTTTTCCAAGGCATATTTCTGGGATTCTTCAAAGTCTTCAAAGTCAAAATCCTCTTCTTCACGAAGACGCTTAGCAGTTTCTTGAATTGTCTTGTGAATTGAGTCGTTGGAAAAATTCTAATGTACACAAGGGCATCAATGTATTTTTCAGTAATGGCTTCTCTGACACTATTTTGAAGTTCTCTATTTGCTGTTTCAGCTGCATCTTCTCTATCCATTCCATCCTCGAAATATTTGTTCACGAGGTTGTCAAAATCGTCTTGGTGTTTGTCATCGGCATTTGAACGATAGTTCCAATCACAGAAACGTCTTCTTCTTCTTCGTCTTCTTCTTCATATTCCATATCTTCTGCGAGTTCCGACGACTCATCGGTGTCCAAATCTCTTGACCATTTTTTGGTGCACAACTGGATTGCATTGTGTCCGCTCTCTTCGAAATCAGATTACAAATAACAAGATTCTTACGAGCACGACCTTTTATACGCTGCAAAAATATAGGTTTTCTTTCAAACCAAAACTGGTTCTAATCTTGTCCCTGAGATGGAACCAGTTTAGTTTAAACAGTATTTATTTCAAATTAAATAAATTTACCAAGATTAGCATTCAATTTTGACAGAATAATACATGAACTGAAGTAGATTCAGCAGTAAACTTGGAGTCTATTCAACGCAGTTGCCAAACATTTTGAAACAAAGCGAACATAAATATCTGGTATATTGGTTCTATACAAAACCAAAACTGGTTCGATATGCCAACTGTTCATATCTGCTTTGGTTAATAATGAATTGAGACAACCTCGTATAAGCTCTAAACTTACGGCTGAAACCCCCTAAATTTATGTTTAGTTTTGTTAATATTTAATGTTAATCTTTATAAATTTATTTGATTTGAAATTAAATACTCTTTAAACAGAACTGGTTCCATCTCAGGGACAAGATTAGATCCAGTTTTGGTTCTAAAGAGAACCTATATTTTTTGCAGTGCAGGATATAGGACAGAACATTGAGTTTGATTAACTTTCCTAAAAATCCTCCTTTCTGTCTTCTTTTCGTATAAAAGAGTTGGTAAGGCAATTCTCCTGATCTGGTGTTTGTATGGAATCAGCTTAGCTTTCTCAGATTTGGTTATAGGTACTGCCCCCTTCCAGATATTCGAGGCACAATCACATGTACATTGTATCGAATCATCACTGTCGGTCTTGAGCATAGTCTTGGCTTCATATCGATCCGCATCAGATAGGATTCACAGTGTATCTGAATTTCTGTCTAGTCTTGTAGTCTTGCTCGCAATTTCCTTTTGTCGGTTTGGGCAAACCTCTTCTTTGTGCTCTTCATGTTAAACTTTCGAGAAAATGTTTTTCCACAGTACTCGCAGTTATGAATCGCCATGTCTTCACTCTTTTGTGGTCGTAGAACAAATGAGCATTTGGTGTTAGTACAGCCCTTAATACCTTTTTCAGAGCTAGGACTGGGTTGATAAGCACCGAGAGAAAGCAACTCTTTCGTAATATACTTCTTTTTTAGTATAGGTAGAAATTCCATCATCGGTTAGCAGCTTCAATACATCAAATTCAGCCAAATTCAGTGGTATCTCATCTTCGAGGATGTTGGTAGTACGTTTATATAAACAGGTAATCGAATCTTCATTAGCAGTGCGGAGAACGGCATCGATTTTGTCCTTGTCAGCATCCCGTAAAAATTCTAAAAGTATTTTATTCTGGTCAGTCATTAAATCTCCAGTATCTCTCTGCTCTTCAGTTCTTCTTGGACAATGATATTCTTCATGCCTCTTCCTATTGTGTGGTTGGGGTGTACAACTTAGTACAATATACAATATCAATAGTGGAGCCAACGATGGTCCTTTTCGTGTCTTCTAGCATTATCCGATCTCGAAAATGTCTTGGAACAGTATCTGCAGCGAATCGGTAACATGTCTCCACTCGACGACGGTCAGGACACAAATCAGTTTATTTTCATACCAACACCCTTTTTATAACTTTCCCAACAAAAGTACCCGGACGTAGCATGAAGTACCCGGATGTAAGGTTTCTACAACAAGTGTCCTCCAACAGTCCAGTAAAATGGGTATCCTAAAATACCCAAACAAGGCTAAGAGCAGTAGGTGGAGTCACTCAATCGAGCAATTACTCTATAGCTCATTTGTTTGACGGGCTTCGAGTCGTTCGAGCAATTGCTCATGGAGTAATTACTCTCTTGGCTCTTTGGCTTATTTGGGAAAAATCCTACTTACGGAATCCCCTTTTTTGAAAATGACTGGACTTAAACAACCCTTTTTCTGACATGAGCCAAAGAGTTGTATGTTTGAGTCTTTTGAACGAGCAAGTACTCGTTAGCTCATTTGCTCGATTTTCTTTGAGTCGTTCGAGCTGTATGTGGAGTCACTCGATTGAGCAATTGCTCTAAGGCTCATTTGCTCGATGGGTTCCAAGTCGTTCGAGCAATTGCTCATGGAGCAATTACTCTTTTGGTTCTTCAGCTTGTAAGCTTGGGGATAGGTATGTCCTAGGATAGCCAAGAAGGTTGTGCCAAACAAGGATTGGTATCCTTAGGTAAGTATCCGACAAAAGGTATCCTCAAAAAATAATACAATACCAGGCCATAGGTATCCTCAAGAACCGAAATGAGTCGATGAGCAGTATGTCTAAAGCTCATTTGCTCGATGGGCTTCGAGTCGTTCGAGCAATGACTTCAGTAACAACTCGATAGCTTATTGGGTTTGGGAATGATTTTGGCTTTTCATATACACAAGGGAGATAATTCTGCATACAGATTATGGAAAATCAAGCAATCTGGTTGGTTAGTTAGCGCCAGTAAAGTGAACTGCTTGGATGATTCAGATAAATGAAACAATAAGAGTACAAGTAATAGGGTCAGAACTAACAAGAACACACCAGTAAAGCTTAAAATAGTACCAAAAGGCTAAAACTGTTCCAACTGAAAGGCTCTTCTATTCTACTGGAGTACACTCCAGAACAAAAGAACATTGTCAGGTAGACGAAAACTATTGCATATATAGAAGCAGAGAATTCTGAAAGAATTCGATATAGTAAAACTTGTCGGGTTTATTTGGGTAATTTTTCGAATCGCGAAATTACTCCTGTACAAAGGAGCATACCCTCTGGACACACCCCTGTCTTATTGTGAGCCTTTGGATCATCTAGCAACCACATTCTACCATAGAAACCAAGATGGCGTCGTCCGGTATACAAAATGGACGATGGAAATACGTATCACCCCAACAACACCCGCTACGCATGCGCACTAACACCACGCGGTGCTGTGGGAATGACATCACAAGATGGCCGCACACGCGGGTTACCATGACCATGGCTACACAACATGGCGCCACTGGATCACGTGACATGACGTCACTTCCGGGGTCCGGGCCGGGGTCCGGCCAGTAAGGGACGATCCACACATCCCCTACTACTGATGTGAACGCGACAAGAGGTTGATCGGTTTCCAAATAAATGTATTGTTTTACGACACAAAGTAGCTTTGTTAACGCATACATCTTCTGATAGTAACTGCAATTGGTGTTATCATAAAGTGACACTGTTGCTGTGGTGACGTATTTTTATATCATAAAATCATTTCCATGGTAGGAATTTTCCTATCGGATAAACATTGAAGGTATATTATTTAGGTTCCGAAACAGCAACAAAGTTGAATGTCATTACATTTTATATGCGCTCTTGTTGCAATTACTATTTTCTCGGCTTCCAGTGATCGATTGCGCCCAGTTTAATGACTTTGTCTACCTCTTGCTACTTCCTCCCTACTATACCTATCTGCTGCTGGCTATGTATACTGGCCCGACCTCTAATCCCAACCAAGTCATAGTACATTCAGTGTGAATCAGTCAGACGGCTTCATTTACTCTAGTCCGCATCTGTCTAAACTGCCCTTGCTTAATTGGAGACGAGACATCTCTGAGATGTTCATGTATGCAAGTGTTCAACATGTCCACGACACATACGGCGCATGCAGGATATGCCGTCGTCGTGTGCTTGCGTTCATGTCGCAAAGTACGCATAACACGCCCAGCACATGGACACACGTGTCCCTTTACAACAAAAGGTTAATCGCGTTATCCAGATTTTCAACCATGTGTCTGTGTTCTAATACATGATGTGGGTAATGTTTGGCAATTGTCTTGCTTCAGGTAATTCAATTTATCGATACTCAGTATTCTTCTGAACAATCGAGCATACCACCTAATACAACCCTTCACTGACGCGGGAATTTCAGTTTCATAGCAACCACGTATTGCCATAGGAACCATGATGGTGGTCCCCGTCATACAAAATGTACGACAAAAACACGTGCCACCATCGATTAACCATATTATTGACGTCAAAACATGGCCACTTACGCTTGATGCCATGAAAATGAACAATACGCCATTTCTGAGGTGAACGATGTCGTCATAATTCGGTAAACATTGAAGAATTAAACTTTCATCACACACTATGAAATTGGGAAACAAAACGGTTATGTTGATAGATTGCCAATACGA
Source organism: Pictodentalium vernedei (assembly GCA_031216915.1). Lineage (NCBI taxonomy): Eukaryota > Metazoa > Mollusca > Scaphopoda > Dentaliida > Dentaliidae > Pictodentalium > Pictodentalium vernedei. The sequence goes on from CM062291.1 coordinate 239,249,434, forward strand.
CCAGAAGTGCTTTCTTGGTTTTGTGGAAGCTATTTGTGAAACGGTAGCTACTTCAGTGTCATTTGTAGACAGTTTATACCAGAAACACATTTCCCCGTTCGGTCTGCGTGGAATACGTTACCTTCGACACATGGCCACTGATCAGAGAGAACGTGTCAATACAGGATACGAGAAAAATCCTAAGTTGCACAGAGTTCATGTCATTAAAATCAGTTCTGTTCGCAAGGGTGGAAGGAGCAAGGAGTCACTAAGGCAGATAAATACTAGATAGTATAAAACTTATCACTGGAATCTGGTGTTATCTACTTGAAGTGATTGACGATGTTGGTCACCAGGGGAAGGAGAACAATCTTTTGTTGGCAAAGCGGCTTTTTCTGGCCTGTACGGAGAGAGAACAATTGTGCAAAGTCAAACACTGGGAGATGAACTCGACAGAAGACCCTAACCCCACTTGATGTCGAACTCATTCTTCTTGAAACTAGTAGATAAGTGGAGTTTGAGTCTGTGGATAGTCTCAGCCTGGAGAAGTCAGCTGGTCGGTATTCATTCTGGGGAGCACAGGAGCAATGATACACAGGGAGAGTTACTTATAACCACGCTGTTTTACCGCAAGTAAGGCTCTATATGAGAATGCTATTGTATTTTACAGTTTTCCCAGTTGGCTTCATTGATCGATGTTGGAAGAGCGTGTTAAAAAATGAATTCTGTAAAATTTAGTGTGGTTGTAATTAGATTTGAATCTTCAAGAAATTTCTAGCCAGTTTTTTTAGTTTAAACAATATTTATTGAAATATCTGTATACATCCATACATCACTTTATACAAAAGAAAAATAAAACGACATAATTGTTGATACATAGAACATGGTAGGCAGTATACAGAGAATATGATAAACCCTATAGTGAAGGGGTTCGACAGAAAGCGAAGTGCTTATATTAGTCGTCTCCCTTATGTCTCCAAATTACAAGGGAAAGATGCAGTTACTGTTATTAAACGAATACTAGATATTGCTCAAAACTGTATGTTGAGAGAAATAAGGCATATATAAAGGAAGTAGAAAAAAAAAAGAAAAAAAGAACTAAAAGAGGAAATAGAATAATAATATAGATAAGAAACATGGGAAGGACAAGGGAAGAAGAAGAGAAGAAGTGGAAAGAAGAGAAGAGAGGCCAACTTGGAGACAAACGCAGCAAAATACCTAAATTGTAGAAGTACTGAGCGCGGATCACAGTCAATTACAACAAGAGACAAAACAAGTCAGAAAGCAACCACAACATACCAAGCATCCCGTAGAACCACTAGGAACCGACTTCACCTTCTTGAAAGCGCTTCGCGAGAGCCTTCCCGAAAATAATGTCAGGCAGAGGAATTTTTTATCCGAGATGGCGTTCAAGTTTGCCACCGAAGATGATTTAATGAGGTAAGTTGAAAATATCATATAGTAGGAATGCAATTTAGATTCGAGAGATTATTAGTTCCATCAACACTGGTCAAGGAGGTACTCAGTGATCACGAGAATGGAATTTACGACCGAATCACACATGGATCACCGCCGAAGTTGCCGAATTCAGCAGAAATACTAGATCTCAACGAAAAATTTGCGACACATGCCCTACAGACAACAGAAACTAAGAAAAACAATGAGTGAGGCACAATAATCCTGGCCACGAAATACCATGATCAGACAGGGGATTGTTAGAAATAGAATGGTCGAATTTGAAGCCCTAATTGACAAATAAGGATGGTACATATGCACAAAATGTAGAAAACACCCTTAGAATTTCCATCGGATGTCGTTTACACATCAGACGCCCTCTTCCCTTATATCAACGGGAACACTTTCTAAATTCCTGCAGCCCTCACCCCAACAATCCCCACAAGCAATGACACATTTGAGTTTGTTCTTCCCACCGAAAGATACGTTCCACATGAATTTCTACATGATAGCTTGCAAAAACAATACACGGTTTTTATCACCACATCCGGTGCTGGCTCAGCCGTTCTCTGCCCGTTATAGAAACAAGATGATCATTTTGAACTCCTCACCCCCGTTGTGTGAAATCAAAGCTTCTGTATTCAATATTTTCTATAAAACTGCTTAGAGGCGAGCTCTCAGGCTATGGTTATGGTAAAGTCCAGAGCAGTCTGTTGGGGTTCGTTTCTCGGGGAAAGGAGCGTTCTACACGGTCTACTTGTGGCGTTGATCTCCATGAACGTAACATACCGCAATCCTCGATGAACTTGTCTTCAACCAATGCAAACACTGCTTTGTTGAGTTAGTACATTGTGGAGTCTGACATTTGCACGCCCCTGCTAGGTGGTTCTCTCTCGATACTCCAGTGTCCTCAATCGCGTTAAATCGTCCGCCACGAGGTGACCCTGACTGTTAAAAGTGTCGTTAAACCCCAATAAAAAGTTTAATTTTTCCTTTCTCCTGGATAGATCCTACTGCTGCATTGTCTTCAGCATACTACTCTTTCGCCATGTGTATCAACAAGCTACATTGCGGTAAAAAAACCCATATAATGTTAAGTCGCGACAACCATCGGAGCATACTGAAAGATCTAATTTCTCTGATTTGTGGCAAATGTGTTTGGTGGTCTGTCGAATGGGGGGTGGGGGGGGGGGGGGGGGGGGGGGTAGAGGGTCACTTGTTGGAAATCATCGTTACGTTTCTTGGTATTTGATGGTTGACAGCCGGGAAGACAGACCTGCGTGAAGAAGTGGGGACTAGTCTTGGAGATACCTCTGTTGGCGGACAAGGGTGCCCAATTTTGGGAGAGTGAGGTACCTAATTTGGGTGGCAATTTTCATGAATCTATTTGTGCCACCCCACAATGCAGTTTATTTGCCATAAATCGGTTGATGAATGCGATTTTGAGCAACTCAGCACCTTTGGGCTCCTAGGGAGCCCAATTTTGGGAGGGTGAGGTACCTAATTTGGGTGGCAATCTTTAAGAATCTATTTGTGCCACCCCACAATGCAGTTTATTTGGCGAAAATCGGTTGATAAATGCGATTTTGAGCAACTCAGCACTTTTGGGCTCCTAGGGTGCCCAATTTTGGGAGGGTGAGGAGCCTAATTTTGGTGGCAATCTTCATGAATCTATTTGTGCCACCCCACAATGCAGTTTATTTGGCGAAAATCGGTTGATAAATACGATTTTGAGCAACTCAGCACATTTGGGCTCCTAGGGTGCCCAATTTTGGGAAGGTGAGGAGCCTAATTTTGGTGGCAATCTTCATGAATCTATTTGTGCCATCCCCCAATGCAGTTTATTTGGCGAAAATCGGTTGATAAATACGATTTTGAGCAACTCAGCACTTTTGGGCTCCTAGGGTGCCCAATTTTGGGAGGGTGAAGAGCCCAATTTTGGTGGCAATGTTCATGAATCTATTTGTGCCACCCCACAACGCAGTTTATTTGGCGAAAATCGGTTGATTAATACGATTTTGAGCAACTCAGCACTTTTGGGATCCTAGGGTGCCCAATTTTGGGAGGGTGAGGAGCCTAATTTTGGTGGCAATCTTCATGAATCTATTTGTGCCACTCCACAATGCAGTTTGTTTGGCGAAAATCGGTTGATAAATACGATTTTGAGCAACTCAGCACTTTTGGGCTCCTAGGGTGCCCAATTTTGGGAGGGTAAGGAGCCTAGTTTTGGTGGCAATCTTCATGAATCTATTTGTGCCACCCCACAATGCAGTTTATTTGGCGAAAATCGGTTGATAAATACGATTTTGAGCAACTCAGCACATTTGGGCTCCTAGGGTGCCCAATTTTGGGATGGTGAGGAGCCTAATTTTGGTGGCAATCTTCATGAATCTATTTGTGCCACCCCACAATGCAGTTTGTTTGGCAAAAATCGGTTGATAAATACGATTTTGAGCAACTCAGCACTTTTGGGCTCCTAGGGTGCCCAATTTTGGGAGGTTGAGGTACCTAATTTGGGTGGCAATCTTCATGAATCTATTTGTGCCACCCCACAATGCAGTTTATTTGGCGAAAATCGGTTGATAAATACGATTTTGAGCAACTCAGCACATTTGGGCTCCTAGGGTGCCCAATTTTGGGAGGGTAAGGAGCCTAGTTTTGGTGGCAATCTTCATGAATCTATTTGTGCCACCCCACAACGCAGTTTATTTGGCAAAAATCAGTTGACAAATACGATTTTGAGCAACTCAGCACTTTTGGGATCCTAGGGTGCCCAATTCTGGGAGGGTGAGGAGCCTAATTTTGGTGGCAATCTTCATGAATCTATTTGTGACACCCCACAATGCAGTTTATTTGGCGAAAATCGGTTAATAAATACGATTTTGAGCAACTCAGCACTTTTGGGCTCCTAGGGTGCCCAATTTTGGGAGGGTGAGGAGCCTAGTTTTGGTGGCAATCTTCATGAATCTATTTGTGCCACCCCACAATGCAGTTTATTTGGCGAAAATCGGTTGATAAATACGATTTTGAGCAACTCAGCACTTTTGGGCTCCTAGGGTGCCCAATTTTGGGATGGTGAGGAGCCTAATTTTGGTGGCAATCTTCATGAATCTATTTGTGCCACCCCACAATGCAGTTTGTTTGGCAAAAATCGGTTGATAAATACGATTTTGAGCAACTCAGCACTTTTGGGCTCCTAGGGTGCCCAATTTTGGGAGGTTGAGGTACCTAATTTGGGTGGCAATCTTCATGAATCTATTTGTGCCACCCCACAATGCAGTTTATTTGGCGAAAATCGGTTGATAAATACGATTTTGAGCAACTCAGCACATTTGGGCTCCTAGGGTGCCCAATTTTGGGAGGGTGAGGAGCCTAATTTTGGTGGCAATCTTCATGAATCTATTTGTGCCACCCCACAATGCAGTTTATTTGGCAAAAATCAGTTGACAAATACGATTTTGAGCAACTCAGCACTTTTGGGCTCCTAGGGTGCCCAATTTTGGGAGGGTGAGGAGCCTAATTTTAGTGGCAATCTTCATGAATCTATTTGTGCCACCCCACAATGCAGTTTATTTGGCGAAAATCGGTTGATAAATACGATTTTGAGCAACTCAGCACTTTTGGGCTCCTAGGGTGCCCAATTTTGGGATGGTGAGGAGCCTAATTTTGGTGGCAATCTTCATGAATCTATTTGTGCCACCCCACAATGCAGTTTGTTTGGCGAAAATCGGTTGATAAATACGATTTTGAGCAACTCAGCACTTTTGAACTCCTAGGGTGCCCCATTTTGGGAGGGTGAGGAGCCTAATTTTGGTGGCAATCTTCATGAATCTATTTGTGCCACCCCACAATGCAGTTTATTTGGCCAAAATCGGTTGATAAATACGATTTTGAGCAACTCAGCACTTTTAGGCTCCTAGGGTGCCCAATTTTGGGATGGTGAGGAGCCTAATTTTGGTGGCAATCTTCATGAATCTATTTGTGCCACCCCACAATGCAGTTTATTTGGCGAAAATCGGTTGATAAATACGATTTTAAGCAACTCAGCACTTTTGGGCTCCTTGAGTGCCCAATTTTGGGAGGGTGAGGATTCTAATTTTGGTGGCAATCTTCATGAATCTATTTGTGCCACCCCACAATGCAGTTTATTTGGCGAAAATCGGTTGATAAATACGACTTTGAGCAACTCAGCACTTTTGGGCTCCTAGGGTGACCAATTTTGGGAGGGTAAGGAGCCTAATTTTGGTGGCAATATTCATGAATCTATTTGTGCCACCCCACAATGCAGTTTATTTGGCGAAAATCGGTTGATAAATACCATTTTGAGCAACTCAGCACTTTTGGACTCCTAGGGTGCCCTATTTTGGGAGGTTGAGGTACCTAATTTGGGTGGCAATCTTCATGAATCTATTTGTGCCACCCCACAATGCAGTTTATTTGGCGAAAATCGGTTGATAAATACGATTTTGAGCAACTCAGCACTTTTGGGCTCCTAGGGTGCCCAATTTTGGGAGGGTGAGGAGCCTAATTTTGGTGGCAATCTTCATGAATCTATTTGTGCCACCCCACAATGCAGTTTATTTGGCAAAAATCAGTTGACAAATACGATTTTGAGCAACTCAGCACTTTTGGGCTCCTAGGGTGCCCAATTTTGGGAGGGTGAGGAGCCTAATTTTAGTGGCAATCTTCATGAATCTATTTGTGCCACCCCACAATGCAGTTTATTTGGCGAAAATCGGTTGATAAATACGATTTTGAGCAACTCAGCACTTTTGGGCTCCTAGGGTGCCCAATTTTGGGATGGTGAGGAGCCTAATTTTGGTGGCAATCTTCATGAATCTATTTGTGCCACCCCACAATGCAGTTTGTTTGGCGAAAATCGGTTGATAAATACGATTTTGAGCAACTCAGCACTTTTGGGCTCCTAGGGAGCCCAATTTTGGGAGGGTGAGGTACCTAATTTGGGTGGCAATATTCATTAATCTATTTGTGCCACCCCACAATGCAGTTTATTTGGCGAAAATCGGTTGATAAATACGATTTTGAGCAACTTAGCACTTTTGGGCTGCTAGGGTGCCCAATTTTGGGAGGGTGAGGATTCTAATTTTGGTGGCAATCTTCATGAATCTATTTGTGCCACCCCACAATGTAGTTTATTTGGCGAAAATCGGTTGATAAATACGATTTTGAGCAACTCAGCACTTTTGGGCTCCTAGGGTGCCCAATTTTGGGAGGGTGAGGAGCCTAATTTTGGTGGCAATATTCATGAATCTATTTGTGCCACCCCACAATGCAGTTTATTTGGCGAAAATCGGTTGATAAATACGATTTTGAGCAACTCAGCACTTTTGGGCTCCTAGGGTGCCCAATTTTGGGAGGGTGAGGAGCCTTATTTTGGTGGCAATCTTCATGAATCTATTTGTGCCACCCCACAATGCAGTTTATTTGGCGAAAATCGGTTGATAAATACGATTTTGAGCAACTCAGCACTTTTGGACTCCTAGGGTGCCCCATTTTGGGAGGGTGAGGAGCCTAATTTTGGTGGCAATCTTCATGAATCTATTTGTGCCACCCCACAATGCAGTTTATTTGGCCAAAATCGGTTGATAAATACGATTTTGAGCAACTCAGCACTTTTAGGCTCCTAGGGTGCCCAATTTTGGGATGGTGAGGAGCCTAATTTTGGTGGCAATCTTCATGAATCTATTTGTGCCACCCCACAATGCAGTTTATTTGGCGAAAATCGGTTGATAAATACGATTTTGAGCAACTCAGCACTTTGGGCTCCTAGAGTGCCCAATTTTGGGAGGGTGAGGATTCTAATTTTGGTGGCAATCTTCATGAATCTATTTGTGCCACCCCACAATGCAGTTTATTTGGCGAAAATCGGTTGATAAATACGACTTTGAGCAACTCAGCACTTTTGGGCTCCTAGGGTGACCAATTTTGGGAGGGTAAGGAGCCTAATTTTGGTGGCAATATTCATGAATCTATTTGTACCACCCCACAATGCAGTTTATTTGGCGAAAATCGGTTGATAAATACGATTTTGAGCAACTCAGCACATTTGGGCTCCTAGGATGCCCAATTTTGGGAGGGTGAGGAGCCTAATTTTGGTGGCAATCTTCATGAATCTATTTGTGTCACCCCACAATGCAGTTTATTTCGCGAAAATCGGTTGATAAATACGATTTTGAGCAACTCAGCACTTTTGGGCTCCTAGGGTGCCCAATTTTGGGAGGGTGAGGAGCCTAATTTTGGTGGCAATCTTCATGAATCTATTTGTGCCACCCCACAATGCAGTTTATTTGGCCAAAATCTGTTGATAAATACGATTTTGAGCAACTCAGCACTTTTAGGCTCCTATGGTGCCCAATTTTGGGATGGTGAGGAGCCTAATTTTGGTGGCAATCTTCATGAATCTATTTGTGCCACCCCACAATGCAGTTTGTTTGGCGAAAATCGGTTGATAAATACGATTTTGAGCAACTCAGCACTTTTGGGCTCCTAGGGTGCCCAATTTTGGGAGGGTGAGGAGCCTAATTTTGGTGGCAATCTTCATGAATTTATTTGTGCCACCCCACCATGCAGTTTATTTGACGAAAATCGGTCGATAAATACGATTTTGAGCAACTCAGCACTTTTGGGCTCCTAGGGTGCCCAATTTTGGGAGGATGAGGAGCCTAATTTTGGTGGCGATCTTCATGAATCTATTTGTGCCACCCCACAATGAAGTTTATTTGGCGAAAATCTGTTGATAAATACGATTTTGAGCAACTCAGCACTTTTAAGCTCCTAGGGTTCCCAATTTTGGTATGGTGAAGAGCCTAATTTTGGTGGCAATCTTCATGAATTTATTTGTGCCACCCCACCATGCAGTTTATTTGGCGAAAATCGGTCGATAAATACGATTTGAGCAACTCAGCACTTTTGGGCTCCTAGGGTGCCCAATTTTGGGAGGGTGAGGAGCCTAATTTTGGTGGCAATCTTCATGAATCTATTTGTGCCACCCCACAATGCAGTTTATTTGGCGAAAATCAGTTGATAAATACGATTTTGAGCAACTCAGCACTTTTGGGCTCCTAGGGTGCCCAATTTTGGGAGGGTGAGGTACCTAATTTGGGTGGCAATCTTCATGAATCTATTTGTGCCACCCCACAACGTAGTTTATTTGGCGAAAATCGGTTGATAAATACGATTTTGAGCAACTCAGCACTTTTGGGCTCCTAGGGTGCCCAATTTTGGGAGGTGAGGAGCCTAATTTTGGTGGCAATCTTCATGAATCTATTTGTGCCACCCCACAATGCAATTTATTTGGCGAAAATCGGTTGATAAATACGATTTTGAGCAACTCAGCACTTTTGGGCTCCTAGGGTGCCCAATTTTGGGAGGGTGAGGTACCTAATTTGGGTGGCAATCTTCATGAATCTATTTGTGCCACCCCACAATGCAGTTTATTTGGCGAAAATCGGTTGATAAATGCGATTTGGAGCAACTCAGCACATTTGGGCTCCTAGGGTGCCCAATTTTGGGAGGGTGAGGAGCCTAATTTTGGTGGCAATCTTCATGAATCTATTTGTGCCACCCCACAATGCAGTTTATTTGGCGAAAATCCGATGATAAATGCGATTTGGAGCAACTCAGCACTTTTGGGCTCCTAGGGTGCCCACTTTTGGGAGGGTAAGGAGCCTAATTTTGGTGGCAATCTTCATGAATCTATTTGTGCCACCCCACAATGCAGTTTATTTGACGAAAATCGGTTGATAAATACGATTTTGAGCAACTCAGCACTTTTAGGCTCCTATGGTGCCCAATTTTGGGATGGTGAGGAGCCTAATTTTGGTGGCAATCTTCATGAATCTATTTGTGCCACCCCACAATGCAGTTTGTTTGGCGAAAATCGGTTGATAAATACGATTTTGAGCAACTCAGCACTTTTGGGCTCCTAGGGTGCCCAATTTTGGGAGGGTGAGGTACCTAATTTGAGAGGCAATCTTCATGAATCTATTTGTGCCACCCCACAATGCAGTTTATTTGGCGAAAATAGGTTGATAAATGCGATTTTGAGCAACTCAGCACATTTGGGCTCCTAGGGTGCCCAATTTTGGGAGGGTGAGGAGCCTAATTTTGGTGGCAATCTTCATTAATCTATTTGTGCCACCCCACAATGCAGTTTTATTTGGCGAAAATTGGTTTATAAATACGATTTTGAGCAACTCAGGCACTTTTGGGCTCCTAGGGTGCCCAATTTTGCGAGGGTGAGGAGCCTAATTTTGGTGGCAATCTTCATGAATTTATTTGTGCCACCCCACAATGCAGTTTATTTTGGCTAAAATCGGTCGATAAATACGATTTGAGCAACTCAGCACTTTTGGGCTCCTAGGGTGCCCAATTTTGGGAGGGTGAGGAGCCTAATTTTGGTGGCAATCTTCATGAATCTATTTGTGCCCACCCCACAATGCAGTTTATTTGGCAAAAATCAGTTGATAAATACGATTTTTAGCAACTCAGCACTTTTGGGCTCCTAGGGTGCCCAATTTCAGGAGGGTGAGGTACCTAATTTGGGTGGCAATCTTCATGAATCTATTTGTGCCACCCCACAACGTAGTTTATTTGGCGAAAATCGGTTGATAAATACGATTTTGAGCAACTCAGCACTTTTGGGCTCCTAGGGTGCCCAATTTTGGGAGGGTGAGGAGTCTAATTTTGGTGGCAATCTTCATGAATCTATTTGTGCCACCCCACAATGCAGTTTATTTGGCGAAAATCGGTTGATAAATACGATTTTGAGCAACTCAGCACTTTTGGGGCTCCTAGGGTGCCCAATTTTGGGAGGGTGAGGTACCTAATTTGGGTGGCAATCTTCATGAATCTATTTGTGCCACCCCACAATGCAGTTTATTTGGCCAAAATCTGTTGATAAATACGATTTTGAGCAACTCAGCACTTCTAGGCTCCTATGGTGCCCAATTTTGGGAAGGTGAGGAGCCTAATTTTGGTGGCAATCTTCATGAATCTATTTGTGCCATCCCCCAATGCAGGTTATTTGGCGAAAATCGGTTGATAAATACGATTTTGAGCAACTCAGCACTTTTGGGCTCCTAGGGTGCCCAATTTTGGGAGGGTGAAGAGCCCAATTTTGGTGGCAATGTTCATGAATCTATTTTGTGCCACCCCACAATGCAGTTTATTTGGCGAAAATCGGTTGATTAATACGATTTTGAGCAACTCAGCACTTTTGGGTTCCTAGGGTGCCCAATTTTGGGAGGGTGAGGAGCCTAATTTTGGTGGCAATCTTCATGAATCTATTTGTGCCACTCCACAATGCAGTTTGTTTTGGCGAAAATCGGTTGATAAATACGATTTTGAGCAACTCAGCACTTTTGGGCTCCTAGGGTGCCCAATTTTGGGAGGGGTGAGGAGCCTAATTTTTGGTGGCAATCTTCATGAATCTATTTGTGCCACCCCACAATGCAGTTTATTTGGCGAAAATCGGTTGATAAATGCGATTTTGAGGCAACTCAGCACATTTGGGCTCCTAGGGTGCCCAATTTTGGGAGGTGAGGAGCCTAATTTTTGGTGGACAATCCTCATGAATCTATTTGTGCCACCCCCACAATGCAGTTTATTTGGGCGAAAATCGGTTAATAAATACGATTTTGAGCAACTCAGCACATTTGGGCTCCTATGGTGCCCAATTTTGGGAGGGTGAGGAGCCTAGTTTTGGTGGCAATCTTCATGAATCTATTTGTGCCACCCCACAATGCAGTTTATTTGGCGAAAATCGGTTGTTAAATACGATTTTGAGCAACTCAGCACTTTTGGGCTCCTAGGGTGCCCAATTTTGGGGTGGTGAGGAGCCTAATTTTGGTAGCAATCTTCATGAATCTATTTGTGCCACCCCACAATGCAGTTTGTTTGGCGAAAAATCGGTTGATAAATACGATTTTGAGCAACTCAGCACTTTTGGGCTCCTAGGGTGCCCAATTTTGGGAGGTTGAGGTACCTAATTTGGGTGGCAATCTTCATGAATCTATTTGTGCCACCCCACAATGCAGTTTATTTGGCGAAAATCGGTTGATAAATACGATTTTTGAGCAACTCAGCACTTTTGGGCTCCTAGGGTGCCCAATTTTGGGAGGGTGAGGAGCCTAATTTTGGTGGCAATCTTCATCAATCTATTTGTGCCACCCCACAATGCAGTTTATTTGGCAAAAAATCAGTTGACAAATACGATTTTGAGCAACTCAGCACTTTTGGGCTCCTAGGGTGCCCAATTTTGGCAGGGTGAGGAGCCTAATTTTAGTGGCAATCTTCATGAATCTGTTTGTGGCCACCCCACAATGCAGTTTATTTGGCGAAAATCGGTTGATAAATACGATTTTGAGCAACTCAGCACTTTTGGGCTCCTAGGGTGCCCAATTTTGGGATGGTGAGGAGCCTAATTTTGGTGGCAATCTTCATGAATCTATTTGTGCCACCCCACAATGCAGTTTGTTTGGCGAAAATCGGTTGATAAATACGATTTTGAGCAACTCAGCACATTTGGGCTCCTAGGGTGCCCAATTTTGGGAGGGTGAGGTACCTAATTTGGGTGGCAATATTCATTAATCTGTTTGTGCCACCCCACAATGCAGTTTATTTGGCGAAAATCGGTTGATAAATACGATTTTGAGCAACTCAGCACTTTTGGGCTCCTAGGGTGCCCAATTTTGGAGGGTGAGGATTCCTCATTTTGGTGGCAATCTTCATGAATCTATTTGTGCCACCCCACAATGTAGTTTTATTTGGCGAAAATCGGTTGATAAATACGATTTTGAGCAACTCAGCACTTTTGGGCCTCCTAGGGTGCCCAATTTTGGGAGTGTGAGGAGCCTAATTTTGGTGGCAATATTCATGAATCTATTTGTGCCACCCCACAATGCAGTTTATTTGGCGAAAAATCGGTTGATAAATACGATTTTGAGCAACTCAGCACTTTTGGGCTCCTAGGGTGCCCAATTTTGGGAGGGTGAGGAGCCTTATTTTGGTGGCAATCTTCATGAATCTATTTGTGCCACCCCACAATGCAGTTTATTTGGCCGAAAATCGGTTGATAAATACGATTTTGAGCAACTCAGCACTTTTGGGACTCCTAGGGTGCCCCATTTTTGGAGGGTGAGGAGCCTAATTTTGGTGGCAATCTTCATGAATCTATTTGTGCCACCCCACAATGCAGTTTATTTGGCCAAAATCGGTTGATAAATACGATTTTGAGCAACTCAGCACTTTTAGGCTCCTAGGGTGCCCAATTTTGGGATGGTGAGGAGCCTAATTTTGGTGGCAATCTTCATGAATCTATTTGTGCCACCCCACAATGCAGTTTATTTGGCGAAAATCGGTTGATAAATACGACTTTGAGCAACTCAGCACTTTTGGGCTCCTAAGGTGCCCAATTTTGGGAGGGTGAGGTACCTAATTTTGGTGGCAATATTCATGAATCTATTTGTGCCACCCCACAATGCAGTTTTATTTGGCGAAAATCGGTTGATAAATACGATTTTGAGCAACTCAGCACATTTGGGCTCCTAGGATGCCCAATTTTGGGAGGGTGAGGAGCCTAATTTTGGTGGCAATCTTCATGAATCTTTTGGTGCCACCCCACAATGCAGTTTATTTGGCGGAAAATCGGTTGATAAATACCATTTTGAGCAACTCAGCTCTTTTGGACTACTAGGGTGCCCTATTTTGGGAGGTTGAGGTACCTAATTTGGGTGGCAATCTTCATGAATCTATTTGTGCCACCCCCACAATGCAGTTTATTTGGCGAAAATCGGTTGATAAATACGATTTTGAGCAACTCAGCACTTTTGAGCTCCTAGGGTGCCCAATTTTGGGAGGGTGAGGAGCCTAATTTTGGTGGCAATCTTCATGAATCTATTTCTGCCACCCCACAATGCAGTTTATTTGGCAAAAATCAGTTGACAAATACGATTTTGAGCAACTCAGCACTTTTGGGCTCCTAGGGTGCCCAATTTTGGGAGGGTGAGGAGCCTAATTTTAGTGGCAATCTTCATGAATCTATTTGTGCCACCCCACAATGCAGTTTATTTTGGCGAAAATCGGTTGATAAATACGATTTTGAGGCAACTCAGCATCTTTTGGGCTCCTAGGGTGCCCAATTTTGGGATGGTGAGGAGACTAATTTTGGTGGCAATCTTCCTGAATCTATTTGTGCCACCCCACAATGCAGTTTGTTTGGCGAAAATCGGTTGATAAATACGATTTTGAGCAACTCAGCACTTTTGGGCTCCTAGGGTGCCCAATTTTGGGAGGGTGAGGTACCTAATTTGGGTGGCAATATTCATTAATCTATTTGTGCCACCCCACAATGCAGTTTATTTGGCGAAAATCGGTTGATAAATACGATTTTGAGCAACTTAGCACTTTTGGGCTCCTAGGGTGCCCAATTTTGGGAGGGTGAGGATTCTAATTTTGGTGGCAATCTTCATGAATCTATTTGTGCCACCCCACAATGTAGTTTATTTGGCAAAAATCGGTTGATAAATACGATTTTGAGCAACTCAGCACTTTTGGGCTCCTAGGGTTGCCCAATTTTGGGAGGCTGAGGAGCCTAATTTTGGTGGCAATATTCATGAATCTATTTGTGCCACCCCTACAATGCAGTTTATTTGGCGAAAATCGGTTGATAAATAGGATTTTGAGCAACTCAGCACTTTTGGGCTCCTAGGGTGCCCAATTATTGGGAGGGTGAGGAGCCTTATTTTGGTGGCAATCTTCATGAATCTATTTGTGCCACCCCACAATGCAGTTTATTTGGCGAAAATCGGTTGATAAATACGATTTTGAGCAACTCAGCACTTTTGGACTCCTAGGGTGCCCCATTTTGGGAGGGTGAGGAGCCTAATTTTGGTGGCAATCTTCATGAATCTATTTGTGCCACCCCCACCAATGCAGTTTATTTGGCCAAAATCGGTTGATAAATACGATTTTGAGCAACTCAGCACTTTTAGGCTCCTAGGGTGCCCAATTTTGGGATGGTGAGGAGCCTAATTTTGGTGGCAATCTTCATGAATCTATTTGTGCCACCCCACAATGCAGTTTATTTGGCGAAATCGGTTGATAAATACGATTTTGAGCCACTCAGCACTTTGGGCTCCTAGAGTGCCCAATTTTGGGAGGGTGAGGATTCTAATTTTGGTGGCAATCTTCATGAATCTATTTGTGCCACCCCACAATGCAGTTTATTTGACGAAAATCGGTTGATAAATACGACTTTGAGCAACTCAGCACTTTTGGGCTCCTAGGGTGACCAATTTTGGGAGGGTAAGGAGCCTAATTTTGGTGGCAATATTCATGAATCTATTTGTGCCACCCCACAATGCAGTTTATTTGGCGAAAATCGGTTGATAAATACGATTTTGAGCAACTCAGCACATTTGGGCTCCTAGGATGCCCAATTTTGGGAGGGTGAGGAGCCTAATTTTGGTGGCAATCTTCATGAATCTATTTGTGCCACCCCACAATGCAGTTTATTTGGCGAAAATCGGTTGATAAATACCATTTTGAGCAACTCAGCACTTTTGGACTCCTAGGGTGCCCTATTTTGGGAGGGTGAGGTGCCTAATTTTGGTGGCAATCTTCATGAATCTATTTGTGTCACCCCACAATGCAGTTTATTTCGCGAAAATCGGTTGATAAATACGATTTTGAGCAACTCAGCACTTTTGGGCTCCTAGGGTGCCCAATTTTGGGAGGGTGAGGAGCCTAATTTTGGTGGCAATCTTCATGAATCTATTTGTGCCACCCCACAATGCAGTTTATTTGGCCAAAATCTGTTGATAAATACGATTTTGAGCAACTCAGCACTTTTAGGCTCCTATGGTGCCCAATTTTGGGATGGTGAGGAGCCTAATTTTGGTGGAAATCTTCATGAATCTATTTGTGCCACCCCACAATGCAGTTTGTTTGGCGAAAATCGTTTGATAAATACGATTTTGAGCAACTCAGCACTTTTGGGCTCCTAGGGTGCCCAATTTTGGGAGGGTGAGGTACCTAATTTGAGTGGCAATCTTCATGAATCTATTTGTGCCACCCCACAATGCAGTTCATTTGGCGAAAATAGGTTGATAAATGCGATTTTGAGCAACTCAGCACATTTGGGCTCCTAGGGTGCCCAATTTTGGGAGGGTGAGGAGCCTAATTTTGGTGGCAATCTTCATGAATCTATTTGTGCCTCCCCACAATGCAGTTTATTTGGCGAAAATTGGTTTATAAATACAATTTTGAGCAACTCAGCACTTTTGGGCTCCTAGGGTGCCCAATTTTGGGAGGGTGAGGTACCTAATTTGGGTGGCAATCTTCATGAATCTATTTGTGCCACCCCACAACGTAGTTTATTTGGCGAAAATCGGTTGATAAATACGATTTTGAGCAACTCAGCACTTTTGGGCTCCTAGGGTGTCCAATTTTGGGAGGGTGAGGAGCCTAATTTTGGTGGCAATCTTCATGAATCTATTTGTGCCACCCCACAATGCAGTTTATTTGGCGAAAATCGGTTGATAAATACGATTTTGAGCAACTCAGCACTTTTGGGCTCCTAGGGTGCCCAATTTTGGGAGGGTGAGGTACCTAATTTGGGTGGCAATCTTCATGAATCTATTTGTGACACCCCACAATGCAGTTTATTTGGCGAAAATCGGTTGATAAATGCGATTTGGAGCAACTCAGCACATTTGGGCTCCTAGGGTGCCCAATTTTGGGAGGGTGAGGAGCCTAATTTTGGTGGCAATCTTCATGAATCTATTTGTGCCACCCCACAATGCAGTTTATTTGGCGAAAATCGGTTGATAAATGCGATTTGGAGCAACTCAGCACTTTTGGGCTCCTAGGGTGCCCACTTTTGGGAGGGTAAGGAGCCTAAGTTTGGTGGCAATCTTCATGAATCTATTTGTGCCACCCCACAATGCAGTTTATTTGACGAAAATCGGTTGATAAATACGATTTTGAGGAACTCAGCACTTTTGGGCTCCTAGGGTGCCCAATTTTGGGAGGGTGAGGAGCCTAATTTTGGTGGCAATCTTCATGAATCTATTTGTGCCACCCCACAATGCAGTTTATTTGGCCAAAATCTGTTGATAAATACGATTTTGAGCAACTCAGCACTTTTAGGCTCCTATGGTGCCCAATTTTGGGATGGTGAGGAGCCTAATTTTGGTGGCAATCTTCATGAATCTATTTGTGCCACCCCACAATGCAGTTTGTTTGGCGAAAATCGGTTGATAAATACGATTTTGAGCAACTCAGCACTTTTGGGCTCCTAGGGTGCCCAATTTTGGGAGGGTGAGGTACCTAATTTGAGTGGCAATCTTCATGAATCTATTTGTGCCACCCCACAATGCAGTTCATTTGGCGAAAATAGGTTGATAAATGCGATTTTGAGCAACTCAGCACATTTGGGCTCCTAGGGTGCCCAATTTTGG
The DNA here is from genome assembly GCA_031216915.1 of Pictodentalium vernedei. Taxonomy (NCBI): domain Eukaryota; kingdom Metazoa; phylum Mollusca; class Scaphopoda; order Dentaliida; family Dentaliidae; genus Pictodentalium; species Pictodentalium vernedei. The sequence continues at coordinate 239,266,350 of CM062291.1, forward strand.
GAGGGTGAGGAGCCTAATTTTGGTGGCAATCTTCATGAATCTATTTGTGCCTCCCCACAATGCAGTTTATTTGGCGAAAATTGGTTTATAAATACAATTTTGAGCAACTCAGCACTTTTGGGCTCCTAGGGTGCCCAATTTTGGGAGGGTGAGGTACCTAATTTGGGTGGCAATCTTCATGAATCTATTTGTGCCACCCCACAACGTAGTTTATTTGGCGAAAATCGGTTGATAAATACGATTTTGAGCAACTCAGCACTTTTGGGCTCCTAGGGTGTCCAATTTTGGGAGGGTGAGGAGCCTAATTTTGGTGGCAATCTTCATGAATCTATTTGTGCCACCCCACAATGCAGTTTATTTGGCGAAAATCGGTTGATAAATACGATTTTGAGCAACTCAGCACTTTTGGGCTCCTAGGGTGCCCAATTTTGGGAGGGTGAGGTACCTAATTTGGGTGGCAATCTTCATGAATCTATTTGTGACACCCCACAATGCAGTTTATTTGGCGAAAATCGGTTGATAAATGCGATTTGGAGCAACTCAGCACATTTGGGCTCCTAGGGTGCCCAATTTTGGGAGGGTGAGGAGCCTAATTTTGGTGGCAATCTTCATGAATCTATTTGTGCCACCCCACAATGCAGTTTATTTGGCGAAAATCGGTTGATAAATGCGATTTGGAGCAACTCAGCACTTTTGGGCTCCTAGGGTGCCCACTTTTGGGAGGGTAAGGAGCCTAAGTTTGGTGGCAATCTTCATGAATCTATTTGTGCCACCCCACAATGCAGTTTATTTGACGAAAATCGGTTGATAAATACGATTTTGAGGAACTCAGCACTTTTGGGCTCCTAGGGTGCCCAATTTTGGGAGGGTGAGGAGCCTAATTTTGGTGGCAATCTTCATGAATCTATTTGTGCCACCCCACAATGCAGTTTATTTGGCCAAAATCTGTTGATAAATACGATTTTGAGCAACTCAGCACTTTTAGGCTCCTATGGTGCCCAATTTTGGGATGGTGAGGAGCCTAATTTTGGTGGCAATCTTCATGAATCTATTTGTGCCACCCCACAATGCAGTTTGTTTGGCGAAAATCGGTTGATAAATACGATTTTGAGCAACTCAGCACTTTTGGGCTCCTAGGGTGCCCAATTTTGGGAGGGTGAGGTACCTAATTTGAGTGGCAATCTTCATGAATCTATTTGTGCCACCCCACAATGCAGTTTATTTGGCGAAAATAGGTTGATAAATGCGATTTTGAGCAACTCAGCACATTTGGGCTCCTAGGGTGCCCAATTTTGGGAGGGTGAGGAGCCTAATTTTGGTGGCAATCTTCATGAATCTATTTGTGCCACCCCACAATGCAGTTTATTTGGCGAAAATTGGTTTATAAATACGATTTTGAGCAACTCAGCACTTTTGGGCTCCTAGGGTGCCCAATTTTGCGAGGGTGAGGAGCCTAATTTTGGTGGCAATCTTCATGAATTTATTTGTGCCACCCCACCATGCAGTTTATTTGGCGAAAATCGGTCGATAAATACGATTTGAGCAACTCAGCACTTTTGGGCTCCTAGGGTGCCCAATTTTGGGAGGGTGAGGAGCCTAATTTTGGTGGCAATCTTCATGAATCTATTTGTGCCACCCCACAATGCAGTTTATTTGGCGAAAATCAGTTGATAAATACGATTTTGAGCAACTCAGCACTTTTGGGCTCCTAGGGTGCCCAATTTTGGGAGGGTGAGGAGCCTAATTTTGGTGGCAATCTTCATGAATCTATTTGTGCCACCCCACAATGCAGTTTATTTGGCGAAAATCGGTTGATAAATACGATTTTGAGCAACTCAGCACTTTTGGGCTCCTAGGGTGCCCAATTTTGGGAGGGTGAGGTACCTAATTTGGGTGGCAATCTTCATGAATCTATTTGTGCCACCCCACAATGCAGTTTATTTGGCCAAAATCTGTTGATAAATACGATTTTGAGCAACTCAGCACTTTTAGGCTCCTATGGTGCCCAATTTTGGGATGGTGAGGAGCCTAATTTTGGTGGCAATCTTCATGAATCTATTTGTCCCACCCCACAATGCAGTTTGTTTGGCGAAAATCGGTTGATAAATACGATTTTGAGCAACTCAGCACTTTTGGGCTCCTAGGGTGCCCAATTTTGGGATGGTTAGGAGCCTAATTTTGGTGGCAATCTTCATAAATCTATTTGTGCCACCCCACAATGCAGTTTGTTTGGCGAAAATCGGTTGATAAATAAGATTTTGAGCAACTCAGCACTTTTGGGCTCCTAGGGTGCCCAATTTTGGGAGGGTGAGGTACATAATTTGGGTGGCAATATTCATTAATCTATTTGTGCCACCCCACAATGCAGTTTATTTGGCGAAAATCGGTTGATAAATACGATTTTGAGCAACTCAGCACTTTTGGGCTCCTAGGGTGCCCAATTTTGGGAGGGTGAGGATTCTAATTTTGGTGGCAATCTTCATGAATCTATTTGTGCCACCCCACAATGCAGTTTATTTGGCGAAAATCGGTTGATAAATACGATTTGGAGCAACTCAGCACTTTTGGGCTCCTAGGGTGCCCAATTTTGGGAGGGTGAGGAGCCTAATTTTGGTGGCAATCTTCATGAATCTATTTGTGCCACCCCACAATGCAGTTTATTTGGCGAAAATCGGTTGATAAATACCATTTTGAGCAACTCAGCACTTTTGGACTCCTAGGGTGCCCTATTTTGGGAGGGTGAGGTGCCTAATTTTGGTGGCAATCTTCATGAATCTATTTGTGCCACCCCACAATGCAGTTTATTTGGCGAAAATCGGTTGATAAATGCGATTTTGAGCAACTCAGCACTTTTAGGCTCCTATGGTGCCCAATTCTGGGATGGTGAGGAGCCTTATTTTGGTGGCAATCTTCATGAATCTATTTGTGCCACCCCACAATGCAGTTTGTTTGGCGAAAATCGGTTGATAAATACGATTTTGAGCAACTCAGCACTTTTGGGCTCCTAGGGTGCCCAATTTTGGGAGGGTGAGGTACCTAATTTGAGTGGCAATCTTCATGAATCTATTTGTGCCACCCCACAATGCAGTTTATTTGGCGAAAATAGGTTGATAAATGCGATTTTGAGCAACTCAGCACTTTTGGGCTCCTAGGGTGCCCAATTTTGGGAGGGTGAGGAGCCTAATTTTGGTGGCAATCTTCATGAATCTATTTGTGCCACCCCACAATGCAGTTTATTTGGCGAAAATTGGTTTATAAATACGATTTTGAGCAACTCAGCACTTTTGGGCTCCTAGGGTGCCCAATTTTGCGAGGGTGAGGAGCCTAATTTTGGTGGCAATCTTCATGAATTTATTTGTGCCACCCCACCATGCAGTTTATTTGGCGAAAATCGGTCGATAAATACGATTTTGAGCAACTCAGCACTTTTGGGCTCCTAGGGTGCCCAATTTTGGGAGGGTGAGGAGCCTAATTTTGGTGGCAATCTTCATGAATCTATTTGTGCCACCCCACAATGCAGTTTATTTGGCGAAAATCAGTTGATAAATACGATTTTGAGCAACTCAGCACTTTTGGGCTCCTAGGGTGCCCAATTTTGGGAGGGTGAGGTATCTAATTTGGGTGGCAATCTTCATGAATCTATTTGTGCCACCCCACCACGCAGTTTATTTGGCGAAAATCGGTTGATAAATACGATTTTGAGCAACTCAGCACTTTTGGGCTCCTAGGGTGCCCAATTTTGGGAGGGTGAGGTACCTAATTTGGGTGGCAATCTTCATGAATCTATTTGTGCCACCCGACAATGCAGTTTATTTGGCGAAAATCGGTTGATAAATACGATTTTGAGCAACTCAGCACTTTTGGGCTCCTAGGGTGCCCAATTTTGGGAGGGTGAGGTACCTAATTTGTGTGGCAATCTTCATGAATCTATTTGTGCCACCCCGCAATGCAGTTTATTTGGCGAAAATCGGTTGATAAATGCGATTTGGAGCAACTCAGCACTTTTGGGCTCCTAGGGTGCCCACTTTTGGGAGGGTAAGGAGCCTAATTTTGGTGGCAATCTTCATGAATCTATTTGTGCCACCCCACAATGCAGTTTATTTGGCGAAAATCGGTTGATAAATACGATTTTGAGCAACTCAGCACTTTTGGGCTCCTAGGGTGCCCAATTTTGGGAGGGTGAGGAGCCTAATTTTGGTGGCAATCTTCATGAATCTATTTGTGCCACCCCACAATGCAGTTTATTTGGCGAAAATCGGTTGATAAATACGATTTTGAGCAACTCAGCACTTTTGGGCTCCTAGGGTGCCCAATTTTGGGAGGGTGAGGAGCCTAATTTTGGTGGCAATCTTCATGAATCTATTTGTGCCACCCCACAATGCAGTTTATTTGGCGGAAATCGGTTGATAAATACGATTTTGAGCTACTCAGCACTTTTGGGCTCCTAGGGTGCCCAATTTTGGGATGGTGAGGAGCCTAATTTTTGTGGCAATCTTCATGAATCTATTTGTGCCACCCCATAATGCAGTTTGTTTGGCGAAAATCGGTTGATAAATACGATTTTGAGCAACTCAGCACTTTTGGGCTCCTAAGGTGCCCAATTTTGGGAGGGTGAGGTACCTAATTTGGGTGGCAATCTTCATGAATCTATTTGTGCCACCCCACAATGCAGTGTATTTGGCGAAAATCGGTTGATAAATACGATTTTGAGCAACTCAGCACTTTTGGGCTCCTAGGGTGCCCAATTTTGGGAGGGTGAGGAGCCTAATTTTGGTGGCAATCTTCATGAATCTATTTGTGCCACCCCACAATGCAGTTTATTTGGCGAAAATCGGTTAGTGTCGAATGTCGAATAAGGAACCGGGAATAAGTAACGGTTGTGACGTTCGTGCTTTTTCTGGAACTCAAATACAGAGAGGATATGGTTTGGGAAGTATATTTGGAGGACTGAAGAATATGGTGTTACCTTTATTGAAAACTACAGCCAGGGCCGTGGGAAAACAACTCGTGAGAAAAGGAGCAGCCTTTGCCAAAGATGTCATTGAAGGGAAAAATGTAAAAACGGCAGCAATCAAACGAGTCAAAGAGGCTGGTACAGGAGCTTGGAATGAGGTGGTTGGTGGTTCAAAACCACCCGGCAGGAAAAGTATAAAAAGGCCCGCACCACGCAAAACTAGCAAATCGACAAAAAGAAGGAGAACTGTTCAGACCCAAGACCATCTCGGTGCATGATGTCTCTCATTAATGAAAAATCTTGTGAGTGTGTCAACAGCGAACTCGACTTGTTTTCCATACCACCAACACAGATTAGTGTGGAACATGGGCAATGGGTAGAACACAGGCCTTTGGCGACTATAGGAAACAGTGGTCCAATAGAATTCCACATTGCGGGATTAGGAGATGATTATTTGAATTTGGCACAGACATACTTGTATGTTAAAGCAGCGGTTGTAGATTCCAATGGGCCATCAATTACACCCGATGCCAAAGTGGGCCCAGTCAATTTGTGGATGCATTCCTTATTTAATCAAATCGATATCAGCTTGAATGAAAAACTGGTATCTCCTTCCAACAACACTTATCACTACAGAGCTTTCATAGAAACTTTGTTGAGTTATGGACCAGCTGCCAAGAAGTCACAACTGACTAATGCATTATGGTACAAGGATACGGCCGGACACATGGAAGATTTGACAGATGATAACAAGGGATTTCTTCTTCGAAAGAAATTAATAGAGAAAAGTAAAATCGTGGACATGACTGGAAGATTACATTTGGACATGTTTTTCCAAACTCGTTACTTGCTGAATGAAGTTAATGTTCATGTTAAAATGAATAGAGCCAAAGATGCTTTCGCATTGTTGGCCGATATCGATACATACAAGATCAAAATTCTAGATGTATCCATGTTTGTACGCAAAGAGAGACTCCAATCATTCGTGAGAATGGCTCACGAGAAAGCACTAACAAAAGCAACGGCACAATATCCCATCGACCGTGTGAAAACCAAGGTGTTTTCAGTGCCGAAAGGAAATCTGAGCATTACACAAGAAAACTTATTTTTAGGCCAACTACCTAAACGCATCGTAGTGGGATGTGTAGACAACGATGCTTTCAATGGAAACTTTTCAAAGAATCCATATAACTTCAAGAACTACAAAATCAATTACTTGGCATTGTACGTGGATGGGCAGCAGATTCCAGCCAAACCATTACAACCTAGATTCGAACAACAAGAAGTGGCGAGATGTTATGCAACTCTGTTCCAAGGAACTGGACAAACGTATGTGAATGAAGGAAACCACATCAGCCGAGAAGAGTACATAAATGGATACACCCTATTCGTATTCGACCTGCCTCCAGATCTATCACATGGACAACACTTCGATCTGGTGAAGAGAGGAAACTTGAGACTAGAAGTCCATTTCGAAAACACATTACCAACCACAATCAACGTACTGGTGTATGCAGAATTCCAGAACATCATAGAAGTGGATAAGAATAGACAAGTAATCTTCGATTACTGAACATGAACACGTTGCAGTTAGAGAATGCACTTCGATCAGATAGTTGTTTGAAGAGAATATGTTTGGGTGTATTTTCAAGAAACAAATTACCAAAAAGATTACCAGATCACAGAGCAGTGGCTTTGATAGCCAACACGGATCCAGACCACAGAATAGGAGAACATTGGGTGGCTCTCTTTGTGAGTCATCACAACGCAGAATACTTTGATTCCTATGGATTACCACCACAACACAGACCATTCGAGAATTTCCTGAAGAAGAATTCCAGATATTGGAAGTATAATACAAAACGCCTTCAAGGACCATTACCAATGTGTGGACAATACTGTCTGTTTTACTTGAAACATCGCTGTCGCGGTGTACCGATGGAAACCATATCCAACATGTTTACCACTGATCTAATGGATAATGATGTGTTGGTTAATGACGTCATAGAGGAAACCAGCCACTAGATGTCGCTGTATTGAAGGAAAACTATAAAAACTGGTGCACTTGGTGTTCAGCTCATTTGTGTTTCGACAGCCAAAGAAGAAGGATGTCTACTAATGTGACCGTCTTCAAACTTAACAACGATTTATAGATTCAACTGTTCAAGAACGACGTTGGGTTCCAGTTTACCACCAGAGATTGGGAACAAGTGACCAAAGCAGTGGATATTGCAAAGAAGAGAAGTCTTGAAATAGGAGAACCCAAACCAAAAAGAGAAAGAAAACCAAAGAAGAATGAAGATAAAAAGGATTGAAGAATGTTCACTATTCCATGTTTGATCAGGATGGCACTGAATGATTATCAATCAAGAAACCAAGAAACAAGAAATCCAAGAGACTGTGTAGAGAGAATGAGCGTTTCATTCGAAACGTATTTTCGCGATGTTCCACCACCAGTACTGGAGCAATTATTACGTGGAGAAGAAAAAATAAGAAAGACACCAGAACAAAGACCATCAAAACACATCAAGTATGCATTGGAGGAAAATCGTCTCAAGACATTTCAATTCATGTTATAAAGTGAAAGTGTGAAAACCCCGAATGAGCTGACAAAAGCTGGATTCTTTTATTTGGGGACAGGAGACAGAACTCAATGTTTTCATTGTGGTATTATTGTTCGTTTCTGGGAAACAGAAGATGATGTTATAGAAGAACACAGAAAATATTTTCCAGACCGTTATTACATTCATAATTTGCAACCTGAATTCATGGACGTTGAAAAAGAAGAAGAAGGAATGACCATCAAAGAAGAAGAAGAAATGGACACATCATTTCAAGAAGAAGATTCACGGAGGACAAAATGAAGTGTGTGTTTATTAGCTGAAGCCAATGTCGCTCCGCGACCATGTAACCATTTGTGCCTGTGCAAAGACTGCTGTAAACCACTGAGAGGATGTCCAATCTGCAGAAAGACTGTTTATGAATATCTGGCAATCTACATACCATAAAAAGATGTATTTTTGTTGTTGAATAAAAAAAAATTAAATTTATATTTAGGGTTGTTATTTTTTTAACTTTCCATCGAAGTACAAAGAAAAATCAAAAAGAGGGATAGTAAATTAGACCTCGTACGACACATCTGTTGGGTAGATCCTCATATGAGTATGTGGTGGAACTTAGCTTCATGGCCTTCATGTACAGATATGGGTCCTACTTGTAATTTAAATAATGGATTGTGGGTAAATTTGTCATATAGCACTACGTGCTATTCTTAATAGGGAAATAAAACGTCATGGGGTCCAAAAAAAAGGGATTCTGAAAGAATTCGAAATAATACAACTTGACGGGTTTATTTGGGTAATTAAATGAAGATTCTGGGAAAATCCGAACCAGAAAAATACTCTTCTACAAAGGAACACACCCCGATACCCTCTCTGTACTATAGCACTACGTGCTAAACCGATAAAATGGAAAATCCGTATCAAATAAAGTCAATTTTGGTAATTTTGGGTGGATTTTGGTGATTTGGAGGGACTGTCGGGTTGTTTGTGGTAATTAGACTTACTCTTCTACAATCGAACACACCCTCCGAACATACCCCGTCCCATTGCAGAAAAATTGGGTAACATAGCAACCACGTGCTACCATAAAAAACAAGATGGCGGCCTCTAGTATACAAAATGGACGACGGAAACACGTATCATCCTAACAACACGCGCTGCGCATGCGCACTAGTACCACGTATCACTATGGCGATGACGTCACAAGATGGCCGCTCACGCGGGTTACCATGACAACACAACATGGCGTCACTACGTCACGTGGCTATGATGTCACATGAGATCCGGCAATGAGATCCGGCCAATGAGTCCTCAAAACCACATTACATACTACTTAGACAATAACTGAATGACACTATCAATGCTCAGGGGCTTTCCGTCTGGAAGTTCACGACCACCTTCTGCTAGTAACTGTTCTTAAACACACGAAATAGCAGTTTTTGCTGAGAAGACACATCCACGGACGCCCCCTCACATGAGAAGTTACTTTGTTGTAATAACACACTGTCGTTCCGTCCATCTGATATTTCTACATCATCTTTACAGTTTTCAACTTCAGGAAATGAATTGTTGCTGGAGTATGGAAATGTCCTGTTCAACTAACATTCCACTGCCAGTACTGTGACTACTGCCATTTTGTGGAATGGGGATAGATACATCATTGTCTTGTGTGCTTGGAATGTTGTCATCATTGATACTTTCATCAACATTACAATTAACTATGTCAGAGATCCGGCTCTCATCTATATAAAACGAACTGTAATTGTCTTTGGCAGATTGAATAGGACACTGTAATTTGATATCTCAACTAGAGATGAATCAGGTGACGAATAAAGTTTCAAAAGCACAAAATGGTTTGGGATGAAGTCCCGCTGTTGTACAGGTACAGAAGCCTGTGACCACTTCACAGAAAATGGAGGCTGAGCACGCTTAACATCTCTACTACACACACGACGCGAATCACATGCGATAGAGGCCTAGAAATGAAATAGTTGTTCAAGACTGGTGGGCAGTACGAATTAAAAACAATTCCTGAAACCGAACTTACGGCATAAATATGTGACATATATGACCAACCATTTGCATAACACACAGATCTAAGAATGTTATTGTACGTATCCAGGATTATCTCCTCGCACTTTATTATACCGTGGAAACCTGTTAATTGAATAGCCACTTTGTCAATGAAAATTATTCAATTAACAGGAGTATTAAATTAACAGGGATTGTGTCACTTTCTTGTATTCCAGAGACAAACTTAGCATTTATTCTATTATATCTTGTTTGACAGAGCTCCATGAGCTCTGTCAAACAAGATATAATAGATTAAATTCCCCTATTGGATGTACTGAGGTCAAATAAGTCTATAAACAAAGAAAAACTGGGGAGAGTCAGGGTAATTTCTCGACATTTTACAAGATTTTTTATTCAATTAACAGGAGTTCACGCTATAACCTATATTCAATTAACAGGTCAAATTTGTACCTGAGGTATGGTAAATGGTTTTGTGTTAGGAAATTATATTCAATTAACAGGGATATACAATTAAGAGATATCCAATTAAGTGGGCTCCGCTGTATCTATAAACTCACTGGACGACTCGTAATATCCAGAATTTTGGGCAGTTTCTAAAGCGGTTAAGCGTCTAATCAATGCGTGCTGACTCTCATTACCGCAAATACCCCTTGAAACTGCACGGCACAAACAGTTGCCATCCGCAATCACTGTTACGGCAAATCCCTCATTCAATAACACCGGATGAGATTTTTCTAGGATTGCATGTGATGTTCTGTCTACAGTCTGTATATTAGCAGTGTCCTCCCACTAGACCAACTCCCACTAGACCAATTCCCAAAAGACTAACTCCCACTAGACCAATTCCCTCTAGACCAACTGTTAAATTATGTATTAGAATAGGAAAATAGGTTATCACATGATATATATACCTTGATATGTACCTTGTGTTCATCTATTTTCCTATTCTTATACATAATGGCGATCAGAAAAAAAATTATCAAGGTTTACTTTTACATGGGGAATATTTCAACACTTTTGACTAGCTACTGAAGACCAGCTATCAAAGAATATTTCAACACTTTTGACTAGCTACTGAAGACCAACTATCAAAGTGTGTATTAAAATAGAAAAAATTATTTATTTCAACATGTTTTATTCATAATATCCTAAACCGAAATAAAAACAAAAATATACAGAGCACAAAATATGGAAAACACAAATCAAAGTTCAAAAATGTGATATGAAGCACTGGCATAACAAAGCACTGATATGACAGACAAATAGACAACATTGTTTTGGGGAGAGGGTCACCTTGTTCATTGTTTTATTGAGTAGTAATTTGGCCAGTGAAAATTACTTCAGTGACAGAAATATTTAATGAATGGTGATTTGACACTTTCCTATAATCTGGAGATCACAAAGCTTAATTGGATAATGAAAATTAGTCCATTGACAGAAATATTAATAGGCATTACTTTCAACAAATATTTGATGAATATAGGAAGGTGTCAATTCCCTAATAATTAAAAATTTAGTCACATTAATTATAGTGAAGGGAGTTACAATTTCCTAGTCACTAGGTATCCTAATTCATACATGAATGTTTGGCCTGATCAAGAAACTCATTTACACACACTTCAGCATCACATAATTTAGTTTTTAGCCTTTTGAGTCGTTCATCAACGCAAATGTATTTCTTCTTGCGTTTTGGAGGAGGGGCACCACTTTCAAATTGTGCAAATTTAACCTGGTTGACAGTAGTTTCTTGTTTGAAAATGTCAATTAGTTTTTGTATGTTTGGATGAGATTTTCCAACTATTCGATTTAGCTTACAATGCCACACCTCTTCACTATCATCAGTACGGTGGGCCGGGGTATAGTGATGATTCCAGAGTTTTATTGGGAATGTTGCCTGGCTAGATATCCATGTAGTTTCCACATAGTCACTGAAATCTGAAATGCCACTGCCCTGAGAATTTGAAAGTTCTTCCTTGATCCCTTCCCATGCTGGTCTAACACACATTGGAGGGATAAACGAGAGAGCCAGAACCTTCCTAATGGAATCACGAGAGTCACTGTTGTCTGAGTATGCAGATTGGAGGCCTAGCTTCTGAATTTTTCTCCAAACACTTTGTGAATAGTGGTAATAACACCCCTTGTGTTTTGCATCTGGGAAACACGAAACTTTAATTGGGGAGTTCCCACAAATCAGCGGCTGGCCAAAGTGTTATTATTATTATACACATCCGCAGTTTTTTTAATTAAGAGACAGTAGATCAAAGGGAACTGTTGCCCATTAACAAATGCATGCAATATTAACACTTTGGCCAGCCGCTGATTTGTCGGATGAGAAGGCCTTGGTTACCCCTGTACTCCCAACTGCCTCCCTATTCCCACGTTTCTCCTCTACTCCCAACACTCGGAGACAAACTGTTTGATGACATCCCTTGCCCCATTCTTCCCAACCTCTCCGATTAGCATATTAACCCTCTCCTTTGAGTCTCCCCCTAACCACATGTCCTTCATTCTCCCATCCCTCTTCCCCATTAAACTTCCAGTGAATCTTATTATTTTGGACCGGTACTTTGGGCATTCTAGAAGAAAGTGTTCCAGGGTCTCCACCATGCCCAAATTACACATCTGGCACTCTTTTTCACTGTTTTCCCAATTTTTCACCTCAGCTCCAGGGATCGCGACCTCAGCTTGAACAACAGTGACCCCCAAATGTGCCATCAAGGTACTCTTCAAAACCTGGCTTCTCTTTATCACGCCAGCCACCCAAAGACCTTTTTGATTTGACCCCCTGTCGCCAATTACGGTTACAATCCACCATGACTCTTTCTTTGACGATTTTTTACCCTAGTTTGCCCCAACATCCAGGTCCGAGATCTCCAATGAGTAGTTCTCTACTAGCTCCCTCACTTGGACCATCCACCCCGTCTTGATATTTGAGTTGAAAATTCTCAGGAACATTACTTTACACCATCGGCTGTCGGGGAGATTTACCAAATAATTAAGATAACCGAGTTTCAACAGGTCTATCCTGTCCTTTATCCTCATCCACCCAAGCTCACCCCTGATTGCTTCTAGCGCTGCGGCATTACTCAACCCCGTTGTCCATCGGCCTGCATCGTTCTGCAGGATTTCCAAGCTCTTTACGGCAGTCTGGTTTAGGGGTACCACCTCCGTACCGTATGTTATACTTGGCAGACCCACCATTTCCCAAATGGTTTTCCCCACGAAAACCTTATTGAAACTGTTTCTCCCTATAAGTTTCATTTGGTTAAGGATTCGCTTCCCTTTCAGAATCAATTTATTTGTGTGGTTTCGGTAGATGCCTCTTCTTGTAATGTTTATATTTACCCCCAAATACTCGTAATCACCTGTCTCTCCTACACTGAGAAGTTTGCTGCTACCTTCCGGAATGCAGAACTCACCCACTCTCCACCTTCGAGTGGGGTCCACTTTGCGGCCCACAGGTATAACTTTGCTCTTGCTTTCATTAAGTTCCAGTGTCCATTTGCTCCCATATTTCCCAACATTTTTGTTAGCCCCTCTTCGCTTTCTGACACTAGCACCATATCGTCTGCAAAAAATAGCCATGGGATCTTCAAGTCCCCAACTGCTACCCCCTCGTCGCTATGCAGGAGTTCATCTCCTAAACCTTTTATGTACAATGCAAAAAGAATTGGCGAAAGGATACACCCCTGTTTTAGGCCTATCTCCATAGGCACACGTTTTGTTGTAATGTTTCCCAGGCTAAGTTCACTCTGTACGCCTTTATATAATGCTTTCATAATTCCAACAAACTCGCCTCCTAAGCCCAGAGCCTCCAGCTTACGTCACATACCTTCCCTCCATACTCTATCGTATGCCTTTTTGACATCCAAAAAGCCCATAAACATCTTTTTCTTTTTTGCTTTTGCGGATTAGCGTGAAAAGATGGTCAGTAACTCTCCTTCCCTTCCCGAAGCCATTCTGGATTTCTCCCAAAAAACCCTTCTCTTCAATCACCTCCTCTAGTCTCCCATACAGGACTGTACAGAAAAGTTTTCCAATGTTGCTACTGACAGACATCCCTCGACAGTTATCCAAAACGTCTTTTTCCCCCTTTTGTGAATAAATGTCACTTTGCTTTCTCTCCACTCCTTTGGGACCTCTTGATTTTCTATGGCTAGATTGAATAGGGCAGTTAGGCTTTCCACGAATTCCTCTCATCCTTTTTTGATAAACTCGTTAGGAATTTCGTCCACTCCTCCCGCTTTTCCATCCCTTAATTTTGAGATCACCTTTCGCACCTCCTCCATTTTAATTTCGCTGCACACGAAGTTCGATAGGTTTTCCTCGACCTGATTCGGACACTCCGGTAGGCTCCCTATGCCCCATCGCTTATCGTTTACCTTTTCCCAGTGCTTGACTAGTTCTGATGTGACTTGATCTTGCTCGTCTGTAACTCTGCCATCTACTTTAATACTCTGTGGGTTACTTCCTTTGTTACGTTTATTCACCCATTTCCAAAATACGTTCGAACTCGACCCCCCCCCCCCCCCCCCCTGTCGTTCTTATCGTCCTAACAAGACTGCTATTTCGCACTCACCGATTATCGTCTTTAATCTTATTTACTTTATTTCGTGCTTGTTGGTATTCTTCCTTTGCTACTGTGGCCTCGTTGCTTTCCGCCCCCTTAAGTTTTCTACTTCTCCTGTACGCAGCACATTTAGCTTTTCTTCCTTTTATGGCCCGTTTCAGTTCTTCATTCACTCTGTACCCAAGTTCCCGTGTTGGCACCCTGATCTTTCCTACACTTTCCTTCCCTGCCTCCACCAGGCTCGCAACTATGGCGTCGGCCATCTTCTGGACACTGCCCCTCTTGGGTACGGTTGCAAGCTTTGGTTTCAGTTTTTCAATGAACTTCGCCCAGTCAGCATCCTTTTTGAGTTCCCAAATTTCCTTAAAGCTTTCTTTGCTCTTTACTAGATTTTTGGCCCTGATCGTCACTGTAATCAAGTTGTGATCACTATCCACCTCCATTTTACCCTCATCATCCACTTCTACCCCTATCACCTCCCTCCATAAATTAATATCAGTGAGAATGTAGTCGACTATTGATGTTCTGTCGTTCCTCTCCCAGGTCCATTTCCCCTTAAACCTCGCGTCCCTGTTCAGAATCTTCAGACCGAGCTCGTTTGTGAAGTTCAACAGCTTCCTTCCATTCCTGTTGACTTTCTTGTCCCCACTCTCTATGCCTTCTTCATTATTACCTATGTGTCCATTAAAGTCACCCATCAGGATTATACCGAGCCCCTTGTTTTGTAGTTCTGTGATATTGGACCTTAGTGTTGAGTATATCGAATCATTCCACTCGGGTTTGCTTCCCTTCACCGCACAATACACAACCCCAAGGGCAATACTTTTGTTTCTCAGATTGATCCTTACCCATCCAATTTCTTTCGATACCTCAGCCTGGTTGCTGACGTCTTCCAGGTCTGTGATCAGCGACGGTTTTAAATCGTCTTTAATGTACATGCCTACCCCTCCCCCTTTTTCTGGCCTTCCGCTCGCCCCACACCTATCCACACGCACCCCCTTACTTGGTCTACCCGTTCCTCGTGTCTTACCCACGTTTCGCTTAAGCCCATGACGTCAAACTCCCCTGCCTCGATCAATGTAGCAATTTCACTTACTTTCCAGCGGAGACCCTTGATGTTGCTATAACCCACTTTCAGGGTATCAAGATTCATTGGCTTCTGCCTACTGGTCCCATTATTATCTAGTCCCTGTATGTTTGTGTATCCTACTTTGTGTACCTGTGCTTTCCTTGGGATGCTATTCCTATTGAAGTGGAGTTTTGGTCCCTTTTCCTTATCCCCCTTATCCCATTTTTTACAACTATGGTTCATAACACATTTCCTGTGTTCATTCCCCCCTCCCCTCCCTATACTAAAAAAGGCTCCACCACCTTCAACATATTTCTTCCCAAAACCTCTGTACCCCTTGGGCTAAGATGGAGACCATCCCTTCCATATAGGTCATTTCTGCCCCAAAATGATCCCCAATTGTCTACAAAAGGTATCCCAAGTTCCTTACAATACTCCGCCAATTCCTCGTTGACCCCAATGATCCGCGAATTACGCTCGCCCCCACCACCTAGTACTGGGAGAAGCCCCGAAACCAGTACATGTGCATTCTTGGCATTCAGTTGAGTTATTAAGTCTTTGTAAGTCTCAATGAGCTGAACTGATTTCCTCTCCCTGATGTTGTTGGTCCGCACGTGTACAACAACCATTGGGTCTGGGCCTGACCCCTTTACTAATCCACCCACTCTGCATCTTAGGTCCTCCACCCTAGCCCCCGGAAAACACAAATTGGTCCTGTTGACACTGTCGGGCCCACACACCACCCTATCTAACCCCCGCACTATACTACTCCCCGTAACCACCAACTGTCTCTTTCCTGTCCTACTACCCCTGTTACCACCTCTGTGTCCACCGGACCGGCTCGCAGTCTTTCACTCCGCCACACTAGCCGCCAGGCCTACCTCCACCTCTTCAGACCCAACCTGCTCCTCAAGGTGAATACTTGGTAGTAAAGACTTGGGCATGAGTAGAATGTTTCATCAGCAAATACTGTACTTGCATTACATAAATGTTTGAGTCCTCGAGTAGTGCCAAAAATAAGAATACTGTTGTCATCATTGTTATTCAAAAGAGAGTTTTCACCATCTGTTGTTTTGAACCATTCACCACTGATTTGTCCTTCAGTAATTTTGGATACTTCTTGTGTCTTTGCCAGTACAGAGAGTTTTTAAGACTCAAATGTTGGTAGAGCTGCTGCAAAGTCAGTAATATCACAGTTGGCCTGTTTAGCAACATCGCCCACAGCTGTTTCGTAAATTCTAGGTATTGGTGTGGTCTCATCTATTGCACGTTTCTTCATTTCTGAGATAGCAGATCAACAAGTACCTTTCCAATCTCAGCCCTGTGGTTGTGATACCCAGACAGTGAGTTCAGCTGGTCACGCTGTGTTGTGGCTTTGGCATTACAAGATGATGATGATGCCTTATAATTTGCACATCTCCAGTATATTTTGTCATATTTGCGTGCTCGTATCTTCAGATATTTAAAATGATCAACCATTAGTGCCTTTGCACCTTTAACAGTGGTCACAAAATTTATCTCCTTATCCATCATTGAATGTTTGGTAACTGACAAAAGAATGGCTTTCGCGCGCCGAAGGCGGGTAGGGACACTCTGTGGCAAAGCCCCTTTCGACCCTCGGTGAATGTATAATATTTGGTGGCTGCATGTCATGGTGTGTTAAAGGAGAAAAAGGGTTCTCCTACCCGGCAGGTGTCCCAGGATGAATGATCAGTGGGATGGCTCTGTGTAGGTCGTTAGCTGAACCCTCGGGTGAGGACTAGAGCGAGGGGGTGGAGGAAGCTCCATCAGTTTAGTTTTGAAACACCGGGAGTCATCCATCAAGCCTTCTGGGAGATAAGATGCCGTATGTGATTATGAGGTATCTGGTTATCCTTCGGGAATTCCAAATGACCTCCCCCCACCCCCCACCCCCCCAAAAAAAACAACAAAAAAACCTAAATAAATAACAAAAAAGCTCTTAAAAGGGCTGTTTGCTGGCAAGATTGTTTCAATCCTTGCCTTGGTCTTATTTAGGTATTCTGCACATCTTTGCATGAGTATTGTTTCAATCACTCATAGTTTGTCATTCAGTTTTGGTCGTGTGTCTGATGAGATAGAAAAGATAGAGAGCTGGAAATTATAGCAATTCGATTTTTAATTTACGACTGTTCCGTCCGTGACGACCAGTGACATATGGATAGGGAAGCCAGAATTATTTCCCCGAAATTTATATCTCGGGGAGGGGAGAACAGGCAGCAGGTGGAGATTTTCCTCGCTGTTTGCAAGTCCCACTGGTAACAGGGGCAAGCTTTCGTGCGTATCGTGTCACCCGCAGGCAGTTCTGAATTTTTGTCACCGAGTGCCTGGCTCACCCCATCGCAATGATTTAATCTTTAACCCTTTCGATGGATACGCCCCAAATTATTTAGTTTTCCTATTGAGGACGCGATGCGCACTTAGTTCAATTATTAATTCGCTGTCTTGAAGTCTATTTAGAGTTTTGCTTTGAAGATCTTTTAAGCGCATTCCTATAGTGTCTATTTTTGCTTTCTCGTGAAGTTGTTTTATCGATGTCCACATGGGCTTGCGCACAGCCACGCGCAAGGCATGATTTTGGACCCGTTGTAGTTTTTCAATGTTGGTTTTATTCAGGTCACTCGTTATTATGGCCCCATACTCTAGTACTGGGCGTATATATGATTGTAATGCTTGAGGAGAACTGCTTTATTGGCTCCCCAATCTTTACCTCTAATCATTTTCAGGAAATTGATGAGTTTAGTGGCTTTGACAATGACTGAGTTTACGTGATTGTTTAGATTGAGACTGCTATCCAGGGTGAACTCCAGAAACTTTGCCTCATTACTAGCTTCACGTTTGTGGTCGTAAAGCTTAAGCTCAATATTAGGGACATCTTTTTTCCTTTGCTTTTTATAGAATGTGATTCATTGTGTTTTCGCGGCATTTTGCTTGATGCGCCACAGAACGCACCAGTCTTGCAGGTCACGGATGGTATCCTGCAGGCGGTTTTGTATTATTTTCGAGACTTACTGGCCGTCCACATTCCTTTGTCTTCTGAGAATTGAGATAGTTCAACATGGTTCTTCCCTACTTTGTCAATGTCATTCACATATATTATAAATAGAAGCGGGTTAAGGACCGAACCCTGTGGAGTGCCCGCTTCAAGTTTACCTCTTGCCAATTTGGGGGTGCGGATTTCAAGAGATTGGACTTAAGGATAGTTTAGGTTTTATATATTGCACAACACTACAGAAATAGTCCCGTATGTTCATGCACGCAATTTCGGACTATAATCTGAGAAAAAAAATTTTTTTTAGTCATGGGTAGTGTAAAAATGACATTTCGGTGACGATTGAGGTACAGATTTGGTTTCCGTAAAAATTAGAGCTATGTTAATCACTACGCTGTGAAGTGACAAGCAATCAGTTCTTCACCAATCGCTAAAACAACTGACAGTTTTCTGTATATCTTAACTTGACTACTTTTTCAATTTATCACAACTTTAAAACATCGTCGGTCCGATTTTTTCTGCGATTCATTTTTTTTAACCAGTTTATTCGTTTTCCGTGACCACAGAGAATCAAAGTCTATCTTGCCACCACCATTTAAAAATGACATTTTTACACTTTCCAGAGAAACAAAACCTTTAACTTTTGTTAGAACATCGTGGCATTTTGAAACATATTTCCAGCCTGTCACCGAATTGACATGTACGTTGTCACCGAATTCACATCCTGTCACCGAAAAGACACCACTTGTCACATTTCAGTACACTTTTCAATTCTATGTCGGGAAAGCTTAATCACACGCGGAAGGTGCAGCTGGGAACAGTCGTGACGCGTTATCCATTTTTTTTTTTTGGGGGGGGGGGGGGGGGGGGGCGGGGTAGCGGTAGGGGCAATAGATTGCCTTACAAATGAGATTTCAGTGAGGATATCCTGATGTGGGTGTATATTAGCACAACTGGGAAAAATATCGTTCAAAACTCTAGTTTATTAGAGCGAAACATCTTATTATTTCAAGATTATTTTAGATTCTGAGTGGTAAAGTCATTTGAGAATCTTTAAAACAGCCCCCCATTCTGCCCTCTTGATCATCATGTGCCGACTGTGATGCTGCTCTGTAACTGCAACCGGCTCGCTGATGAACCTTACAAATTGTCCTTCTTTGTACCAACATACATCGGGTAAACGACCCCAGAAAAACCGATTGCTCCCGACAGAGTGCATAACGTGGACTTCTATTGTATTGTCTAATACATCAACATCTTGTATTACTCCTGAAAAGACAAAAAATATAAAAAAAAGATTAAGTGCGATTTTCCAGGTTAGGGAACATGAACTGATTTTTCAGTATATTATAGGCAATTCATTCCTTACTGCTTTTATTTCAAATGTGGAAACAAAGTGGTATTTGGACGGTAGATATACCTGATAGTCCTGACCTTTACTTCACGATTCTCAACATTTTCGGGGTTCAGCTACTGCTGTGAGAGATTTAATTGAGCGTCTGTGGACGAGAGAGCACCGGACTGTAACTTTTGAGAGAACTGTAATCAAATATCCCGACAATGCATCAGATTTTGCTTCTGTTTGTTTCGAATGGGTGGGGTCGCTGTTACTATCGATTTTCAGTACTTGACCAATATATTTACCTGGATATGGCTTGTTTTCATAGGTGACGACGCACTATTTTCCTATCATGTCGTCACTCACAACAAAGTCACTAGCAGAGGTTGGTTCAGTACCGGTGGGCGTTGACACAGTATTCTGACACGATAAAAGAGATACTTCTAAACATAATTAACTTAACATGACACTATGATAGACCTACAAATAAATGCGTCATGAAATATATACAGTAAAATCAAGAACATTAGCCATGTATCAAATGAAATAGCTGACTGAAGAAGTATTGGCATTTTTCCCTTGTCTCATTCAATACGTCGTCGACTCTAAACAGTAAGAAATAAAACTCCACGGATTTAGAAGTTGCTTGAAAAGAAACAACAACAAAGCCATTGATTATCAACTCGCTAAATTACTCTATTACAGGAGAACACCCACCTGTTCTTCAGTTCGATCTTCAAATGGTTGATATACAATGGTTCTTGGACTATGACACTCACAAAAGTTGCCAGTGCCATTGGATAGGCAACTTACTGGTCGGCACTTCAGCTCATACATTTTCTCCGAATATACCTGAAAAGAGAAATGAAGGGAGATTGATTCGCTGGTGCCTTCGTGAGACTCCAAAACAAAAGATAAGATATATTGATCTACCTATATCCCCCTCTCTCTTTCTCTCTCTCTCAACGACTCTTGACAAATTTCAGCTCAAAAAATAATTTGAACTGTGTTTTTATCTATTGTGTATAATTACCTGATGAACATTCATTGTTCCTTTGAACACCGGAACGTTACAGGGAATACCCTTTTCCCTTTCTGTTATCTTTTCTTCCGGTACGTAGAATAGTTTTACTGTTGAGGAATGAATGAGTTCTTCGTAAAGCTTTTTAGCATCATTGACATCTCTACCACTGGCGATCATATGATCACCATTCCTTTTTATAGCTGCGGCTGCTGCGACAACACCATCGGCGGGTTCTTTTCCATGTCCGGCTTCTAAAAAATGCCACATCACCTGTAAAATGTAAATGTGATTTAATGCGTGTTTACACTGGTTCGCATGCCAGAAGCTGAATAAGCTTTCCACCCGCCCAAATGTGTAACTCTTTGGCTCTTTAAAAAATGTGTGCCCGTTTGGGTCCACATGACTGGACTCCCCTGCATAAATATCGACTTATCCACTTTTCTGTCCAATCCTCCTGCTTTTACCCACTCTTTAAATTTAGTTTCCATTTTTGCTACCTACCCCATCTCTCCTATAAAGCAATGTCCCGCCATCAATCAATGTGTTTGTGACAAAAGCATTGAACCATTGATACCTCCCCACCCCCCACGCCGCGAGATGCCCCCCACCCCTCGCCACAGGAAGCACCCCCTCCTTCCAGATTTTAGCAGGCCTCGGGGGGGAATTTAAAAACAGTCACTATCTTCACACACGCGAGCCCCCCCCCCCCCCCCCCCCCCGCCCCCTCCACAAACACACGCACACACACACGCCGATATGCATATATGCCCCTACATTTGAAAACGTAGGCCTACGCATTCACGCGTATATTTTGCCATACTTTTAAATACATCAGAACCTACAACCTAAAATTTGAGAAACATTTGTGTCACAATCAATTTTTTACATATCACCATATATGAATCCCATCGTTTTTGGTATAGTAGATAGCAAGTACAAGTACAAGCATCGTCTACCTCGGTACCTCGGTACTGCGAAGTCGGCGAATCACTGATGCAATGTAGTATGTTTTTTGTGGATATTCATTTCGAATATAGTTCAACAATGGTTGCAGGTGAGCCCAAATTGCTGAAGCGTCATGTTGAGTTCAGTCGGATATGGAGCAGAACGTCTCCATTTTATCTCGCATATTAATTATGCCATCATGAAGAGATGCGGTGTTGGTAGACGCACGGAAATGGACGCTGGTGATTTCGCGGGCGTAACGACATGTCCAGTTTTCCGAAACATCCATGTGGATAACGACCTCGTCCTGTCCGATGTTTTCTCTCAAATATCGAATTGCACGGAACTGTGTGCGAATATTGTAAACGTGCTTTGTGAGTTTGATCATGGCCTGTTGGAAGGAGTCAATCAGGTGCTCAACAGATCCAGTTTCGATTGATTTTACTGTTACGGAATATTTGAGTTTCTCTTTCTTTTTCTTTGAATATCTCTCCTGCACTTCTTTTTCCACACAGACCATTCAATTTGTGGAGCCGTGTCAATTTCTTTTATTTTAATTTTTTTATGCTTGCACATTTCACATGTCCGCTAAGAACAATCTCGGCGTTTACCATCACAAACGAGTGACTGAATCAAGCTTTCTGCGTTGGGGTGTTGATCAATGGCCCCTACTGCTTTCAATTACAGAAACATGAAATTACAGTAACTGTTGTCATGAATTTGACAGATGCATATTTCGCGATCTCTGATAGTAGGACGCCGCACCCAAAACGGTCTCAGTAGACAGAATGTTGAATAGGACATGGCAATTTGAGGGTTTTCAGACAAAAAATTCATATGTCGATTTTTCAAAATATCAGTCAAAAGCATTTTTTGTTTTTTTACTTTCTTTTTGGTTATTGTTTCTTTTTTACCGGCGTTCATTCGCGCACTTATCTGGTCGCTCGCATTATCATATTTCGCCCCTCTGAGTCTGTTTTACACGGTTAAGTCAGGATGTGATAGACTGGTTGTCATAAAAGTATGAACAGTCCGTGTTGTGTGTCTGAAGTTAATGTGATGAGTTCCCCACAACAAGTGTAAATACAACATCAGACGACTTTATATATAAATATTTATTCTCAATTTGACTTAAGTTATCTTGAATTTAATCCCAACTCTAGATCTTGCTTTGTCAAAGTTGCCTTTGCCATTTGCCACACCACAGGTAATTTAACGGGGAACAGGGGGTTCCGAATTATACTAGACGAGAAGACGTACGGCCAATAAGTAGTTTGGAGTTGTGATATATCCAACGTGAAGTTGTTAGAACCTGGAAGAACCCAGGGTTGTTGTCATTAGACGTTTTGGATGTAGGCTTTCACTTGAGTGTTGCGGAAGCGTACGGCTAAAAGGGTCCCGACCACACGACCCCTCCGGTTACAATTCATTGAAAGGATCAACTATCATAATTAAATTATATAAAATTATTCTTAAAGACAACAAAACTTCTTAAAGTATATTATTTTCATAAAAATATCTTATAATTTTCTAATTATTCCTTGAAAGGCGCCACCTGGGCTTAACAATGAATAATCGCAAAATTATTAGCAAATATAATTAAAACAAGAAATTATAGCAAAGCTATGCAAAAAAAGGACAATGAAAAATGCACATGGGGTGATCCACGAAGCTGAAATTCTATTCTCCAAAAGTGATCAATAATCTTACCCAGGGGCTCTTCAGGTGACAATATGTATGAGTAGAATAAGTGTTGAACACGCGTAGAGAAATGTCGTGCTTTTGCTGCAGGATTTGCAACCATCAATGATCTTTTTTCCTGATTTGTGAGATTTGATATGTACTTCTCATCAGAAGGCAACCCAGAACGTTTGCATAGAACAGTCATAAGGTCATTCCAGTGCATATCATTTGCACTCAGTGTGAAAAACCATGTTGGTGGACCAAGATGCCGAATGATAGCAAATAAATTCCAGTAAGCTTCAGAACCTCTTATTGGCTTCATAAAACCATAAAACTTTTCAGGATAATCTGGATTGGTTTTGAAGTCTTGCTTTACCTGTTGAAGTGTTAATTTACTTGTTCTATGCTGTGAAACTGATGTTCTAATTCTAAGTGCTACAAAAGTAGATTCTACGAGCTTCTGCTTTTCTGTCAACTTGATTTGTTGCCCAGAAAAGGTATGGTATGATCAGACTGCCATCGAAGGTGTAAATCCAGTTATATTGAGATCAGTGAATATAAAGGACTCTCGAGTTCAGACCACAGGTACTCGGCACAAGCTGGGAAATCGAAAGAAAAATGATATTTGATACCATTTTTGAATCCATGCTGACGTGCCCCTGTAATGGTATATAAATATTAACAAGGTAAACAACTCGCTTTTCGAAAACGATAGCACTCATCTTCGTTTCCCCCCCCCCCCCCTCAAATTTGATTCACACAACGTATACAACAATACCCACTATCAGTGGAAATGGGAATGAATAAGCTTTACAGTGATGTATTACATGACCGTTGAGTGTTCTTGGGTTGTTCATGATATCTGGGAGAAGTCGCAGAAAAGGCCGAAAAACATTTAGTCGGACAAAAAAGTGCACAGTGAAATGAGGTTTACGAGCGACAATTATCCGATTTATTATAAATAATTCGAGGTCCCATTGTCTATGGAGGGCAGATTCAAATATTAAGCGTATGCCTTTATCAATTACTAATCTCGGATCCACATTTATTCATTTCTGGCGATCACATTTGCCGTTTATACATTTTTTTTAACCTTCCCTTGGAATAAAACAAGCCAGAGGCATCCATAGAAGCACAATGACATCCCATTGGCTACTATTTATGCCGAGAGAATCATCGATGAAAATAAGCCAATGGGAGAATGGGGAAAGCTTTTGCGCAAGTCGCGTATCTAAGGACGCGGTCTACTCAGGTCAACTTGTCAAAAGATGTCAAAGTTAAGGCTAAAAAGTGTATAAACGTTAAATGTGAACTCCAGAAATTAATAAATGTGGATCCAAGATTAGTAATTGATAAAGGTATACGGTTAATATTTGAATCTGCCCTTCATATGCAATGGGACCTCGAATTATTTATAATAAATCGGATAATTGTCGCTCGTAAACCTCATTTCACTGTGCACTTTCTTGTCCGACTAAATGTTTTTCGGCCTTTTCTGCGACTTCTCCCAGCGCCAGTAAATGGACGAACTTCCCAAGGTGTACACACGAATAAACAGTTCAATTATTTATTGAAGATACAAACAAAGCTTCGATGAGATGAGAAAACTGACGAACAGAATTACAATAATAAAAACAACGAGAGGACACTTGATAAGTCAGTTGGGAACAACCGGAGTACTCGAGTAAAGTCTGTGGGGTTGAGTGTATGCGATAACAACACTGGCGCGACCACTTTTTCTTCCCTCATTTGCGAGGAGGCAGTAGATATAATGTGAGGATAGTCAGTGCACAAGAGGTTATTGTGCTAAGGAACATAGTCAGAGAGGTAATTAGGAGGATGATGAGGTCGGGTCGATCTCCTGGGCATCATAGCACTGTTCTCCGTAGTCGGCTTTACTGGGTCAGGATGGGACTCCAGAGTGTTTTCTGACTGCAGAGGGGTGGAACCTGAGTTGAGTGTTGTGGCATTTGCTCCGGTGTTGGTTTGATGGGGCAGTGTGAGTTCAGTGGGAACTTCAGGTGGTTCAGGTGGTAAAACTGTTGCAATTGGGAGCGATTCGTCATCAGAGTTTGAATCTGTCTCTTCCCGATGAGAACGGAGACACGATTTAAGTGCAGGATCAGTGGCAACAATAGAACACTCTGATTTTTTCACTAGATATGGAGTACTGCGTAGTTGGGAACCAGTAAATTTTCTGGCAGGACACCATAGTCCATCAACAGTAACAACTAAGTACCTGTCGCGTGCATGTGTTTTGCTTCTGTCACTATTGATATAAACAATATCACCAACGGAAACTGAAGTAAGAGAGGCTGGTCTTCCTGAAGGTGATTTAGATAGCTCACTGTGGGGATGATTGGCAAGGCGCTGTTTGTGCTGGGCTAGAATAATCTCGCGATCGGATAACGGTAGTTGATCGTTGGTGAATTGGTCTCGTTGGAACCACAACTCGCGTGCGGACAGGCCTGATGCGCGAACACGAGAATTAAGCTGTGCAACTGCGACAGAGAGATTGATGGCTGACACAGGTCTCCCTGATGGATTCTGTCGTAAAAGTTCGAATTCTAGTTCCTGTATGGCTCTTTCAGCAACTGGGTTTTTATTGATGTTCTTTATACGACCCAGTTCAATGCACAGACCGTGTTGTTTCAGCAGTTCATCATGTGCGAGAGCAGCAAAGCCAGGAGCATGATCTGTACGAATAACTGCTGTGGAACCGTCTAGGGGTCGGAGTTCGATACAAAGTTGAATCAGAGCCGTACGTAAAGAGTCGTGGCGTTCATTTTCGACAAACCTTGCAGCGGTATAAGAAGATACTGTTTCGCGCACAACAAGGATAAGTTGTCGACAGCGTTTGATTACATCAGCAGCAAAATTGATGCCAAAGGTTTCTGGTGGGTTACTTGTAGTCTGTTCTGCAAGAGTATGTGGCAGTGTTCTAAGAGACGCACATGTGTGGCACATTTTAGTAACGTTGTCAATTGAAGAATCCATATCTAGAGCGTAAAAGTATCGGCGAAAAACAGTCTTCAGTTGGTGTGAAGTGGGATGGTCCAACTTGAGATGTAGTGCAGTCAAAATGCCGTCCAAGACTTGGCGAGGAACGATAATACATTCTCGATCTGGGGCAAGTGATTGTTCTCGTCGAACCACCAGGAGGCCATCGCGTGAAACGGTAGACATATTGAGATAACGTTTTATGTCTTTGATTTTGGTAGCCTTTTTAGAAGGACGCGTGCCTTGTACTAAATGAGCGTGAGTACGACGGAGGTCTGAACATTCCCGTTGCGTTTGAAGCCATGCAGACCGACTTGTGAAAGGAAGTCCAGTTTTTCCGGAAAGAACGTCCTGTACGGAAACAGTGCGAACAATAGAATCTTCTGTTTTATTGATGAATGAACATACCTGACAGGTAGGATGGAGACACTCAGGAGCATTTCGGCTTGCAAAATCTGAAGGAACATTAGCACTACCCGGTATGTGTCGAATTGAGACCTGGTAGCGGCTAGCGATGGTTAGAAAGGTAGAGACTCGAGGGCTGGGTGAAAATTCCCCTCGACAGAGTTTTTCAAATGCTTGCACACAAGGTTTGCTATCCGTCAGAACGCACGTTGTGTGCTTGGACTGGATGATGAAAGGACTGAAATGTTTCACAGAAGTCGCGATGCTTAACGCTTCAACTTCGCATGGAAGCCATGTCACTTGTTGTTTCCTAAGTTTCGCGCTGAAGAAGCCTGCGAGGTGTAGTTTGTCATTGCGGGCAACGTACAGAGTAGCGCCGATACCATGGCTTTTAATAGCTCCATCAGTTACAATCCACAGATGATCACTAGGCTGAGGTAGAACAATTGTTTTATTTGTGGTAAGAGCCTTCTGAGCGGTAGAAAATGCAGCTATGAGGTCGTCAGACCAGACAATTTTGTCCTGAGAAACTCGTCCCGCGATAGAGTCGTCTAATGGTGCGAGAACATGTCCACAATGAGGGATGACTCGTGCGAAAGCTTTAAAAGCGCCGATGAACGACCTTAATCCGCGCACTGTTGAAGGAGGAGAGCAGGTTGATAGTGTAGCAATGCGATGTGGACTCGCTCGTAAGGAACCTTGTGACCAGATCCAACCTAAAATGGTAGTAGATTGGGGGCAAATAACAGTTTTTGAAGCCGATAGTTTCATATTAGAGTTTTGAAAAGCCATTAAAACTTGTCTCCAGTTTTGTAAAATGTCTACGGGTGAGTTTCCGCCACAGTACAGATCATCAGCAAGTTTGGCTACGTGCCCGGCTTCCAACTGATTGCCCAATATACGTGACAAGAGTTCTTCTAGGGCTGTTTCTGAGCCAGGCATGCCCATTGCACACCTTGTGTAGACGCGTACACCTTTGAATGGAGTGGCTACACCACAGTACTTCATGGATTCTTTAGAAAGTGGTATCTGATGAAATGCACTAGTGAGGTCGGAGGTGATGATATATTTCCAATGAGCAATGGTACGCAACGTGGTATCCACGTCAGGCATTAATGATGGTTGAGGCTTACTATGGCGACCAACGTCGGCGAAAGCAGTGACAAGCCTAAAACCGCCGGTGTGTTTCCTAATCAAAAAGGAAGGGTTCAGGTATTCAACTACAGTAGCAATGTCTTCAGGACGTTGGACAACACCAAGCACTTCAAGCTGGTCAAATTTCTGTTGTAGCTCTACTAATTTGTCACGAGAATACTGAGGAACTCTTCCTTTCCGTTGTGGGGGCTGAACCGGGCCCATATTTACAATTGCCTGGAAGGGGCCATTTGCGCCGTTGTAGCCTTGAAAGTTGGGGTCGAAGACACAATCAAACTCTGCGTGTAGTTCCTTAAATTCACGTCGGATGTCTGGTGAGAGGATGTTGTCTGGGTCGAGTTGAATGGCGTGTGTATGGAGTGTGGGCGAACTCTTAGGCTTTGACGACAGTGATGTAGACGATTGCGAATCAAGTGGGTGTTCTTTCGTGGAGTTGGTGTCCGTGATTACGTGGTGAACCTGGCAGAAATGTTCATTTCTGAGTAACACTTTAGATTCAGATGTATTACTGAAGACACGTATCTTCCTCCCAACAGGAGAGACGATGTTGGGTTGAGGCCACAAATGGGATTCATCGGAATAGCTCATGTTGTGAGAGTCAGTTCGTGGTTCCAAAGCAAGAGAGTCAATACCATCAAGGTCAGCGGGGAAGTCTACCTCTAGAAATTCGCCTGGCCAAACAGTGGTAGAAGACGCTGGGGCGCGTATGGTGTAAGCTTGAGTACGCCGCACTGCATGAGATTCTGATTTAATGTTTTGAGGCCCATAGTGGTAAACAGATCCATCAGCGGCGATGACTTGGCGTTTTGCCGGGCGTATAATGATGTCATTGACGTTCATGAATGGGACTCCTGCAAGAATGTCGACATCTAAATTTTCAACAACAAGGGCATCGAGATTGAAGAGTTGCGCGTCCCTTGACAAGGTCAGTTTAGTTTCCCCGACAACAGCTAAAGGCGACTGTCCATCTGCTTGAAAGGCTATCTGTGAGCTTTTAGTAATTTTGGCACTGATGTAGTGTGCTGTTGAAGCCCTGATCATATTGGTTTCTGCGCCGGAGTCAATAATAACTCGTAATGAATGTTGGTTGTAAAACAAGTTGAGAAATGGTGATTGAGACGTTTGAACTCGCCGATTCACTGGTAAAACACTTTTTGTCATAAATGTCTCATCTGCGTCCTCAGGACACTCTTGGAAGGAAGCTGATGGATCCTCTTCAACCTGATCATGAGCCAGTACATGACGTGCTCTGGTCATGAAGTGTTTGTCTCTGTTCGGAAGGTACGAGCATGTGCTTAAGTAGTGGTCGTATTCGGAACGTCCTGCTTGCTTACACAGTGGGAAAATTTTGACAGAACGTTGTGTCTGATATCCGGAACTGTAACGTGGACGCACAGAAGTAACTGTGTTACTTTCACTTCGTGTGGAGTTAAGACGACGTTGAGGGTTGTAAGTTAACGCTGAAGAAGTGGAACGTAGGATTTTCGTTTCGTCTGCCGTGGTGAGCTCATCTAGCAGAGAGTTGAGAGATTGTGAAATTTCCGGTTTTATTGACGCCAGAGTACGAGAACGAAGTTCAGTGCCGTAGCGCTGTTTGACGAGTTTTGGTAAATCTGTATGGATTAATCTCAGCCATGTCAGAACGATCATGTTTTCGAGGGACGGGGTCATTTCCTCATCCTCAGATGGAAATTCGCCATGATGAGTTATACTACCGTCGCGTTTCAGCAGGTTATCTTCAGTGAATGAAGTGATGCGTTGAAATAAATCTTCCGGTCGCTCTTCAGGTTCCAAGTGTATTTCGGAGAAATCAATGAAATGGCCCCCCGTTGAATGACATCCGAAATGCATTCTTATCGTTTGCCAAATAAAGTCTATAGAAACTGAGTTTTTCACAATCGTATCTCTAGAAATGACGGGGCAATAATTTGCGATCTGGCCTAACATTAGCTCTAGCATTGTCACTTTTTGTTGCGCCGTACGGCGTCTGGTGGAAGGAATATCCTCGGGGTCATCCTCGAATCCACGAAGTGGGGTCATTTTGGTTTTCTTTTGCCAAGTAACGTTGTCAAGTAGAAACGGGGCAAAGTTTGGGTCCAAAGACAAAGTGTATTGTAAATTTTGTCGCCAGCTCTCGAAAGAAGTGACCGTTTCTTGTTTTGTTAGGCACCACTGTTTCGGTGCTCGTATTGCGGAAGCCATGTTTGCGAGTCAATTCGCCACAGTATTTGTGTTGATACAACAAGAATGTTAGTAGTTAGAGGGTCCGTTTTTCTCCGAACCCTGCCACCACGCCAGTAAATGGACGAACTTCCCAAGGTGTACACACGAATAAACAGTTCAATTATTTATTGAAGATACAAACAAAGCTTCGATGAGATGAGAAAACTGACGAACAGAATTACAATAATAAAAACAACGAGAGGACACTTGATAAGTCAGTTGGGAACAACCGGAGTACTCGAGTAAAGTCTGTGGGGTTGAGTGTATGCGATAACAACACTGGCGCAGTTATCATGAACAACCGAAGAACACTCAACGGTCATGTAATTCACCACTGTAAAGCTTATTCATTCCCCTTTCCACTGATAGTGGGTATTGTTGGACACGTTGTGTGGGGTCCGGGTCTTTTCGGCCTCGGGAACATTCGGCCCCAGGTATTTTTCCGGGAACATTCGGCCTCAGTCGAGGCCGAATGTTCCCACTTTTGAGGCCGAATGTTCCCACTTTTGGTAAAAATTTTCTGAGTCTGGGAGCTGAAAAAAAAACTTTAAAAAATAATTTTTTAGTTAATTTTTTTTTTTTTTGTATATTAGGAGTTTTCCAGAATATTTTTTAGAATAATATATACGGCACACCTACCTTTATTCCTAAAGTCGAAATATATTAAACACAAGACCGATCCATCATGAATTAAACTTAAATATAAAATCCATTGTATAAAATCCACTGTATTGAATAACAGAATGACAATATATGCGCTCCACTGCCGACATGCAAACCCGAAATGATATACTTCTTGGAAGTTGTTTGCCATAACTCAACTTAAAAATTTTGTTTTTATAAGTTTTTCTGAAGTAGTGATCAAAGTTTTGGCCTCTGATGAGGTACTCTTACAGCGTTTTTACAGTACGACTGAAGCTTGGTTGATTTAATCACACTTGATTAGGCGATCATATAGGTACTGTTTTTACAGTTTCTTTGAACCCTTCGAAAACATTTATTTGTGGATTTTATCCTTTTTGTTACAGTTATAAAGCAAATAAAGTTATTCGGTGGCAAGGAATTTAAATCTCACATTGTACCTGTCCGCCTTTGGCGCGCTTAAACTTTTCATTCATTTGAGTCCAACATCAATCTTGCTGCTTTACTTGCTTGTCCAGCATCAAAAATGTATCCTTGTATTAAGTGCGGTTTAGAGGTTAGGAGTACCTTATTAGGTTCCAGTATATATAAAATGTAACTGTATTTTGTATTTGTCAGTATATCTGTCAATGTTAAATGTATTTTATATTGTATATATTTTATATCACGGTGTATTTAGATTTGTTTTTAGTTGTAATAAAGGTGTTTAAACTCATCTTAAACCGCGTCTATCTTAGTCTCCCTAGTTTAAAACGGAGGCCGAATGTTCCCAGGCCGAATGTTCCCAGGCCGAAAGTTCCCGGGGCCGAATGTTCCCGAGGCCGAATGTTCCCGAGGCCGAAAAGACCCGCTCCCGTTGTGTGAATCAAATTTGAGGGGGGGGGGGGGGGGAAGAAGATGAGTGCTATCCTTTTCGAAAAGCGAGTTGTTTACCTTGTTAATATATGGGCCAGACAAAGAAGTAATAAGACAAAGAATTTAAAATACAAATGAAACTTTGTTAGATTGTAACAGACATTCTCCAATAATTTGTCACAAAAGAAATTTAATGAACTTGCCACTGCTTGCGTGAATCAACTCCTCGTATAAAATATTGTCTGCATGTTCATTAATTTTTTTTTTTGTGACAAATTATTGGTGTTTTTATTTTACCATGTATTTTCGTGTTATGTTTTACTGTATATTTTGTTGTTATCAGTTTTTGACCTGTAAACCATTGAGTAAAAATGGAATAAAATGTGATACTATTACTTGTCCATGTACCTTACAATACCACGCCAGCCCTAAGCTATACTTCCCGGGGACGAAATTTCCCACTAACTGGGGACGAATCTTCCCGGGGACGAAACTTCTCGAGGACGAATCTTCCCGGGGACGAAACTTCCCGATCCCGTTTACCTTGTTAATATTTATATACCATTACAGGGGCACGTCAGCATGGATTCAAAAATGGTATCAAATATCATTTTTCTTTCGATTTCCCAGCTTGTGCCGAGTACGTGTGGTTCAGACGCCTCCGGCGTATGAAATCGTGCGCCTAAGGCACAATCGTCCTTTTAAAAAAAACTTAACTATTCCAAGAAACGCATCAAAAATTCAAAACTTATGGTATATTAAGTTCTATGAAAAAAATCTTATACCTTAGGTTACCTTAGGTGATAACTGAACGCAGGCATCATCTGCCTCTATATTCAGATCTGTATCATCAATCTGTAAATTATCTACATAATTGATCTGTACACTATCTACATATATATTTGCTAGGCTTCCGGTTCGGTTACTTAGTGGCTCATCGTGGTCAAATTTAACTGGTTGGGATTGCCAAAATCTATCTAGTTTCTTCTCAAACTGTGCCAAGTTTCTAGCTGTAACAACATCTGCTGGTAAGCTGTTCCACGTGTCGATTATACGATTGGAGAAGTAGTGTTTAGTGGACTCGAGTTTACATCTCTGTTTCTTTAGTTTCAGCGGGTGCCCTCTAGTTGTTCTGTTTCCACTCAGAGTAAGTATGTTGGTGGATGCATTTGGGTCATAGATTCCGGATAGGATTTTATAGGGTTCAATCATGTCGCCTCTGTGTCTTCTATATGCCAGGGTTGGTAGTCTCAGCTTTTTGAGTCGCTCTGGGTATGACAGGTGTTTAAGGCTGGGCACTTGTTTTGTAGCTCTTCTCTGTACATTTTCAATGCAATCAATGTCTTTCTTTTTATATGGTGCCCATACTGAGTTTGCATATTCTAGGTTTGGGCGGACAAGCGCTTTAAATAGTAGAACAAATATTTTTTCGTCAAGAAACTGGAAGGACCTTCTTATTAAGCCCATTATCTTACATGCTTTGTTGACCTGGAGCTGGATATGGTATTGGAAGGTTAGGTGTGTGTCAACTGTTACGCCGATGTCCTTTTCGCTGCTTATTACCTCCAGCTGTGTTATACCACCCTCATGGTTTCTCATGTTGTATGTCGGAGACATGTCATCTTTTGTTTTAGGTTTGATTGGCATTACCTTGCATTTATCAGGGTGGAACTTTAAAAGCCACTTGTCACTCCAGTCCACCAGTTTGTTGAGATCTGATTGTATATCTTCTTTGTTTTCTGTAGATTTAATTTCCTGGTATATTTTTGTATCATCGGCAAATAGAAAGGTGTTAGAGTTAACTGTTTCTGGTCAGTCATTGATGTATATAACGAAGAGTACAGGGCCGAGTACTGAACCTTGTGGAATTCCACTGGTGACGTTGTGCCATTCCGAGAGGGTGCCATTAATATCAACTCTTTGTCTGCGTTCGTTTAGGAAGGCTTCGACCCATCGGCATTCTTTCTCGTTGATTTTATAGCTTCTGAGCTTGCTTAATAGGCGTTTGTGGGGGACCTTGTCGAAAGCCTTCATAAAATCCATGTATATCGACTGGATGACGCCTCCATTGTCCAAGATTTCAGACCAGTCCTTGATTACTTTCAATAGTTGTAACGTTGTGGATCTTCCATTCACGAAACCAAATTGCTTGTTGCTAAGCACATTGTGGGTGGTTAAATGTTCTATAATTCTTTTTCTTATGATTTTCTCCATGATCTTGCAGAGAATGCTTGTTAGGCTGACTGGCCTGTAGTTTGACGGCAGATTTTTGTTTCCTTTTTTGAAGATAGCTGTAATTTTTGCTTCCCTCCAGCTAACTGGTACATCTCCCGTATCTAATGATTTGTTGAAAATAATAGCTAGAGGAAGGTCAATGATGTCAGCTAAGCCTTTTAATATTTTGGGATGTGCTCCATCTGGTCCAGGTGATTTTGCCGTGTCCAGTTTCCCCAGGAGTGATTTTATTTCTTCTGATGTGATCGTGGTTGACTGTGATAGTGGGATGTCTTTTGTTGCTATTTCTGGGCCATCGCCAGGTGGTTCAGTAGTGAAGACACTACTGAAAAAATGTTGCTAGTGTATCTGCCTTCTCTTTTTCGGTTTTTGCAATGAAGGTTGTATTGGTCTGTGTAAATGTTAGTTCAGCTATTCCCGTTTTGGTTTTTCTTTTTGAGTTTATATATTTCCAGAAGTATTTATTGTTGGATTTTGCAGATTCTGCGATTCTTTTTTCATTGTTCTTTCTATCTTTTTTTAGTACATTCTTGACTTTATTTCTAATTTTGCAGTAGTCTTTGTGTTTGTCTGGATCCCTAGTTTCCATATATCTTCTCCAAAGTCTATGTTTTTTTTATGAGTTTCTGTGTTTCTTTACTTATGGGTTCGGACTTTTTCCCAGCTTTCATCTTTGTTGTTGGTACGTTGTTGTTTATACTAGAGTTCATGATTGTCATGAAGATACTAAGCATTTCTTCAAGGTTCCTGTCCTTAAGAATTGATGGCCAGTCTAGGCTCAGGTCTTTCCTAATAGATTGGATATCGGCTTTTTTGTAGTTTAAGCGTTTATGTTTTCTTTGTTTCTCTTCAGTGTAGCTGATATAATCAAAAAGTAGAACCGAGTGGTCGCTGGCTCCTAATGGACTATGGTGGCTAATGCCGGAAACTTGATTTTCGTCGTTTACTATGATCAGGTCTAGTAATGACGGTACTTGTGTACCTCTAACTCTTGTTGGTTTGTCGACCAGTTGGTAGAAGAAAGCATCTCGTAGACATTCTAAGAATTGTTCATCGTCTGGTCTCCCAGTCCAGTTGTTCCAGTTTATGTATGGCATATTAAAATTTCCCATGATGAGTATACTCTTGTAATCCTCTTCTAAAGTGCTTACTTTGTTGATCAGTTCTAGTAGGTCACTGTTATTCACCTCGTTCGATGATGGGGTTCGGTAGATATTTCCAATCAAGATTGAGTCATTATCTTTCGAATTTATTTTGATCCACAGATGTTCGTTAAATTTTGATTCTATTTCTACCACTTCTGCCGAGAGCGAGTTCCTCACATAGGTGATGACTCCACGACCCTTTGAACTATTGTAGTTTTCTGGAAGGAGTGAGTAGCCTTCAATTGAAAGTTCTGAGCAGGTGATCGGGTATCTACGGTTTTTTGGGTTGACTTCGTTGATTGCGATGATATCTGGTGGTTCCTGTGTTTGTATATACCTTGTTTTTAGTTCATCCAATTTATTTATGAGACTGTCGGCATTTGTGAATAAACACTTTAGACAATGTTTTATAGTCTTCCGAACCTCTTCATTCCTTTCTTCCTCTATACAACATTTTACATTAGTTTTCTGTTTATGTACAAATTTTCTTTTTACATCGATATTTGCATTATTATTTAGTTGTCTGGTGACATTGGGATTTTGACTAACTTCATCGCCCATGGCGGGCCCCTGACCTTGTATCTCCAGTTTCCCTGAATTTTTTCGTTTTTTTCTCTCTCCAAGTCCTGTAAGTTTTTTGACTCTTCCCGCTGTAGTTGGGTCATGTCGTGGGCTATTCTAATTCCTGAGTAAGGTTGGTTTGCTTCCAATAGTTTTTTGCTATTGGTGAAGAGCTGTTTCTTTAGTTCTTTATTTTTTAAAGCTACCAGTAGTGGACGTTTTTTGCCTTCCTCCTTTTTGCCTAATCTGTTGACTTTTTCTATGTCTTCATCTTTAATGTTTCCCCCACAGATATTGTTGTAGATTTCAAAGAAGATTTCCTTATCGTCATCTTTCCTTTTTTCTTTCAGTGTACTTTCAGACTCTGGGGCGTTAAAGAGTAAAACATTCGGTTCTCTAGCTTTTCGATCAGCTAATTCGTTTACTGTGTGTGTTATCTGTGATGTTGACTCATTTGCAGTCCCAGACGTATCCTTCGCTATCTTTGTCTGTTTTTCAAGTTCATTCAATCTCTCTTCACATCTCTCGGGTATATTGCTTGCGTTATTGGCCGATAATGTTTCGATTTTTTCGACTCTTTTTTCTAGGTTGTCATGACGAAATCTAAGGTCAGAGTACGCTTTTAGAACTTTCTTTATACCTGGCATGGCATGTTTACAGTTGTCGCAGTTCCAGCTGAGATTATTGTTTGGGTGTTCGACAAGTTTGTCGTACATAGACGGACCCATTTTTGAGCAATTTAGGCAGAACCATTCCTCACACCAGTCACACTGTAATGATTTTGACGAGCTATTTAATGTTGTATTGCATTCTATACATGAAGTTGTAGTTTGTGTGTCAGTTCTAGTAGGCGAGTCTTTGCGACTTTTGGGGGTTTGGTTGTCTGGTGCAGCTGGTGAATTTGTGCGGCTTCTTGTGGTTTGACGTCCTGGCATATTTACCTAGTTTGAACGACAGGGCAATCCCTTATGTCCAAGTTTGGTAAAAAGTTTTTTCTGTTATCTTACAATCTCCTCGCGAGTCTGTAAAGGCGAAGGAGCCAGAGTCTTGAGAGATCCTTCCCTGGATGTAAGCCGTCAGGCAAGGCGTCAGTATCGGTGAAATATAGCCTCTTTCCTTTGGAAATTTTTGATATTTGTAAGTCCAGGTTTATCTTAGGAAGAGGTATTACATTCAGCTCGTTCAGTTTGATGTTTAGGTCAGTTACTGCTTCTTGTAGCTGTGTATCCTGTAATTTAGAGTGCGTCCCAGAGCGACCTTTATGCTGATTCCATTTGCTAGGCGAATATATTGGGCATTCCAGGAAGTAAATTTCTGCGTTTGGAAAGTCTGTGTGGAGTCTACGTTTTGTTGATCTAAGGTTGTCCAATATTTTGCTGATTGTGGTTTTCAGGTTAGGTTTTATTTCAAGGTATTTACCAATTTTAGTAGTGAGGTCACAGGTGCCAAGCCATATTATAATTATCGTCTTTTGTGAGCTTTGTATTTTGCCACGGAGTTTCTCAATGAAGAAGCGGTCACTTGATTTTGCACCGCTTGAGTAAATAAATTCTACGTTTATCTGATCATTCTGGTGTTTCTCATTTTCAAGGTATCTCCCCTTACTGTCAGTGCATACAAAGATATCTGTAATGCCAATTCCACCTTCTGTACTCTCCTTTGCCTCCAATTTTGAGATTTCTTTTGATATTTTCCTGGCATTCATGTGTGGATATTATTTTCGATCATGTGAATTGGCTTCAGTTTTGAGAATTTTCAGCTTTGCAGGCGATGAATCAATGCGAGATCAAAAGTCTAAATTTTCGTGAAATTTTATAAAAATATTATGCAAATGTAAACATCAAACCATTAACTGTCTTCTTCCATTGTTATTTTTTGAAAAAATTATCTGGTAATCAAGGATTAATCGGATTTTTGTGAAAAATTTATCAGAGGTCGAGAATGGCGTTACCGAACCGGAAGCCGGAAGTCATCTTGTAAATATGTTTCCTGACATAAATTCTTATAATAAAAAAAAACTATGCTAACTATTCAGTGTTCTGTGCTATTTGATACTGAATAAATATCATTAAAGTTATTTTCCATCTGATGTTTTGCTGATTTTCAAACCATTGGCGGACGATTTGAGTCAAATTGCAAGCGGACAATTCGGCGCGCTGGCGGACGATTTGGGTAAAATTGCAAGCAGACGATTCGGCTGGCGGACGAAAACGTCATTATCCCCTCTTGAGTCGGGGAAAATAGTGGGTCGAGGTTACCGAAATTGGATCGAAATTACTTTTTGGGGTCGAAATTACCAATTTGGGTCGAAATTACTTTGGGTCAAAATTACAGTGGGTTGAAGTTACTGTCATTCATCAAAAGAAGAAGATTACGGACCTTTGCTTGAGAGAAAGTTTTCATAAAATTTTGAAGCAATTGATCTGAAAAAGTTTAATGCAAGTGCCACGAATCACAGTTTACTCATACTCGAAGAATAATCTATTGTGAATCAGTAAGCGCTCTTATATCGATCGAATCCGTGAATGAAAACGTTTTGTTGATGTGAAAATCCCATGTTCCCTAATTTCGCCTCAGTTTGTTTTGGCATGTTGTACATGTACAGTGATGTAGCCCTAACGGATGCAGTAGCTCGGAGCCCAATGTTTGCGAGTTCGAATCGCTGTCGGGGAAACGTAACAAGGCCGGCGTGGATTCGGGAACGGGAAATTTCGGCCATGTCTTTTTCGGCCTCGGGAAGATTCGTCCCCGGTATTTGATGTCTTCATTAATTTAAGGTTATCTGGCAGTGGTTTATGGCTCTCGCTTAGTAGGTAGTTCAGCCATCTGAACGTAGTGGCTACCCCTCTACGTTCAGATTTCTCCCATTCAAATCTGTGGTAAAATTCCCCATGAAGTTTTAATGGGAACTCGAAAATACGAATATATATCAAGCTTACGCCCTTATCACCAGATGCATTCGATAGAACACATATTTCCTTACATTTGTGCAAAGTAAATTGATCCAAACTAAATGTTGTCCTTTATTTATCGAGATATGAACAAGGGAGAAGCGTCAGCAATCATTTCATTGTCGTCCACGTTACTTTTTGCCTGTATCAGCTCAAAAATAATAACCTGGAGTTGCGTCTAAACAAATATCAATGCCGAAACGGAAATATGGTTGCATTCATGCAGAGGAGGTCAATTATGATCATTGTACTGGGGCATTTTATTAGGAGTTACCGTTTCCGCATCAATATTCGTTTCGGCAGCAACTCCGTGTTGCGCAATAAACATGGACGATATCAAATCGATGGTTGACGCTTCGCAGTGTTCAAATCACGATCAAGGATAATACATAGTTTGGATCAATTTACTCTTCACAAATGTAAGGAAATATGTGTTCTATCGAATGCAGCCGGTGATAAGGGCAAAAGCTTGATATATATTCGTATTTTCGAGTTTTTGAGTTCCCATTAAAACTTAATGGGAAATTTTACCACAGATTTGAATGGGAGGAATCTGAACGTAGAGGGGTAGTCACTGCGTTCAGATTTCTGAACTAGCTTAATAGGGTATTTACTATTACACTTCTGTTGGAAATAAATTGTACTATAATTGAACCAAATTATTTCATATTTATTGTTCATTGAAAGCAGACTTGTTGCCTGCTATCAATAAAGGATAATTATAAAATTTAAAACTCTATTATGCATATATTGGCATTTATTCTTGGCAAATACATAAAATTTTATCATCTTGAAGGTTGACTTGTTTCCCGTTTAACAGTATGGGATATGCAAATTAAATAAAACAAGATGGTTACATCGATATCACTTTTATTATCTGCTGAACCCAAGCTGTTTGAAACTTTCTCAGTAATGCCACAAATATGGATGTCATTGAAACCAATTAAATAATAAATTAATTAAATAATAAGAGTATAAATAATTAGGATGTAATAAAGTACAAAACGTTTTAACATAAAAATCATATATTATTGGCTTCAACAAACATCTTAAGCAATACAAACTATATCAGCATAAAAAAAAACATTTTTCAACAAGAAAATTACATATGACAAATTTAGCATTAATAATAAAACATTAAAAACAAAAAAAAAGTTTTATTTCCAAATAAAAAGCATAAAAAACATCAAATTTTAACAGAAAAACAACTATCTGAGGAGAGAAGATTCGGGCCCTCTAAATGTGCCGAAGTGAGAAGATTCGGCCTTTTTGGGGGCCGCTTCTTCCCGGCCAGTCATCTCGTCCAAATCTTCCCAAGGCCAAACCCTTCTGTGGTATGGAACAGCAGCTCGGCAAAACTTCACGGTCCCCCATTGTATATAGTGTACTTCATTACCTGTAAAAGGACCCCCGCTATGAGTCTAAAAACTTGAGTAATCAGGATTGTGAAGTGCATTGTTCGTGCATCTACCAAAATAAAACATGTGTTGGATGCGAACTATTGACCTGGTCCACACGAAATATACCAGAGATGATTCTGGTGATGTGGGGTTCACACAGGGTGCTCCAAAAAATTAACAGAGGAATTTCATAACATAACCTAACATGGACCCTAGGTAGGGGGGCTTATAATTGTTTTACCCACCACCCCCCACCCTGGCTCCAACATACCCCTAGTCCAATAAAACTAAATGCTTACTTCGTATTTTTACAGATGTTCAGACACACGGTCCATATAGCAAAATGTATTTGGAGCGCTGTATTGTCTTCTGGAAAAATATTATGAGAATAAAATTACAAACTGCTAATTATTGAGAATAGCTGTCCTGCTAATGATTGCATGGTGTACATGTGTGAGTTTCCCAGTGTAGCAGTTGCACATCATCTCATGGGGATGTGGATGAAACGTCACATTTTAAATGTATGCCTAAAATATCACATCAATACTGACTCATGAACCACTAGAGAGATTGTCTTGATATATGTATGGAACACTCTTTTGGTGTTGAAGATTAAAGTTTGTTCAAGGGAAGTTGGTAGATCAATATTGGGGCTCTATAGGGGCACATACCCATTTTGGGCTCTGCCCAAAATTTCTATTTCAAGAACCGATAAGCCGATTTGGACCAAATTTAGCATGTAGTATAAGTGGGTCCAAAGTACTTGATTGATGGCCAATTTATTTTTTTTCCATAGCCTCGTGGGTACCCCAGGGGCTAAAAATAGAAAAAAATTCAAATGCCCATATTTCCCAAACCACATTGAACAGAGAACTGTTATGTGGTATGAAGCATCCTTTTGACCAGTAGAAGTGATTTTTAAAAAAGTGGCCATTGGTTGTGTCAGGGTGCTCTGTAGGGGGTGTTTGAAAAAATGCTGAGTCAGCATATTTGCAAAAATTGAAAAAAATATTTTCTTCAGAACCGCTGATCAGAATCTTTTGATATTTGGTATGTAGCATCCATAGAGCGGTCAAGTACAAGTGTGTTCAAATCGAGCCCCTCGGTTCATATTTGGGCTCAACACAGGAGCCCAAATAATTAACTAAGGGCGCTATCGGGAATAAGCTTTAAAAATCTTCTTCAGATCAAGCAGTCAGATTCTTTTGATACTTGGTATACAACATCTCTACAGGGGTCAGATTCATCATTGAAGTTTGTTCAAATTGAGTCCCTGGGTTAATATTATTAACTTGGTGCAATATGGGGAATAATCTTCTTCAGATCCACCAGTCAGATTCTTTTGATATTTGGTATGCAGCATCTCTAGGGGAGGGAGTAGATTCAAGTTTGTTCAAATGGGATCCCTGGATGAATATTTGGGCTCTTTATTGGAGCCCAAATTTTAACTTAGTTCAATATGAGAAAATTTCGTAAAAATCTTCTTTTTCAGACCCCTGGTGAGAATCCTTTCATATTTGGCATGTGACATCTCTAGAGGTGTCAGATTTGAATTTGTTCAAATCAAGTTCCTGGGTTAATATTTGGGCTTCCTATGGAAGCCCAATTATTAACTTGGTGCAATATGGGGGATATTCTTTAAAAATCTTCTGCAGATCCACCAGTCAGATTCTTTTGATATTTGGTATGCAGCATTTTTAGGGGGGGGGGGGGGGGTAGATTCAAGTTTGTTCAAATGGGATCCCTGGATGAATAATTGGGCTCTTTATTGGAGCCCAAATTTTAACTTAGTGCAGTATGAGATAATTTCTTAAAAAATCTTCTTTTTCAGACCTGCTGGGGCGAATCCTTTCATATGTGGTATGTGACATCTTTAGAGATGTAAGATTCAAATTTGTTCAAATTGAGTCCCTGGGTTAATACTTGGGCTTCCTGTGGAAGCCTGAATATTAACTTGGTGCAATGTGGGGAATAATCTTTAAAACTCTTCCTCTTCAGATCCACCAGTCAGATTCTTTTGATATTTGATATGCAGCATCTCTAGGGGGGTTAGATTCAAGTTTGTTCAAATGGGATCCCTGGATGAATAATTGGGGTCTTTATTGGTGCCCAAATTTTAACTTAGTGCAATATGAGAAAATTTCTCGAAAGAATCTTCTTTTTCAGACCCACAAGTGAGAATCCTTTCATATTTAGTATGTGACATCTCTAGAGGTGTAAGGTTCAAATTTGTTCAAATCGAGTTCCTGGGTTAATATTTGGGTTCCCCAAGGGAGCCCAAATATTTACTTAGTACAATATGGGGAATTATCGTTTAAAATCATCTCTTTCAGATCCAGCAGTCAGTTTTTTTTGTTATATTTGGTGAACAACACCTCTGGGAGGGTTAGATTGAAGATTGTTCAAATCAGGCCCCTGGATTAATATTTGGGCTTTTTATTGAAGCCCAAAGTTTAACTTAGTGCAATATGAGAAAATTTCTTGAAAATTGAAAATTCTTCTTCAGATCCACCAGTGAGAATTCATATTTGGTATGTAACATCTCTAGGGGTGTCAAATTCTGTTTATTCAAATCGAGTCGCTTGTTTTGTTTGTTTTTCTCTTTCTTTTTTTTGAGGGGGGGGGGGGTGGTCAGGTGGGCTAGAGAGAACCACAGTATTTGAAAACAAAACAAAAATTTTGTTCGGTTTTTGTTTTTTAATACTTCCTTATGGGAGCCCAAATTATAACTTAGTTCAATATGAGGAATTTTTCTTTAAAAATCTTCTTCTTCAGATTCAGCAGTCGGAATGTTTTGATATTTGGCATGCAGCATCCTTAGAGGGGTGAGATTCAAGTTTGTTGAAGCCAAGTCCCTGGGTTCATATTTAGGCTCACTCTGGGAGCCCGAATGATAACTTAGTTAAAATGAGGAATTTTCTTTAAAAATCTTCTTCTTCAGATCCAACAGTCAGAATGCTTTTGATATTTGGTATGCAGCATCCTTAGGGGGTAAGATTCAAGTTTGTTCAATCCAAGTCCCTGGGTTGATATTTGGGCTCCCTGTGGAATATGAGGAATATTCTTAAAAAATCTTCTTCTTCATATCCACTAGTCAGAATCTTTCGATATTTGGTATACAGCATCCCACTGGAGATGAGATTCAAGTTTGTTCAAGCCAAGTCCCTGGGTTCATATTTGGGCCTGTGGGAGCCCGAATTATTACTTAGTTCAATATGAGGGATATTCTTTAAAAATCTTCTTTTTTTAGATCCACTGGTCACAATCTTTGAATATTTGGTATAAGCTTTTCTTAGGAGGGGCAGATGCAACTTGTTGAAATCAATTCCCTGGGT
Organism: Pictodentalium vernedei; assembly: GCA_031216915.1. Lineage (NCBI taxonomy): Eukaryota > Metazoa > Mollusca > Scaphopoda > Dentaliida > Dentaliidae > Pictodentalium > Pictodentalium vernedei. The sequence continues at coordinate 239,309,446 of CM062291.1, forward strand.
TGGTATTTAGGTACCATGTCAGGTGAGCACCCTCAAGCCCCCTGGGGCCTCTTGTTATTTTTAGCTCACCTTGACATAGTCAAGCTGAGCTAATCTAATCACTCTCCATCCATCGTCCGTCCATCCGTCAACACCATGTTTTGGTCTTCTCCTCCAAAACCACTGGGCCAATTCAAGTGAAAGTTTGTGTGAGTGATGGTCCCAAAGGGGCATTGCGTTTTTTTTCACTCAGCATGCCCCGCCCCATAGGTAGGGAGTGAGGGAAAATGCTCCAAAATATTTTTAAAATCTTCTTCTCATGAACTAGTGGGTACAATGACTTGATATTTGGTACGGAGCTTCCTTTTGAGGTGTAGTTCAAGCTTGTTTAAAGAAAGTTCGTGAAGCAATATTTACCTTTGTAGTGGGACGGGAAAGAATTTTGGCCCCTCCCAAAATTTATTTTTTCTGAACCGATGGTCCGATTTGAACCAAATTTGGTTTGTGATATTATTGGGTCATAAGTACTTGATTAATGCAAAATAAATTTTCCCTTGCCCCATGGGAACCCCAGGAGCTACAAATAGAAATATTTTCAAACTCCAATATTTCCCAAACCCCACGGAACAGAGAACTGTTATTTGGTATGAAGCATCCTTAGGACCCATAGAACTGAATGGTAAAAAAAATTGCCATCACTTGTAACGATATTCTGTAGAGGACGTTGAAAAAATGCTGAGTCAGCATATTTGCAAAAAAAATTTCCAAAAGTCTCCTCCAGAACCAATGATCAGAATCTTTTGATATTTGGTTTTCAGTAACCATAGGGGCGAGGGGGGGGGGGGTCACATAAAATTGTTAAAATAAAGCCCTCAGTTCATATTTGGGCTCAATACAGGAGCCCAAATTTTTAACTTAGGGCAATATGGGGAATAATCTTTAAAAATCTTCTTCAGACCCACCCGTCAGAATGCTTTGATATTTGGTATATAATATCTCTAGGGGCTTCAGATTCAAGTTTGTTCAAATTGGGTCTCCGGGTTCATGTTTGGTAGGCAGAGGTGCAGTCTGCAAGCCGAGAGATCCTCGGTTCAAACCCCATCTGTGGAAACTGCGTTGTGTTCTGGGCAAGACACTTCACTCCCATTGCCCACGTGTGGGCACAGTGGTGCAGTGTACTAAAGCATACTGCTCGTTAATGGTGCACCTGTCTTTAACCAATGCTAACCCTGCTTGTATGGAGTTAGTATGTTGGGGAGCTGACAGTTGCTTGCCATTGCTCAGTGGTTCTCTCCAGATACTCTGCTTCCTCCACCCGTAAAACTGCCATGGTCATAATTATCCGGAGGAAGCCGGAGTACCCGGAGAGAACCACTGAGCAATGGCGAGCAACTGTCAGCTCCCCAACATACCAACTCCACACAAGCAGGGTTAGCATTGGTTGAAGACAGGTGCACCATCGGCATTCAGTACGCCTTAGCACACAGCGTCACCGTGCCCCCATGTGGGCAATGGGGGTGAAGTGTCTTGCCCAAGGACACAACGCGGTTGCCGCAGGTGGGATTCGAACCGAGAACCTCTCGGCTTGCAGCCTGCACCTCTACCAACTGAGCCACCGTGCCTCCCTTCATATTTGGTATACAACATCTCTAGTTCAATACCCAGAACTCTTAGTCCTATTTTAACAAAATTTGATATGAAGTATAAGTGCAGGCCATGAAATTTCAAAAATTTACGGAACCCATATTTTTATACTGTACCAATGACCCAGACTTAGCTTAGCTGGTGCTAACTCCACAAAAAACCAGGGCCAAACACAAATTTTGCCCCCCAATCCCCAAAATTTGCATCCAAAACAAAAAGAAATCATGTCCTAAAGGACCTCCATAGTACGACTCTACTGCGCATGCGCAGTGACGCAGTCGTCCCGAAATTGGCGCCAAATATCATTCTCTGTTTGGCCCTTCATCAGTCAACATCTCACTGATCTTTGTGCTTGTAAATCTCAGTTTAAAGGATGCCAGACACGTAATTCTTGGAGAAAATGTGATTCTAAGGAGGATAGAAGGAGGAGAGGAAAAAAGAAGTGGCAAAAAATAATCAGGGCTGTACTTAAAAATTTTTGTTAAAATTATGTTAAGTTGCCTATTTTCGAGGCAAACGCCTCTTGTTGTCATTCTTGCTAATTGTTGCACTGCTTATTCAGTGTTTCCTCTCCCCTAACCTTCTAAAGTCCCCCCTTGCAATTCTCCCATGCTTTTGGCATATTTTTGAGAAGTTTCATTTCTAAAAATTCCCTGGGAGAGTTGCTTGGTTACAGAATGTTTTCTGTTATTTTCCCCATAGTTACGTTTTCACCCATGGGTGTATAACGTTTGTGTTCTGCATCTTCCATCTGATGTTCTGCAGATTCTCCCCTGGGAGTCTCTGTTTTGCATCAGATAGAGTGTAATTGAGGACTGATTCCGGGCCAGTTTTTTCAGTGCCTGGAGTCATGTTTTCTTCTGTGTTTACACTGTTTGTTTTCATTGGCAACAGCCTTTTTTGAGGGGGGCTGTTTGCCTTTGAGGTAGTTTATCTCATTATAAGATACATTTATATTATCCGAAAGTGTCTCATTAATTATTTTATATAATTTTAAAATTTTTGACCACACTTTGCCATCGGATCCATCGGGGCTCAACGTTACTTTTCAGCAACTTGGGCTTCTCTGAAAAAATATTTTTTCAAAATTATTTTGTTTTGCAATTGTTTTTTCATTTATTAATGGATCATGTTATTATGTATCTTTGTGTCAGGGGTTTTTGCGAGTAACTAGGACTTATTGTTGTTCCTTCACAATGAAAGGAACTTGTTCAAATTGTAATAGGAAGAAATCTTCCTCTGACTTTCATGATTATTGCATAAATTGTAGTCAGTGTTCTCGCATTAATCCCTGTCCTGTATGTGAACATTGGGATGAGAAACATTGGAAACGTGTGTCACGATATGTTGTTTCTGGAGAAAGAGCGATGCCGGCTCTTTCTCCACAAGGTCACTCTACTCTCTCAGTTTCTATTTCAGAGGAACCAGAACAGGGTGATGTTTCCATGTTATCTTCTTCAAGTGTGCGTCCGTCGTCACAATTAAATACAGAGCTAGCGGCAAAAGTGCTCATGGAGATTAGACAAATGTCGTCCGCTAGCTCGCCCGGTGTAGCGTCCATTCACCGAATGGTTCGGCAGCCGGGTTCGTCCGATGCGGTCCAAGAGGAAATTTTGGGTGATGCGAGCACTATAAAAATAATAGATGCACACCCAGTGACGGCGGATAGTGAACGAGAACGGAGGAAGCCTTTTAGTCCGGTTCCTAGCTCGTCCAGGTCCAGCCGGGCCGCGAGCGAGAGAGGCCCCTCTCTCGTACAACAACATCTGGGACCAGATGTTGTGGTACAAAATGTGTCTTTAGCGGAGCATACGTCCGTCGCTCGGGACGCTCCGTTGTATAAGCAGTCCGCAGAGACTGTTAAGGCTTCCTCTTCTCGCCGGCGCACACGACCGCACCTTGGCTGCGTGACCTCCGATATCTTGCCAGCTTCGCCGATGAAGGATTATTCGGCGACCAGGTCACACCATCCGGCAGCCAGGGATTCGAGACCGATGGACTCCGGACGTTCGCATAGGAAAAGTATGCGGGAGCCATCTGATGCGGAGCTGCCCTCGGCAAAGCAGCGAAAGACCGCTCCTCCGCAGGTCTCGACGTCGGACATTCTAGTGCAGATAGCACAGCTTATCGCAGCATCCCAGCAGCCGACAGAGACGGTGTCGGATCGAGAATTATCCGACGGCGCTGGGTCGGTACGCTCCGCCGAAGCATCGGGGGCGGACGACCGGGAACATCGGGAGGTCCGACCGGATGGTGAAAGGGATACGGATGAATTGGAGCTATCCCTTTCGGAACAACACAAAGCTGCCGTAGACTTCATCCGGCACTTTCTTCCTCAAGTTGTTCCGTCGGGCCAGACTGCTGCGCTTCCGGACAGGAGAATTATAGCGTCATTGGACTCTGATTTTTTCGAGCGGTTCAGGGACATCGCTCCCGAGTTTCCGTCGCAGTCCAATAATGTTGCAAGAACATTTGAATTATTGAACGACGCTATTTTTAAACTTGCTTCCAGGACAGGGAAAGCAGGCTTCTTGTCCGCAAATACTCTCAACCTGCCTTTCATTAACGCAAGGAATAAATTCGACACGGCAGGTCAGGGTATACCGAGAGTTCCTCTGCGTATGGACGACGAGGCGGAAGACTTAGAGCTATCATTACCGTCGTCAGCTTCTATTCCAACCGCAGTGTTGGAAACAGCTATTGCGTCTAACAGAGCCAATTTAGATGCCTTATCTTACGCAGATCACCTTACGAAGGCGTTATCACTGCGTCTTCAAGGGGAAGAGTTTCAGGATATACAATCCTCCTTAAGACTTCTTTCAAGGGCAGTAGCTTATTCCACGTGTAACTCCGCCCTTTCAGTGGCAAATCTGGAGTTGGTTAGACGTGACGCAGCCCTGTCTACATCCACACTAGTGGATTCTAAGGTGAAGAACTCTCTTAGAGTCGCTTCGGTCTCAGGAGATCTTCTCTTTGACGGCAAGCTTTCCGCTATTTATGATAATATTAAAAAGAAAGCTAGTGATTCTCTGTTGTTTAGATCCGCTCCTAAAAGGTCGGATTCAGCAGACACGAATAAGGCGGGCACTTCTGGGTCTTATCCGCCCAAGAGAGGTTCCTATAGAGGTTCCGGTGCGTCCTCTAGCTCTTATTCGAGAGACCGTCAGGATAGCGACTCTCGTTCGGGACGTCCTTCAGGCCGGGACAATCGGTCGGACGCCCCGAGGTCGACGAGGCGAGGTGCGGGTCGTGGAAGACGTGGTTTCTCCTACCGCAGGCCTCGCAGATCCAGGAGGTGATGGCTCAAACCTCTATCGCGTTCCGGTTGGCGGAAGGTTGTCGAGTTTTTCTCAAGAGTGGGCGTCGATTACGGACGATCCGTGGGTGAGAGGAGTGACTTCGGAAGGTCTAAAGATATCCTTCAAACGAAAGCCTCCATTAACTCGAAGTCCAAAGTGGACTCATCTTCCGTCAAACCCTCAGAAAAGAGACGCTCTGCTATCAGAGGTGCAGTCTCTTTTAATGAAGAACGCGGTAGAGGTCGTAGAAAACCAGGAATCGCTGGGATTCTACAGCCATCTGTTTCTGGTTCCGAAACCAGACGGCTCGTTCCGTCCAGTCATAGATTTGAGCTGGATAAACAAGCTGATCATCGCTCCGAAGTTTTATATGGAGACGATTCGATCGGTCAGAGCGAGTATTCGGGTGAACGATTATGCAACGAGCATAGATCTCAAAGATGCGTACTTTCACGTCATGGTACATCCGACATTCCGAAAGTATCTACGCTTCGCAGTCCTAGGAGTGGTGTATCAGTTCCGGGCCATGTGCTTCGGATTGAATCTAGCACCCTGGGCTTTCACTCGGGTAATGAACTCGGTAATGATCTACTTCCGAGCTCATTCGTCTGCGGTAACGTCGGCCTACCTGGACGACATTCTTCAGAGGTACGGCAACGAGTTAACGCTTCAGAACGATGTTCAGAATCTTCTTCTATTGCTCCGACGTCTCGGTTTCATAGTAAACGAGTAGAAGTCGGATCTGGTGCCGTCCAAGTCATTCACTCATCTGGGAATGAGCTTCGAGACGCACAACAATCTCGTTCGTCTGCCGTTAACCAGAGCGAAATTAGTCAGTTGTTACGCTCGCTATTGTCTAAATACAGACAAAGTCACAGCGAGAGAATTTATGAGACTGATAGGTCTGTGCGGAGCCGCTGCGGATCTCATTCCGATGGGACGGCTACGCACACGGCCTCTTCAAATTTTCTTGACTCAGAATTGGAGTGTGAAAATTCATTCGCTCGATGTAGACGTTCTCTTGTCAGATCAAGTGAAACAAGAGATTCAGACTTGGGCAAACATTCAGTGGTTAACTCAAGGAGTTCCGCTGCAGTTGCCGGATCCGAGTTTTACCATTATGACGGATGCCAGTCAAACAGGTTGGGGTGCATCATTAATCCCAACGGATTCGAGATGCCAGGGTCTTTGGGATCCGCAATTCCTGTGCAAGCACATAAACATCAAGGAAATGATGTCAATTTGGCTTGCGTTACGTCACTGGATGGACATTATTCACGATGCTCATGTCCAAATCCTATCCGACAATACCACAGTAGTGGCGTATATATGGAATCAGGGAGGCACTCATTCAGTTCCGTTGTTCAATCTAACGGAAAGAATCCTTCTGTTTGCGTTGGAACATCACGTTCTTCTTTCGGTCCGTCACATACCGGGTCGTCTGAATGTGCTAGCAGACTCCCTTTCTCGAAAGGGTCGCTTGTTGCCGTCGGAGTGGACTCTCAACAAACAAGTATTCAATCAGATTTGCTACCAATGGGAACGGCCAATGATAGACTTATTTGCGACACATCTCAACAATCAGTTGCAGACGTATGTGTCCCCGTGTCCGGATCCAAGAGCATTTGCTGTAGACGCTCTATCGATCCCTTGGGACGGAATGATAGGATATGCGTATCCTCCAGCGCCGTTAATTCAACAAGTATTGCTAAAGATAAAACAATCTCAATGCAAGATTCTGTTGGTAGCATCTCTGTCGCCACAGAGACCGTGGATAAATCTACTCAGGTGTCTGTTGTGGGACCTACCGCGGAAGCTCCCTCCACGAGAGGATCTTCTTTGGCAGGGGAAATCGCGCCAACTGCATCACAACCCGCAAGGTCTCAACCTTCACGTTTTTCCGTTGTGCGGTCCTTCTTGCATGGCAAGCACTTTACAGGACGAGCAGTGGACGCGATTTCTAACTGTAGGAGGACCTCCTCTTCGCTAAACTATGCGGCTAAGTGGAAGGTTTTCCGTCGTTGGTGTAGGGATCATTCTGTTGATATATTTGATCCCTCTATACCAGACATTGCTAACTTTCTAGTATACTTGTTTGACGAAATCAAACTGCAACCGGTTACTATAAAGGGTTATAGATCTATGTTATCTGATACCTATGCACATCATGATAGTTTACAAATTGGATCTAATGTCTCTTTATCGAAATTGGTTAGAAACTTTTCGATAAATAGACCCAGAACTCTTAGATTAATTCCTAAGTGGAATTTAGCTTGGGTTCTCCTTAAATTGAAGGAAAAGCCATTTGAACCTCTTGGGACAGTAGATTTCAAATTCTTATCTTATAAGACAGCTTTTCTCTTAGCTTTCTCTTCTGCCAGAAGAGTCAGTGAGCTTCATGCACTATCGGTGGATGATTCTCATTATCGTAGTGTTGGGAACACTATCACCTTCACTACTAACGTCGGTTTTTTAGCTAAGAATCAGGCTCCTAATAAATATCCGGAACCTATTGTTATTAAGGCTCTTCCGTCTTCAGACGGGCGTAGGCCTTTACTCTGTCCTGTTAGAGCACTACGTATCTATAAACAGAGATCTCAGTTCATCAGAAAGGGACGGAAACGTTTCTTTCTGTCTTTGATGCCTAATAGAAAGGACATTTCAGTCCATTCTATTGCTAGATGGATTCAGTTAACTATCCGTACTGCGTATGAAGATTTATCTTCTTCTCAGCAGTCTGTGCTTAAGATTTCTGCTCATGAAGTAAGAGCTCTTTCTACTTCTTGGGCTTATGCTAATAGTGTTGCTATTACAGATTTAATGAAGGCTGCTTATTGGTCTCAGCCATCCACATTTACTAATTTTTATCTCAGAAATATTGAGTCCATTTCTGGAGACCTGCATTGTTTAGGTCCGTTATCTGTTGCTCAGAATGTCGTCCACTAAACAGTTGCAACTATAGTTATGCAGGCTTTCTGTTCCGGCAGTGACTCCGTCCGGCTGCCCTCTTCGCTCTGGGCTATTTGACCCAGGGCAAGGGGAAGGGGGGGGGGGCGGGTGTTCCCTTAGGTCACCTGCTTTATAGTGAAAAGCAAGGGAATGCCTCCTCCAAGACAGTATTTCTGAGTCGCTTCCGGGATGGTTTTAAAGTGTAATATTAATGTTTAATTTCATTCATGTCTTATTTTTAAAGTGTAGCTCGGTGTGAAGCATTTGTATATGTCAAGTGTCAAACGGGCTTTAATATACAATACTCGGACACTTTTAAATGATTATAAAGAGTCTCAATTCTCTGGACTACTTTATTTATTGGCTTGTTTTAAAAATAATTAGTATAAAGGTTATACTGGATGTTAATAGAGAACATGAATGTTATTGTGCTCAATTATTAAGGGTAGTGTATCTTTCTAATTTAAATATTAAATAAGAAAGATACATGTAAAGCCTAATACTCCTTTTCTCCTTAAGGGGTTACCTCTTTATTTTATAATTGAGCTTATTGGATTTTCCTCTATGTCCTAGGCCCTCCAGCCTGTTTACTATTCAGCTAAGTCTGGGTCATTGGTACAGTATAAAAATGTTAAAAAATTTATAGTAATTTATATATTTTTTATACTTACCAATGACCCAGACGGGGATGGCCCTCCCTGAGTTGGGAACTCTTGCCTCCCCGCTGAGTACATAGCGCTGACCAGGCACTGCCAGTAAGAATGATATTTGGCGCCAATTTCGGGACGACTGCGTCACTGCGCATGCGCAGTAGAGTCGTACTATGGAGGTCCTTTAGGACATGATTTCTTTTTGTTTTGGATGCAAATTTTGGGGATTGGGGGGCAAAATTTGTGTTTGGCCCTGGTTTTTTGTGGAGTTAGCACCAGCTAAGCTAAGTCTGGGTCATTGGTAAGTATAAAAAATATATAAATTACTATAAATTTTTTAACTTTTCGTTCGCGTGTTTTGGGCTTGCGTAACCCATTGTTTCGTTCACGTTAATTATTTTTGCGCAACCAATTGGTTACGCAAAGAGTTGCATGATTAAAACAAGATATGAGATGAAATATTCAGTGGTTGACATAAGTTGTACAGGTTTACGCTTATACCAGTATGGTAAAACCATTAAGAAACAAAATATTTAAAGGGATTAGTATTCATTGTAATAAATTAGAGCAATAATGAATAGTGACATAGAAGCCATTCCGCAATCAATGAATATTACATGTGACTCGAGCCTTCCTTTGCTGACATAGACAATACCAGTGGCTGGTGTTGTCAATGTTAGCAAAGGAAGGCTCGAGTCAGTAGAAGATTCTTTCGCTGATAAACATCAATGGATGCAAGACCTCATGACTGGGGCTGAGAAAATATTGACAGATCACCGCGCCATTCATAAAAAAATAAAACAAACTCCAGTGCATGCGTGTTTACCAAAAAATTGAAGTCTATTAGTGAAACAACCATAGGTGTTCCAGGCCCATGCCATTTCGGCCCACATAAATGTTTAACATTAGATCAAGTTTTTCCTTGAATATTTTTCTGCATTTCCATATCAACGCCACTGCAAATACTATTTAAGTCCAAATTCTAAAATTAGTGTCTTCAATCTCAACCTCTACCTCCCTTTGTTTGATCCATAAGATATGAAGAAAAAAAAAAACTGGGGCGAATTCGCACACAACATTAATGAGGGGGAAAGCACGCTGAATCTACACCAATATCAAATAGAACACAACCACGGAAAAACCCACAATGGTTGATATGTTTCGTGCTTTCGTGCTGTCAGTTACTATACTTACATAATGTCCGTGAAAATAAATGTTGAAATGTTTTGTTTAGAATCGCACATGTAAAATACAGTACTATATAAGTTCAAGCAACAGGACAAACTACCACTTCTACTTCATACTCATTCGTTGTATTTCTTATCTGGCGATCAGAGTACCACGGCACACTGACACATCAATGAACAACCAAAAATTCAGACTATAAAATTTCGTTCACGTCATATTTTTGGCGTGAATGAAACATCGTTCGCAGGTTTTTGGATTTGCGTAACCATCCCACGAACTAAACGATCATTCGCGTGACATTTCGTGGCCTGAAGTGGGAAACAGATATTTGATTTAAATGAAAAAAATTAACTGTAGCTGTCATGGGACTCAATGTGTGCTAAAAATAGAAAAGTAATTCCAAGTTAATTTTATAAAGAGCCATGTTTATTAAGTACCCTCTAGAGGTGTGTAACTTAAGATTAATCCACATAGGTTGTATATCAAGGGGCTCCATCGGGGAGATCCACTTTGTACATTATGATTAACTGAAGAAAAGGCATGATGCTTGGACTATTTTAGTCACTACGGAAGGGCTCAAGGATTGGCAGTGGATCCTATGGAGATTGATTGCTTAATGTAGATTCATTCGTAGCCTCAGTTTATATCAGGTTCTGTTCAAGGTGAGTGCTGGCCCGTGGGGCCTCTTGTTTTGATGCCTTATTGGTGTCTTGAGGAAGCTTCCTTTTGATTTGGTTATGAACCCAAGAGACTTGCCTACCCATTTATGCTACACTCGGGGGCATATGCCATGCTTTGTGTTGCTCTTGTTTTGTTATGTCAATGAATGATAAAGGGAGCACCGTTTTACATTGGTGTGCTTGATTGTCTGACCTGATAATGTTTGGGAGATGAATTCAGCCAAAGCAGATTTCTGTAATTCATAATAAGAAGCCGACTGTTTCCAATAATAATATATTGGATAGGGTATCAGATCATGTGACATGATCTTGCAGGAGTGCAATAAATTGCGGGGGTTTTTTGGCGGGCAGTATGCGTGCAGCATGCCTGCATGCCTAAAGAATGCCAGGCCTGTATTCTCAAAATCTTCTTCTCCAGAACCACCAGTCAGAATCTTTTGATATTTGGTATACTACCTCCTTCAAGTTTGGCCAAGTTAAGTCACCAGGTTGATATTTAGACTCCCTAGTTTTGCATTACTAAAATCTGGGCATTATTTCCGTTGTAGCATTCCAATACTATAAATAGTTATAAATAATGAAATAACTTCATTCCTCTGTAGTGTAAACTAGCCATAGATGATCAATATACAGAATATACCCATAGTAGCTTGGTGTACCAAATGTTCACCATGAGTGGTGAAGTGGTGTTAACTGCAAACCTTTGGCACATGGTTAACACCACTTCACCACGAGTGGTGAACATTTGGTGCACCAAGCTACTTTAGGTATATTTTATTTATACCATGATCCTCAGATTAATAAGAGTTTAAATGTTAAATAAATCAATATTCACATGTGTGAATCTGTTTTTGTTTACAAGAGCACCAGTGGGCGGTACTTCCACTGGCAATTTTATCTCCAAAACGAAACAGAAAACGAAACCGCAAATTACAGGGCCTTTTTCATTTTAATAACATAATAACATACTATTTTAAGTTATGGATGCTTTATTAACATGAGACAACATGTGTTTGTTAATTTTTGGTACCTTATTATTTTGGCCGCCAATTTAAAAACTGAAGAAAACTATATAAAGGGAGAACCAACCAGCAGAACTTTCGCCTCTGACGTAGTTCGAATTGAACGAAACTGGTTAGGCAAAAAGCGTTACACAGGATACCTAAAAAACCCTGCCCTCTCGTGCTCATCAGAGCTGTTTTTACATTATGAGGTAAACTTATTTAAATATGTTATAAATAATTGCGGGTTTCATTTCATTTTCACAAGGCGACGAGTGATAAATTTAGACAAGTTTGCTTTCAAGGCGAGGTCACCAAAGGTCAGCTTGGATGTAGTTCCACTGTAGGTGTAAATTTTAACTATAGAAATCCCATTGCTGGCGTGTTCAGCACAGTTGGTGTGTAAAGCTAATATTTATGTCATAGGCTTTTTATATGTAGTAGAATAGGTAATCATGGTATAAAATGAAATAACTTCATTCCTTTGTGGTGTAAACTAGCCATAGATGCTAATTAAATCCTTCTTTAAACAACTTTGGTGGGTGAGTGCCTCTGGCCCCATGGGGCCTTTTGTTCCTTTATTATTATACATAATTTTTAAAAACCACACTCTGAAATTTGTATCATTTTACAGGCCTGTACAAATTGGGGCGAACAATCATTTTGTTTGCCAGCTCTTCATCCCCAAAATAAATGGTACAACCAATTTTTTGTTCACCTACATTACTAGATCTTCGACAAATATCTTTACTCAAATTTCCACTGGATTCATCTGCTAAAACCATGATGCACTTTAAAATGATGACAAAACCTAGTCTTATTTGACCTTGATGATGCAGGTCTGGCAGTCTAGAAAATCAAGGAGTGCAAAACAATTGCCCTCCTCAGATTGCTTGGGAGTCCAATTGCAAATGGAATTTTCAATACATATACCTGTATACTATTTTGGTTACAGTAGGTGGAAGGTGGATTGTCACCCAATCACCCATGGAGTTGAGGTATTGCCCAAGGTACTACTCTCAAATTCTGTACAGAAACACAAGAAGCACAAGCCAAGTTTCAACCAATGGGTCCATTGGCTGAAACTTTTCTTATGCTAAATTAATTATGCTTTGCATCAAATTAGCATTTATTGCTTGAGAGAACTCATCACTCCAAAGGTGATTTATCGACAATACACTCTCTTTATACTGTATATTCATTTCTGGCTATTAGTATTGTGACTGAAAAAGTGCACTACATTCAGCTACATGTACATAGTGGAAAAATGTAGAATATACCCATAGTAGCTTGGTGTACCAAATGTTCACCATGAGTGATGAAGTGGTGTTAACCGTGAGCCTTCGGCACGCATTTAACACCACTTCACCACGAGTGGTGAACATTTGGTACGCCAAGCTACTTTGGGTATATTTTATTTATACCATGATCGTCAGATTATTAAGAGTCGCTATTATTTTTTCTCGATTTTACTGAGCACCAGATGTACATATGACCGAATCTGTTTTTGTTTATACAAGCATCGGTGGGCGGTACTACCGCTGTCAATTTTATCGCCGAAACGAATTGAAAAAAAGAAACTGAGCCTTTATCATTTTAATAACATACCACTTTGAGTTATGCATGCTTTATTAACATGAGACAATGCATGTTTGTTAATTTTTGGCATCTTATGAGGTAAACCCATTTAAAAACGTAATAAATAATTGTCACTTCTATTTCACTCTTCGCGAGGCGACGTGCAATAAATTTAGACAACTTTGCATTCAGGTCAACGTCACCAAAGGTTAAAGGGGATGTAGTTCTACTGTAGGTGTAAACTTTTACTATTGAAATCCCATTGCTGGCATGTTCATCACAGTTGGTGTGTAAATCGAAAATTTATGTCATAGGCATTTCATATATATAGTAGAATAGGTAATCATGGTATAAATTGGCACAAACATATTCTCATTATTCAAAATGTTGCATTCAATTCTTTTGTGACTGTCTTCTACACTCAAAATGTATTGAAATGCGACACAGAATGGGTCATGAATTATTGCAAATCAATGCAAGATTGACAAATGATAACAGATTTTAAAGGGGGTCCTAAACAGGTCTGGCATTCTGAAAAAATCAAGGGGTGCAAACAATTTTCCTCCTCAATTTCTTCTAGGCATGCAGCACTCCTGCACTCTTAAAGAATGCCAGGCCTGATCATGATATACTACAAAGTAACACACTGTTACTGCGATGTAACCCAATGTTGGAAAGGCCTCTGAGAGACCTTTCCAACATTGTGTTACATTGCAGGATGTTATTGGATTATGAACAGAAACCATGCAGCTCTAGTACTTTTATGCTAGACTTTAGACTTGCTTGTATGTATATATCAGAATCATACTTTGCCCTCATCTTGTTTACAGAATCTGAAAATGGGTTATCTGTGAAAAGGTTAAGGTAACCATTTTTCGGGTTGCCCAAATTTCTGATCTGTGGAAGCTTGCTCTAATCTAAAAAAAATGCCGAAATTAAATTCATGCAGAATTACTTTCAGGTACAAAAATCAGAGAACCCCCCCCCCCCCCCCCCCCCCCCAAAAAAAAAAAAAAAATATTCTCACATTGAATAATATGTTGTGAAAAAAAAATAACTAAAAAACAAGAAGAAAATATTTGCAAAAGAAAAAATGTTTTTTATGACTTAAATCGGGTGACATATAGTGATTGAAGTATGCGTGTGTCCATCTGTGTGCCCATCTGTGTGTGTGTGTGTGTCCGAGCCAATAACTCGAAAACTGTTAGGGCCACTGTCATCAAACTTAACACAATTATAGCCGGGTTCGTACCTTCAAGGTCAAGGTCACATTTCAAGGTCACACTAAAAATCGGTCAATATTCGTGTCTCAGCCATAACTCAGAAACGAATCATAGTACATTTGTTAAACTTTTTACAAATGTTAAGGACAGTCAGAAGGTGTGTCGCGTATAATAGTTTCCGCCGCATCTGCAATGTAAAGGTCACAATTGACCTTCATATGTTCAGAGTCACAAATCGTGTCTCAAGCATAACTCCAAAACTATTAGGGCTACACTCATCAAACTTCACACAATTATAAAGGACAATGGGAGGATGTGTCACACACCATAGCCGGGATTGTACCTTCAAGGTTAAGGTCACATTTCAAGGTCACACTAAAAATCGGTCAATATTTGTGTCTCAGCCATAACTCAGAAATGAATCATAGTAAAATTGTTAAACTTTTTTTTACAAATGTTAAGGACAGTCAGAAGGTGTGTCGTGTATAATAGTTTCTGCCGCATCTGCAAAGTGAAGGTCACAAGGGGGGGGGGGGGAGGGGCATGTGTTACCTTAGTAACATTCTTCTTGTTTCAAACTCTGAAGTAGAGAGAGGATTTTTTGATTGGTGAAAAACGACAAATTTTTTTCTGAGTCCCAAATTGGAGAGAAAATGTAAAAAAGTTGGCCTGCAATTTGAAAGTCCTGCTGCTCAGATTAAAGTGGTTTGGAAACCAGACACTTGGAAATCTTCTGTTTTTGTTTTCAAATTCAAAAAAAGCAGATAAAGCATTTTGTCCCATGGCCTGGATAAGTATATGTAGTTTAACAAGTTATCACATGGCATAGAATTCCATGGAAGAACATTTTTGATTTTAATGTTCCAAGTCCAAAAATAAGACTAAAAGTTCAATGGTCTGGAATTCCAGGTCATCCTTTTCATGTATTCCAAACCAGTTTTTCATGTAGTATGGCATTCCAGACTGTGACTGAATCTCTCTTTTACACTACTAGCAACCCCCTTTCCCCCAACTGTTGGTCAAAACATCCATAAAAGAGTTAGGCGGTCTTTGCCCATGATTATCAGGATATCAGTGTGCTATCAGAATGAGTACTTTAACAGGCAGTCATTGCCCATGATTATCAGGATATCAGTGTGCTATCAGAATGAGTACTTTAACAATAAATGTTACCTTAAAATTATGGTAACCCATTAGAGATGGGCAATCTGCTGAAAAACCAAAACGATACCAATATCATGGGCATACCCCAAAACCAAACCAAACCAATCATTGAATACCGAAACTGTCCGAATTTTCAAATTTTCCAACATTCACTATTTTTAAGGCCCTGTTGAGACTTGATAGCATTTGAAGGGTTCATTTTCATGAACAAAGTGTCTGATTTTCTTTTCTGTTTTATTAACCCTCAAGGCCTGGGCAATTGTCCTGAATTCTCAAGACTACACAACCTGTACATATCCAGCTGCTTAGCAGTGATATCTGGTCAAATCTTGGCTGCCTCAGACTTGTCTAGAAATACTGCCCAGGTGCTTTGTCTATTGTCGGCAAGGCCTCTTGAAGATGACTTTGTCAGGACACATGCTCTGAGATTGCATATGCCTGAAATAGGACTTTAAAGGTTAAGGTATTTTTTTAGAACAAGTCACTAAATTACTGTAGATATGATTTGTTGTTATAAAAGAATGCCACTGTTGAGCTCACTGGCAGTGGCATTTGTGGTGCTGTGGTAGAATGATACAACATCAACTTATTCTGTATTTTCCTTATGTGAATTCCCCTTTGGTACTATCAGCAAATCTTGGTCAAGTCAGATACTGAATACCGAACCGATACTGATGTACACCCCCTTAAAAACACCGAAACTGATACCGAACTAAAAATTACAATACCGCCCATCGCTGTTACCCATAAATGGGTTGCCTTGAATTTCAATTTCTCTGAGCCTGTCCAAATCAGAAAAAAGTTCCAATTGGCAACATTATTGGGGGTGAGGAGTGGGCCACATCCCCACACACCCCCACCCTGGTTAACCCATTAATCACTTGTCCAAATAGATATCTGAATAATTGCCATGCCGTTGATGATTTACAGCATGAACCCTTTACCCAAAATAACCAACAAAACCGACAAGGCCTATATACCGGTACAAAAATCTCCATTCAAATTTATTATGTTCTCAATTTTTGTCTCAAAAACATTGCTTAGACCCCTCATTGGAATGAGCTCATTGAGGTTCCAATGAGGGGTCATAAGCTATGTTTTTGAGACAAAAATTGAAAATTTTTAGTAATTCATGAATTAATGAATGAAAGTATCGTCTGCTACCCGCAATGGGTAAAGGGTTACAAATGGCTATTTCCAGCTGGTGATACAGTATGATGATCATGCAAGTAAACAAGTATGTCAGCAAGTAACTTGCATGCATTACTCTGTCTCATATAATTGATGTGAGTCAATGTGACAATGTCTGCCTGTTTTGCAAACAAATGGTTGATCGATCAATTACTTTTTGGATTGACCAAGATGTTGATCATTGATTAATCGATTAATCGGTTAACCGTTTCAGCTCTACTTGTGGTAAATCATAAATCTTCTTTGTTTTTTTTGTCTGTTTCAGAAGCTGAGGTGCTATAATGTCTATTGTTTGCACAAGTGAAAAACTATTCCAGAGTGGCATTTGTAATAAAACTGTTGGCATAGGAAACCATCTCCATAGTCATCCACATGTTCAGAAAGATGAAAAGACATTGGAATGTGATGCTTCAGCTTGCAACAAAGACAGGAGTTTTAATGACCTTATGGTAAATCACCTGAATGAATATACTTCAGTCAGTTCTTTGAAATACAGTGTTTCTGATGAAGCTTTTATTGGAAAGAATATCTTGAACAATCAGCACAGTGATGAAAAAATGCCCAAGTATAGTAATCAAAGTAAACATTTCAACACCAAGTGCAAACTTTTCAGACCCTCAAACTGGCATGCTACCGAGAAATCTTTCACCTGTGGCAATTGTGGTAAAGATTTTAAAACAAATCAGAAACTCTTTAAACATTTGCAGTGGCACACTGGTGAAAGACCATTGAAGTGTAAAATTTGTGACAAAGCTTTCAGTAGTAAGAGGTACCTTAATGCTCACACAAGTTTACACACTGATGGAGAGTCATTCAACGGTGATATTTGCGACAAAACATCCAGTAGTAAGGATAACCTTAATAATCACAGAATTCAAATTCCAGGGAAAAAAACATTCAAATGTGGTGCTTATGGTATAGATGGTGAAACAAAAGAGAAAATTTCATACCCCTTAATGAAGCATGCCGATGAGGAACCATTCAAGTGTGATATTTGTGATAAATCTTTCAGTCGTGAGCGGTACCTTATTACTCATAGAAGTCTGCACACTGATGAAAAGTCATTCAAGTGTGATATTTGTGACAAAGCTTTCAGTAGAAAGGTGTACCTTAATACTCACAGAAGTCTACACACTGATGAAAATCCCTTCAAGTGTCATATTTGTGGCAAAACGTTTTGTAGCAAGGGTACACTAAGTACACATGTAAGTCGACACACTGGTGAAAAACTATTCAAATGTGGTGTTTGTAGTAAAGATTTTATTACAAAGGCTGCACTTTTCATACATTTATTGAGGCACACTGATGAAAAACCTTTCAAGTGTGATATTTGTGACAAAGGCTTTAGAAGTAAGGGATACCTTAATACTCACAGAAGACTGCATACTGGTGAAAAATCATTCAAGTGTGATATATGTGACAAAGTTTTTACTGTTAGGTATAACCTTGTTAATCATAGAAGGCGACACACTGGTGAAAAACCATTCAAGTGTGATATTTGTGACAAAGCTTTTGGAAGAAAAGATAGCCTTATTTCACACCAAAATAAACGCATTTGTGAAAAAAGATTCAAGTGTGATATTTGTGACAAAACTTTCAGCGATGAGAAGTACCTGAATAATCACAGAATTGTGCACACTAGAGAAAAATCATTAAAGTGTAATATTTGTGACAAAGTTTTTGCGAGCAGTGGGTACCTGAGTACTCATAGACGTCTACATACTGGAGAAAAATCATTCAGATGTGATATTTGTGACAAGGCTTTCGCAAGCAATGGGTATCTCCGTTCTCACAGAAGTTTGCATACTGAAGAAAAATCATTCAAGTGTGATATATGTGACAAAGCTTTTAGTAGTAAGGGGAACTGTAATTATCACAGAAGTCGACATACTGTAGGGCTTATATCTTGACAAGAATTTGAGAATCGCGGAGATTTGCGTAACAAAGCCGGTGAAAATCCATGCAGATTCTCGCACCTCTTCTAGGATTCGCATGAAAAGATTTGAGTCAATTTCAGGCTTGGCAATTTCAGGAGAGCGATTTTTTAGCTCTCCTTACTGCCCTCCTGAAAGAATTAAGGAGAGCGAAAAATTGCCCTCCTAAATATTTTGGTCTGGGATTGATTGAGATTACATGTATTATGCTCACATTAAATGTTTGTTGTAAAGCAAAAATGTAGTTTAACTTCGAAGTCACATAACATCACGTAATTTCATTTTGAAAGTGGTTTAGTGGTAAAAGGTTATGGCTGCAACCATACCCAAACACAGTTGCAATCATTTGAAGCAAAATGGGTCACAGCAATATTTTTTTTTCTGTCAGTTTCAAGTTCAACAACTGACATCACAGTTTGAGGGGTAATTATTCAAGCACTTGCACCAGGATGTGACTATAGGTTCAAGCAGACCTGTTGTCCAAGAAAGTCATATGCCTACTACTACCACCTTCAACCCCCTTGGGGGGTTGAAGGTGGTGGTAGTGGTAGGCATATGACTTTCTTGGACAACAGGTCTGGGTACACACACAGGTCTTGTCAAGTGTGTGTTCGGTTGTTGAGTGAGACATCTAGATGTCTAAGAGATTTCGCTTTACCTTAGTAAAGTTATTAAAATCACTGATGTAGTCTGTTGGTTTCAGTTTCAATGAGTTCGTTCAACTGGATACTTAAAATGCTGTGTAAAGCTAATTGCTCTCCTAAGCTGATTGAGGAGAGCAATTTTTTGCCCTCCTGCATTTTTCAGAATGCCAGGCCTGCAATTTAACCCTTTGCCTAACATAGCAGCAGCAAATTAACCAATTTGAGGCTAACATGACCTGAAATATCCTGACACTTTGTCAATAAAATTGTACAAATATGGCTGTCATTGGAGCTGGCTCAATGAGCCAGTTCCAATGTCATCCATATTTGTAAGGTTTTATTGATAAATATTGCTTATATTGTAAAAAAAATTATCCAGTTCAGTTTACATTTAAAAAATAAAAAATCTATGTTGGGCAAAGGACTAAAATGTGTTATCAGTATACAGCAGGGGTTTAACCATGGAGGCCTAAGGGAATCATGGGACACTCATAGCAGGTATGGATTCTCGCAACCATTTACGTGAGAATCCAATTGGATTCTCCTAAATGTAGATGAACTATAAGCCCTGCACTGGGGAAAAAGTCTGTCAAGTGTGATAATTGTGACAAAAGTTTTAAAAGCAAAAGATATCTTATTTACATATAGCACTTAAGACTTTACACTGGTGAAACCCCCTTGAGTGTTTTTGTGGCAAAACTTCCAGGGGACTGACTGAGATTTGCTGATAGTACTAAAGGGGAATTCACACCTTCAGAAGTTGTATCATTCTTCAACAGCACCACAAATGCCTCTGCCATTAAGCTCAACATTGGCATTCTTTTACCAACATAAATCATATCTTCAGTAATTTTGTGACTTGTTCCAAACACACCTTAACCATCTTGGTCCTATTTCTGGCTTTTTCGATCTCAGAACAACATTTGCCATTAAGATGCCTTCATTAGGAGGTTCTGCTGACAATGAACAAATCACCTGAGCAGTGAATTCTAGTCCAGTCTTGGCTAACTGTTTAGGCAGAAAAGAAAATCAGTCACCTCTTTCATGAAAATGAACCCTTCAACTGGTATCAAGCCTCAACAAGTCTGAAAAGGAGCGAATATAGGATAATGTGAAAATTCAGTTTACGTATTCAATGATGGGTTCAGTGCAGTTTTTCGATATTCCCATTTTATCAGTATCTGTTTGTTTTTAGTAAACAAGCAATCTCCAGTTTTAGATTATGATTTTATGTCCCCTTGGGAACCCCGGGAAGTGAAGTAGTGCCTGTTCACTGAGGTAAACAGGCTCTGATTTACTGGTAAAAATAGGACCCAGTCACCAATGCTTGGGAGGTGCAAACCCTCTCTAAATTGGGCAACATGGCTTATTAACACTCACCCCTGGCCTTGAGTTGATAGTCATGTTGTGGTCATGATTTGCCCTTGTGCAAAACTATGTGACCTCAGACACCAATAAATAATAATAATAATATGATTTTATGGTTATGCTTTTGGTTTATCTTTAAGGTTATTTGTTTTACAAGGATTGGCGAACGAGTTATGCAACTTATATTAACGCCTCTCCTTGGCTCAATGGTGCAGTTGTGTGGAGTGACCTTCATTGCGGCAACTTCGTGGCCTTGCTGTTCTCGAATACTATGAAGGGATCTTTTAGCTTGCACAGAGTGTGTCTCTCTCTGCACAGAGGACAGCCATTTTACGTCCCAACCTGATAGGACAGTATGCTGTGACGGCATCATCCCCACAATTGATGCTGACAGAGAGTGTTTGGACACCTCAAGAACTTTCCCTGACCGTTGATCGATACCGGGACCTCTGGTAAGAGAGACCAGCGCACTTATCCACTCAGCCACCACTTCTCTATGGGCTTAGCTTGTGGGTATCAATCAAAAGCATAGCTTCAAATTAGTACAAATTCACCGAATTTAATTGTCCCCAAAATATTATCATGTTTCTGAATTATGGTAGGCACATGATAGACCCATGATAATTGCTTGTTGCTATGCTCTTGCTCCTTCCATAGCAATATATACTGTACGACACCTTGGGATCCTCTGCCTATTCACCAGATGTCAGTGATGTGAAATATTGAAGTTTTTTATTTGTGCAATGTCCAAAGGGGAGCAAGAAACTCTTTTTATTGGAAAAGATAAAAAAAATATTAATGCCGTATTAACTGACGTACTACATTGTCCCTCAAACATCTAAATAATTCAACTCTTCATGCTGCTGGCAGATATTCCTGCCTGGTACAGTAGGTTTTCTCTTGTCACTGAAATAAGTATAAGTTGGGCACATTTGCACATATTTGCACCATGTAAAAGAAATGGATTTTTTCTCCAATGATTTCTTTTGTTACATCTCAATTAATGTTTCATCAAATCTAGTCATGGCTGCTTTATAGCAGCCATGACTAGATTTGAGGAAAAATAGCTGGAAAATACTCAGCGTGTTAAGAGTTAATCACAGGAAGATGAATACTATTTATCTAAAAGCTTATAAGGTCTCTAACAAGGAGTTGAAAACTTTTTCAAAATATTAACCACAACTTCCAGCGATATGATGTCCATGCCTTTTAATATTGGACAGTATTGGGATAAAATTTTAAATACTTTGGTATTCAGAAAATGATACCGCTGTATACCATTATACCAATTATTTTCGACTGCGCTGTGCCAAACAATGTATAGAGACAAAATTGTCTGCTTGCAACTTCGTCCAAAACATATGCCAGCAAAATAGAATGTCCACAAATAATTACACCCAAAATGACAGTTTATTAGCAGATGCTTTATTTGCAATTGCAGTGGACATTTCGGTTGTAATTCCAAAACTTTGCAATCAAGGCTTGAAATAAATTTTTTTCCAGTGCAGTTCAAAATGTCCTGTCCCACGTAGTTGGTACAGTTCATTTTAATTTGGTGCAGGTCATTTTCAACATGTTGCTTTACACATTGTAAATTGACATATGGTGACTACTAAATGAGGAAATGACTCGTTAATTTGCAATGGAATTTAACCATTTGGGTTACACCAATCAATATTTTCAATGTGCAGCCCCATGGCTGCACATTGAAAATATTGATTGGTCTACCTGCAAATAATGAATATGGACTCTTCTAATTGCTGACATGGAAGATACCACTAGTGTTCAAAGGGTAAAGTTTATACCGAATTACCAGTGTTTTTAAAACTCAGATTCTAAAATTGAGCAGAATTTTGCGTCAGTCAAAATGTCCTATGGATTTCAAAGTGTGTAGATTAAAGTAAGTTTGGTGTCGGTCATTGTCCTTGTCCCACCACTTATTTCGAGCCTTGTTTGCAATGAAACAGTCTTAGAGGTGTCTTCAAAATACTAATTATTTTCAGCTGTCCTCAGATTCTGAAGTGAAGTGTGCATTCGCACCCATCACTTTATCATGAGAAGTGTTGAAATTAGCACACCTCAGCACTGGGACCAACCTGAGTATTTAAAAATAAAAGTCAGACTTGGAGCCTACTTTTGAAATCTAGAAGCCAGATTTACTTCTTGGCTGGAAGAGTGCTAAATTATTGTTGATTGTAAAAATTTGTTCATGTATTTCCCTTGTTACATTGCCATGGGAGAGTGCCTATTGTAACAAGGCAAATCCACACAGATGATATAATGTTACTCCAAAGATAATATGAAGTACATTTACAGAACATGTAAGTCTTTATGTTGTAGCACCTTCACACCAGCATAAAGACCAAATACGGGCATCAAACACTCAATCAGTTAACTGTAGTTGTGTTACTTCTTGATAATGATCCTTTTTAACTGGTAGAGTGCTGGAAGCCCTATTTTGGGCTTTACTAAAAGTGACAGGCAATAACTGTCTGTATCTACATTCTGCCTGAGGAAGCCTTTATTGTCCCTGATATGAATCAGATTTTTTATACAATACCTTGCTCTCTGACATTTAATTGGATAGTGCCTGTAAGGCACTATCCAATTAAATGTAAGAGAACAGTATATGATGAGCTTTGATTTGTTGTCAGAAAAACTCAGCACTTTACCAGTTAAGCTTTCAGCCGTGTAGGACATACATTTGTTCATTCAATTATATTCATTTTTGGCATAATTAAAGTTGTTTGTGAAATTATTGAAAAACATTTTTTTTATTACACAATAACCATTTATTTTACAAAAATTCCAAGTCAAGTCTTGTCTGCCTGAGTGAGCAATGAAGGAAAAGGAGTCCTACTGTTATGAGCCAACAAAGAAGCCTATATTTCATATTCAAGAGCCAGATCAGAAATATAGGAGTCCAATTTACACTGGCTTCTTACTTGATTGGCCCTGCCTCAGCACTTGAAATAAATTGCCCTTTTTAGGCGATTGTGGTAAGGCTGCACAAAGTAGATCTTCTGTTTATCCTGCCACTTTTTGTCAAATTGCATGCAGGCAGGCGTTTTTTTATTTTATATTTTTACCTTTGTAATTATTTCTCTGCCATCAAAAGTTCATGTTCTTTGTTTGTTTTGGGCCTCATAAGCTACAAAATAGCATGGGGGCTGGTGTATTTCATCCCTTGAGTGCAAGAAGGCTTTGTAATGCTAAAGTATTGCAAAGTCTTCTTGCACTCAAGGGACAAATTTATCAATTTTATTAACGTGGGTAAAATATCAGACAAAAACCATTTAATTTTTAGCTCAACTTTGGCGAAGCCAAATTTGAGCTTATGCCATAGCCCGTCGTCCGTCTGTCCGTCAACAATTGGATACGGCTCGGGCTAGAGGCCGTATTTATGAACCGATCTTTACGAAACTTCTTGGGTACCTTTGTTATAACCGTGGAACGAGAATGAGTGTTTTTGGGTTCGGTCCGAAATTCAAGATGGCTGCCAGCTGCCATTTTGTACCGACGATGCAGAAATCTGTTTTTTGTACAGAACTTCCATATGAAAGCTATGATTTGAATAATGTTTTGTATGAATGTTTAGTACCATGGGATACATCACATATAATACAGGTTTTTTTCTCGTGCGTAAATTATGCAAATTAGACTAACTTTGATGTTTTTTTTGTGTTACTTTCAGCACTGTAAGTGCAAATGCCAATACGGCTCGGGCTCGAGGCCGTATTTATGAACCGATCTTTACAAAACTCCTTGGGAACGTTTGTTATCACCGTGGGACGAGAACGAGTGTTTTTGGGTCTGGTCCGAAATTCAAGATGGCCGATGGCAGCCATTTTGTACAAAATTTGGTGCAATCAGATTTTTGCACAGAACTTCCAGATGAAAGCGCTGATTTGAATAATTTGTTGTGTGAATGTTTAGTACCCTGGGATACATCACATATAATACGGGTTTTTTTCTCATGCAGAAATTATGCAAATTAGATGAACTTTGATTTTTTCAGTGCTACTTACACACAGTCAGTACACATGTCAATACAGCTCAGGCTAGAGTCTGTATTTATGAACCGATCTTCACGAAACGTCTTGGGTACCTTTGTTATCACCTTGGGATGAGAACAAGTGTTTCTAGGTGCGATCCAAAATTCAAGATGGCTGCCAGTGGCCATTTTGTACCGAAATTAGGTCTAATCAGTTTTTTGTACACAACTTCTATACGGCTCAGGCTAGAGGCCGTATTCATGAACCGATCTTTACCAAACTTCTTGGGTACCTTTGTTATCACCGTGGGATGAGAACGAGTGTTTTTGGGTGTGGTCCGAAATTCAAGCTGGCCACCAGCAGCCATTTTGTACCAAAATTAGTGCAATCAGTCTTTTGTACAGAACTTTTGTATGAAAGTTCTGATTTGAATAAATTTTTGTATGAATGTTTAGTAACATGGAATACATCACATATAGTACGGGGTTTTTTCTCGTGCAGAAATTATGCAAATTAGATGAACTTTGATTTATTCAGTGCTACTTATACACTGTAAGTGCACATGTCAATATGGCTCGGGCTGGAGTCTGCATTTATGAACCGATCTTCACAAAACTTCTTGGGTACCTTTGTTATCACCTTGGGACGAGAACGAGTGTTTCTGGGTGCGGTCTAGAATTCAAGATGGCTGCCAGTGGCCATTTTGTACCGAAATTAGGTCCAATCAGTTTTTTGTCACAACTTCTACACAGCTCATATTTGTGAATTGATCTTCACGAAACTTCTTGGGTACCTTTGTTTTCACCTTGGGACAGGAATGAGTGTGTTTTGGGGTGCCTTTGTTATCACTGTGCTATGAGAACAAATATTTTGGGGTTCAGTCAGACCCACTCTGGGACTCAAAGATTTCTTTTCTAGTTTAGCATCTGACTGTCACCCACCTTTACAATACTTTACCTATACATTTGTTACAGGCAACGGTCAGTATTTATGTACAGACCGTTACAATACTTTATATGTACCTTTGTTATCAGGTCATTACCTAGATGTTTGTCATTGCTGTGTCACATACTATACATGTACATGTCTTTGTCTTGACAAGTTGAGCTACAGTGTCATTGACACTTTCATTTAAAAATAAACATAGATTCTAGGAATACTGCAGAAAACAGTGTTCTGTAGTTTCAACGGTATTGAAAGAATTCAAGCAGAGAAAAAGCCCGGAAAACTGTAATTTTGATGAACTTTTCAAAGTCTATGGGCCGTAATTTTGGTAAAAATCAGTGGAGCGGAACAAAACCCAAACTTGTTCTGTAGGCCACCATGTTAGACTAACATATCAAAAATCAGCTCAATATCTGGAAGTGTGTAGGAAAAAAGTACGGAAAACTGTAATTTTGATGAACTTTTCAAAGTTCAAGGGCCGTAATTTTGGTAAAAATCAGTGGAGCGGAACAAAATGCAAACTTGATCTGTAGGCCACCATGTCAGACTCACATACCAAACATCAGCTCAATATCTGGAAGTGTGTAGAAAAAACGTCCGGAAAACTGTGATTTTAATGCATTTTTCAGAGTCCAAGGGTCGTAATTTCGGTAAAATCAGTGGAGCAGAACAAAACGCAAACTTGTTCTGTAGGCCACCATGTTAGACTAACATACCAAAAATCATCTCAATATCTGGAAGTGTGTAGGAAAAAAGTCTGCAAAACTGTAATTTTGATGAACTTTTCAAAGTTCAAGGGCCGTAATTTTGGTAAAAATCAGTGGAGCGGAACAAAATGCAAACTTGATCTGTAGGCCACCATGTTAGACTAACATACCCAAAAACACCTCAATATCTGGAAGCGTGTAGAAAAAAAGTCCGGAAAACTGTAATTTTGATGAACTTTTCAAAGTTCAAGGGCCATAATTTCGGTAAAAATCATTGGAGCGGAACAAAATGCAAACTTGATCTGTAGGCCACCATGTTAGACTAACATACCAAAAATCAGCTCAATATCTTGAAGCGTGTAGAAAAAAAGTCCAGAAAACTGTAATTTTGATGAATTTTTCAGAGTCCAAGGGCTGTAATTTCGGTAAAAATCAATGGAGCGGAAAAAAATGCAAACTTGATCTGTAGTCCACCATGTTAGACTCACATACCAAAAATCAGCTCAATATCTGGAAGCGTGTAGAAAAAAAGTCCGGAAAACTGTAATTTTGATGATTTTTCAGAGTCCAAGGGCCGTAATTTCGGTAAAAATCAGTGGAGCGGAAAAAAATGCAAACTTGATCTGTAGGCCACCATGTTAGACTCACGTACCAAAAATCAGCTCAATATCTGAAAGCGTGTAGAAAAAAAGTCTGGAAAACAAGTAGGACTGACTGACGGACTGACAGATGGACCAGTCAAAAACATTATACCCCAGCAACTTCGTTGCGTGGGGTATAACAAGTTACATTTATAGTAACAGTACAATGCCTGAAAACCCAAAAAGTATTATTTTTAGTATTAGTGACCTTTACCTCTGATTGATAAATCTTAAAATCAATAGGGTTCTCCACCTTCCATGAGAGGTAGACCTTGTAAATTTTGTGGTTCTGTTTGGTGTGGAAATAATAGCTATTGCTGTCAGAATTTTTAGCTCAACTTTGGCGAAGCCAAATTTGAGGTATTGTCATGGCTGTCATCTGTCCGTCCGTTGTGCCATACACACGGCTTGGGCTAGAGGCCGTATTTATGAACCGATCTTTACGAAACTTCTTGGGTACCTTTGTTATCACCGTGGGACGTGAACGAGTGTTTTGGGGTCCAGTCTGAAATTCAAGATGGCCGCTTGCAGCCATTTTGTACAAAATTAGGTGCAATCAGATTTTTGCGTAGAACTTCCATACGAAAGCGCTGATTTGAATAATTTTCTGTGTGAATGTTTAGTACCATGGGATACATCACATATAATACGGGTTTTTTCTCGTGCATAAACTATGCCAATTAGATTAACTTTGATCTATTTAATGTTACTTTCAGCACTGTAACTGCAAATGCCAATACGGCTCGGGCTAGAGGCCGTATTTATGAACCAATCTTTACGAAACTTCTTGGGTACCTTTGTTATCACCTTGGGACGAGAACAAGTGTTTTTGGGTGCAGTCCGAAATTCAAGATGGATGCCGGCAACCATTTTGTACCAAAATTAGTTCAATAAGTTTTTTGTACAGAACTTTTGTATGAAAGTTCTGATTTGAATAAATTTCTGTATGAATGTTTAGTAACACGGAATACATCACATATAATACAGATTTTTTTCTCGTGCAAAAATTATGCAAATTAGATAAACTTTGATTTATTCAGTGCTACTTATACACAGTAAGTGCACATGTAAATACGGCTCGGGCTGGAGTCTGTATTTATGAACCAATCTTCACGAAACTTCTTGGGTACCTTTGTTATCACCTTGGGATGAGAACGAGTGTTTCTGGGTGCGGTCCAAAATTCAAGATGGCTGCCAGTGGTCATTTTGTACCGAAAGTAGGTCCAATTAGTTTTTTGTACACAACCTCTATATGGCTCAGACTAGAGGCCGTATTTTTTAACCGATCTTTACGAAACTTCTTGGGTGCCTTTGTTATCACCGTGGGATGAGAATGAGTGTTTTGGGGTGCAGTCCAAAATTCAAGATGGCCGCCAGCAGCCTTTTTGTACCAAAATTAGTGCAATCAGTTTTTTGTACAGAACTTCTGTATGAAAGTTCTGATTTGAATAAATTTTTGTAGGAATGTTTTGTAACATGGAATAATACATCACTCATAATATAGGTTTTTTTCTCATGCAGAAATTACGCAAATTAGATGAACTTTGATTTGTTCAGTGCTACTTATACACAGTAAGTGCACATGTCAATACGGCTCGGGCTAGAGTCTGTATTTATGAACCGATCTTCACGAAACGTCTTGGGTACCTTTGTTATCACCTTGGGATGAGAACGAGTGTTTCTAGGTGCAATCCAAAATTCAAGATGGCTGCCAGTGGCCATTTTGTACCGAAATTAGGTCTAATCAGTTTTTTGTACACAACTTCTATACGGCTCAGTCTAGAGGCCGTATTTATGAACCGATCTTTACCAAACTTTTTGGGTACCTTTGTTATCACTGTGGGATGAGAACGAGTGTTTTTGGATGTGGTCCGAAATTCAAGATGGCTGTATTTATGAACTGATCTTCACGAAACTTCTTGGGGTACCTTTGTTATCACCTTGTGACAGGCACGAGTGTTTTTGGGTGCCTTTGTTGCCACTGTGCTATGAGAACAAATATTTTGGGGTTCAGTCAGACCCACACTGGGACTCAAAGATTTCTTTTCTAGTTTAGCATCTAACAGTCGCCCACCTTTACAATACTTTACCTATACATTTGTTACAGGCTACGGTCAGCATTTGTGTACAGACAGTTACAATACTTTACATGTACCTTTGTTATCAGGTCATTACCTAGATGTTTGTCATTGCTGTGTCACATACTATACATGTACATGTCTTAAACAAGTTGAGCTACAGTGTCATTGACACTTTCATTAATTTTTTTAAGTTTCATCGGTTATAAAAAGAGAGCATGCGGCACCAAAAGGACCACCCAGGAGGGCCTGAGAAACAGATTTTAAACTTTTTTAGGCCTAATGGGCTGGTTATGTACAGTACGTGGAGAGTGGATTGTAACTAAATCACCCAGGGAGTGGAGATATCACCCAAAGTATCACTTTCAAATTCTGTACATGTGGGTAAAAAACACAAGCAATGTTTCAGACAATGGACCTCCGGGTATAATTGGCTGGAACTTTGCTTGTGCTTGTAATGCTTTGCAACAAATTTGCAATTATTGCTTGGGTGGAGTCTCCATTCTGTGGGTGATTTAGTGATAATACACTCTCCACCTACTGTATCATCATATTCACCTTGGTAGTGGAAACAGGAATGACTTGTTTATATGTGTGATATGTTTGAAAGCAATAAAGTATTGAGAAGGCCTTGTATTAAACACTTTTGAGCACTCTATCACATTGAAGTACAAGTGTAAAACTACAGGGAATCCCTTGGCATTTCCCAAGAAAAATTCCCAGGTTTTAAATAGCAGGAATGTCATTGGTCAAAATGTCCAGTGTGACTAACTACATGTACTTGTATGCATACTTAATGTAATGCAGTACATGGAGAGTGGATTGTAACGAAATCACCCATCGAGTGGAGTTATCCAAAGTATTACTTTCAAATTCTGTACATATAAACAGAAAACACATGCACATGTTTCAGACAATGGACCTCCGGGTATAATTGGCTGGAACTTTGCTTGTGCTTGTAATGCTTTGCAACAAATTTGCAATTATTGCTTGGGTGTAGTCTCCATTCTGTGGGTGATTTAGTGATAATACACTCTCCACCTACTGTATCATCATATTCACCTTGGTAGTGGAAACAGGAATGACTTGTTTATATGTGTGATATGTTTGAAAGCAATAAAGTATTGAGAAGGCCTTGTATCAAACACTTTTGAGCACTCTATCGCATTGAAGTACAAGTGTAAAACTACAGGGAATCCCTTGGCATTTCCCAAGAAAAATTCCCAGGTTTTAAATAGCAGGAATGTCATTGGTCAAAATGTCCAGTGTGACTAACTACATGTACTTGTATGCATACTTAATGTAATGCAGTACATGGAGAGTGGATTGTAACGAAATCACCCATCGAGTGGAGTTATCCAAAGTATTACTTTCAAATTCTGTACATATAAACAGAAAACACAAGCACATGTTTCAGCCAATGGACCTGTGGTCTTCACCCGGAGCACCATTCGCTGGAACTTTGTGATTGTTATGCTTTGTAACAAATTTGCAATTATTGCTTGTCCTTGTGTGGAATCTCCACTCTGTGATAATACACTCTCCACGCAGTGGCGGCGCCAGAAATTTTTTTGTGGGGGGCAACTAGGGGGGCAGACTCCCATGAAGGGAGGCAAATACGTAAAGGATCATATCATTACTTTGTTATGAGGTAGTCCAAACTTGGACCCAAAGTACGTAATATACTTTTTGGTTTGGTACGTCCTGTGGACGTACCAAACCAAAAAATTATATTACGGACTTTGGGTCCAAGTTTCGACTAAATGTAATGGTAATTAGCGGTCCTCCTTTCAAAAAATCCTGGATCCGCGTCTGGTGGGTCTGTGCGTGAGAGAGAGAGAGAGAGAGAGAGAATCTCTACTGCCTGGATGTGTTCATCAGCTAGCCTGAGGCTTTGAACTAAGTGTGTATGGGAATAAAAAAAGAGAGGGGTGTGTGTGTGTGTGTGTGAGAGAGAGAGTGACTGAATGTGTTTGTGTGTGAGGGTGGATGGATGGAAATGCATGCGAGATGGTTGGGGGGGGGGGGGGGGCAACTGGGGGGCAAATGCCCCCAAAGCCCATGCCCCCCCCCCCCCCCCGTAGCGCCGCCACTGTCTCCACGTTCTGCATGATTGTGTCTTCTCACCCCAGCTTGTTTCAAATTCGAGGTAAAGAATATTCTATCTCACGTTTGTAATAATGGCGACTGTTAATTGAGGCAAACCACTTCAACAGTTGGGAAAGAAAAGTAGTGCAGAAACATTCCATGGTCTGCAAGGGCAGACAAGACGGTAAAAAGGGAAAAAACCCAAATTTAAACCAACAATAATCCGCCCCATTGAAGTAAATTCACTTCTGGTAAGCTATGATAAGCAAGTGGAAATTTGCATGCCTGGGTAAAACCAACGTTTTGGTATACCGATTATGAATGCATTTGCCGGTATAAGTCACAGTATTGAAACTTAAACCAATTATAATCGCTACACTGAAAATATACCTAGCACTCGTGCCCTAAAGTAGTTACCCTCACATCTTTATCATATAAGAGTGAGGGGGGCATCGGGGGGGGGGGGGGGGGGGGGATTAGTTGTAGCGGGGAGTAGCATTGTACGTGGGATTGACAATGTAGTTTGTGATCCCGATAGTTCTAATCGAACAGTCTTGTGCTTTCCGGGGGCGAAGGTGGGAGATCGGAGGGACCGGGTAAATGGTATTGTGGTAGATTCAGGATCAGATCCGGTAGTGGTGGTCCATGTGGGGACCAACAATATCGGGGAGAGAAAGTTAGTAAGTTTGGTGGAGTCGTACAGAGGTTTAGTCAGCAAACTCCTAAGTAGGAATGCAAGAGTAGTTGTATCCGGGGTCCTTTCAGCCCTTGGGGGTGGGGACGAACGGAACTCAGGGGTTTTGGCGCTGAACGAGAAGTTAGAGGACTACTGTGTTGACCTGGGAATACCCTTTATCGACCATTGGGACACGTTTTGGGGCAAGACGAGCATGTATGGGCGTGACGGGCTGCATCTTATCAGGATGAGGAAACGGGTATTGGGGGATAAAATTCTACGGGTAGCGGAGCCTTTTCTGGAGAGGAGCGGGGCGGGATGGGATGTCAGAGGCAAGTACAGCAAGAGTGGACACAGGTGGGGTGAACAAGAGCGAAGGGGACAAAATAAGTTTACCAAGGGTAGCGTCAGAAAACAATGGGACCAGTAGGCGGAAGCCAATGAATCTCGGTACCCTGAAAGTGGGTTATAGCAACATGCAGGGTCTCCACCGGAAAGTAAGTGAAATTGCTACATTGATCGAGGCAGAGGGCTTTGATGTCATGGGCTTATGCGAGACGTGGTTAAGACACGAGGAATGGGTAGACCAAAGTAGGTGATAAGTGGGGATACACTACCACTTTGTACATGTACGTGTACAAAATACGTACACGATGCGTTTACCAACGTGTGATTCAGTGTTAAATCGCACGCTTGTTCACAAAAATGTTCAGTGGTCTTTGAATCCCCTATTTTTTTGTGACTCCTAGATCACACTTTTAACGTTCAAATACTCGCGGTGAACGTTGAATGTCACGCGTTTTTAAAAAAAAGGTGAAATTGTACAATTTCACCTTTTTTTTACTTTAAAAATTTTGTCAACGTTCCCATCGCAGATCAGACCATCGATCCATCGTTGCTGAACGATTCTGGGCTAGTATCAAAAAACGGTTTTGAGGCAGTGGGTTTTTCCCATTTATGACGTCATTAGGAGAATTCCCATAGTGGGAATTCCCAAACTCAGCTAATCGACCAATCAGATTGCTTGATTCTCCGCTAATTGACCAATCAGATTGCTCGATTCTCATAAACTTGATCATACAGGGTTATCTCCCCTCGTCGTGGGGTGGGGGGAATACCCGGATTTTTTTTCCAAAAAAAACTTGACAGACAACTGTCGAACGCTTCCATTTCTGACGTGAGCGGGGGAATACCCGAGGAAATAAATAAAAAAAAGTGATCGATATATATAGGAGATAAAAAAACATAAACATAAAAATAATTATACATTTAATTTTGAAAATAATAAAATAACTCGCATTCGCATACTTAAAGGAACATTAACAATTAAAAACGAAAGATGTTTTTACAGATGGATTCTAGACACCGAGATCGAATTTTAGAAGAGTTTGAGCGTGCTAAGAAGGGCATTCAGTCGGCTGATAGAAGCAAACGTCTTGGTGAGATGGAACTCAAACGCGAAGCCACAAAAATATTTAAACCCGTGACGGAGGGTCAAGAGCAAAGCAGGAAGGAGATAGTCGAACAATTGAGACCCATAAAGGAGAGTTCTTTGAGAATGGGTTCGTTGCCTCTTAGTTTTGGAAATCCGTATTCCGTTCAATCTACACTGGATTACGTTCCCACGGGAATTCAAACAGAGAGCGAGTCTGATGTACAAAGCTTCAACTATCACCACTAGTAGCGTCGCATAGTCTGATGATGATGGCGGTAAGAGAGATCTGTTGTATGGATTTTATAAGGGAAGAATTTTTGAAGGAGACACAGAAGTAGATATTGGCGATGATGAATTGATCGTGGGTTCGAACAGATACGAATTGACTGATGGACTGCACAGATTGCTCCTTTTCAACAAGCCTAGCGATTACACGGATCAGGATTTCGACAATTATGGCGACATTCTGGTTCAGACCCACGCCATGAAGAGAAATAACGATGCCAGAGAGACGAGACCCAAAGCCAACAGAGGTTACAAGTGGACGAAAGTGGTGAAATCCATATGGGATATGAACAAGAAGTTCATCGAATCGGTGACTGGCAAAGGGGTGAAAACCACTTTTCTTCCGAGCGATTCTGACGCTCTGTCTCAGAGATTGAGTTTGTTGATGGAGAGCAGACGGGCTGGTAACACAGAATTAGATAATCAGATAGTTACTATATCTGACGAATTGTTAAGACAGAAGGTTTTGAATAAAAACCATTATAAAAGGCTGATGAACGAATTGAAGGATTGATGTGTATATAATAAGTAGACAGAAACAAACAAACAAACAAAAATAAAACAGTAAATTTTTACACTAGAATAATGAAAGTATTTAAAAACAGCAAAAAGATTTACCAGTGAAAAAAACAAAAATATATTATAAAAATAAAATATGTTGGTGATAAAGAACAGGGGATACGTCAGAACTTACGTTCAAGGCGGTTCTGGCATCGTCGATTCTATAATGCGAGCGTTCACGAGCGATGCAGGTAGAAAACTCGCATCGACTGCGTTTGAGGTTGGTAAGAAGACGGCTTTGGATGCTGGTAAGAAAGCCGCTTCCGAAGCTAGTGGTAGGATAGCTTCTGTGGCTTGCAAGAGGGCAGCCAACGCATTGATCGACAAGTTGATCAGTCCGCCAGCGAAGCGAGCTGCGTTAGAGCGAACGCCGAAAAGTTGGAAAGATTTTAAGGATGCTGTGGTACCCATACAAGATTTAACCAAAATGACGAGTGGATCTGGATTGAAGAGAACTCGCGACGGTGTGATATAAATAAATAATAACATTAAAAACTGAGTTTGAAAAACATAAAAAATTTGCGTTTGAAAAGAATCTAAAATAACAAAAAAAAAATAAAACAAAGATGAACATTAAAGATATGTCTTGGAACGACGCCGCGACCAAGAGGTCGAATAACAAGTTCTTTCCCAAAAGCATAAGAGGCTTGATAGTGGGAAAATCGAATTGTGGAAAGACCAATCTGTTGATGAATCTGTTGTCCCGACCCGACTGGTTGGATTACGACAGATTGTTCGTGTTTGGCAAGAGCTTGTTTCAACCCGAATACAGATTGCTTCGAGAGTGCATGGATTGTAGATTGCCCAAGGAAGTCATAGCCAGAATCTTTGACAGTAGGGAGGAATTCGACAAGAGTGAAGCTCCACTTTCGACCATTTTGGACGGTGCGGCGATGGAACTGATGAAGAGAAATGCATCTTCGAACGTCAAGTGTCGATTTTATGAGAACGCTAGCGACCTTCCGGATCCTAGAGAACTGAAATCGGAAGATAAGAATCTCATGATTTTCGACGATCTGCTTTTGGAGAGACAGAACCGATGCGAATCGTATTACGTTAGGGGTCGACACAGCAACGTGGACTGTTTCTACCTGTCGCAGAATTATTTTCGATTGCCCAGACAGACGATAAGGGAGAACGCTAATTTTCTTTGTCTCTTTCGCCAAGATCTCAAGAATCTCAATCACATCTACGGCGATCACATCGCAAACAACATGAGCGTGGCGGAATTCAGGAGATTCTGCAAGAGGGTTTGGGATGGTGGGATTTACAATTTTCGTCGTGATCAATTTGACAAGCGAATTTAATCGTGGAAAATATCGGTGCGGATTCGACAAGTTTTATGTTTCTGATGATAATAAGATAGAGCGTGAAAATAAAATTTAGAAAATAATAAATCTTCAAATAATTAGTTTTGAATAAAAAAAAATAAAATTAAATATAATGTTCGAACATGGAGAATTGTTAGAACGGATAGCCGAGAATACGGCTGCAAAACAATCCATTCAAATCATGGTGAGTGGTGATTCGACTCGATTCGCAACGAAATTCGAACCTTCCATCGAATTGAATAGAGAGAAAAGATACGAGATGGCGTTGGTGAATCTGGAGACTTATTATTCCTTTCCCAACGTCACCGAAAAGAATAACTCGTTCAAGTATTCTGACTGAGTGGATTGGTTGGAGATTCGAATTCCCAAAGGGAGTTACGACATAGACGATTTGAACAATTACATTCAGACGCGAATGAAGACGGATGGAAAGGGAAGCAACAAGATCAGACTCGCTCCCAATCCTAATACCTTACAGACGATGTTGGATTTGGAAGATAATTTTCGAGTGGATTTCAACACGGACAATTCTATAGGCAAGATGTTGGGATTCGATCGAAAGATGTATCGAGGCCACGCGGCATCTGAAAATACGGTCGACATTCTCGCAGTCAATAGCATTCTGGTGAACGTGGACGTGATTGCTGGAAGCTACGTGAATGGTAACGCTCAACCGACGATCTATTCCTTCTTTCCAAACGTGTCGCCGGGTTATAAGATCGTGGAGCGACCTCGAAATTTAGTTTATCTACCAGTGATTTTAGACATGTTGTATAGTCTCAGGTTGGGAATGAGACGCTTTCCACCGTCACCACTACCTTCTGAAGAGAATGGTGATGATGTGAGTGTTACCAAGAGATGCACAACATTCGTTCATAATCATGATTCGGATAAACAAAAATGTTGTTATAAACGGATCATATCACAAAAAAAAAGAAAAAGAAGAATCGATGCTGAAAATTGAGAAAAAAGGAAATGTTATTATAATATATGGTAATAGTGAAGAATAAGGAAAACAAAAAAAAAATGAGATCTAAAGATGATCTCATTACTTTTTGTTTTCATTTTTCTTCGCTAAAAATCAATCTCTCTATTGTTTATATTTCCAAGCCCGTTATTAGCATGTTGACACTCATGTTTTCAAGATGATCTCATCACGTTTTTTTCTTTCTTCTTCGCAAAAAATCAATCACTCTATTGTTTATATTTCCAAGTCCGTTATTAGCATGTTCACACTTGTGTCTTGTCCTTTTTCGAAAACGTGTTGAATGTTTATCTTTACTCTTTTGAGTTTTTTTACATCGGTCAACTCGCTCTCACCACCCAATTTCTTCACGAGTTCGAATGAGATGCTTGGAAATATGTAATTTCCATAGGGCAACGACAAATCGTCCTTGTCGAATTCTCTATCTTCGGCGATGCCGATGTTCTGCAGATCGCTTTGGTACTCGTAAAACAAATCGAGCGTGGCTTCGTCCAATTTCAAAGACATGCGATATTTGTCGTATTTGTGCTCTAAGCCCTTCGTCTCGACCTCGTTCAATTTGATGGGATCGTGTCGTTGTAATCTATAGATTTTATGACCGAATTTCTTATACGTTTCGACTCGTTTCAATTTCAATTCGCATCTTTTAGGTGTTGTTGTCCTCATGATTGATTATTTGTTTTTTTTTTGTTTTTACGAATTCTTGCAAATAATGTATATTTTAAATTTTGTATTTTAATAATTTGTTTAAAAAAAGTTTTGTTTTTTTTTTTGCTCCTTATATATATAAAAAAAAAAAGTTGTTTTAATTTCTTTAATGTGAAAAAATTTTTTGTAAAAGTTTTTTTTTCTCTTTATAACACGCGTCTGCTTCGCGGAAATTTGTTTTGAACCTCGTGCAAGACTTCGCGTAAAAGTCGTAAGAGTTCTATTTGTCTTGAACCTTCTTTTTTAATAGTTCGAACGACATTGTCGATTAATTTTTGTTCGCTAATAGTATTACGATTTGATTTTCTAACGCAAATCGTATTGTTTTCTTTCGAAACGCGTAAATATAAATTACGATTTTTTTCTTCTTGGTTTTTTGGAGAATAACGATTTATTAAACAACGTCGACATTTATGTCGAGATTCCGTCGTGGATGTTGTCGTCATGATTGATTATTTAGTTTTTTGTTTTACGAATTCTTGCAAATAATGTATATTTTAAATTTTGTATTTTAATAATTTGTTTAAAAAAAGTTTTTTTTTGCTCTTTATATATATATATAAAAAAGTTGTTTTTTTAATTTTAATTTCTTTAATGTGAAAATTTTTTGTAAAAAGTAATGAGATCATCTTTAGATCTCATTACTTTTTTTTTCCTTCTTCGCTAAAAATCAATCTCTCTATTGTTTATATTTCCAAGTCCGTTATTAGCATGTTGACATTCGTCATTTTTCCACTTACGAAAATGTTTTGAATGTTTATCTTTACTCTTTTGAGTTTTTTTTACATCGGAGAATGCGCTCTCACCACCTGATTTGTCCACAAGTTCGAGTGAGATTATTGGATATATGTAACTTCCATAGAACAACAACAAATCGCCCTTGTCGAATTCTCTGTCTTCGGCGACGATGATATTATTCAGCAGATCGCTTTGGTACTCGTAAAACAAATCGAGCATGGCTTCGCCCAATTTCAAACACATCCGATATTTGTTGTAGTAGCACTCTAACTCCTCCATCTCAACCTCATTCAATTCGATGGGATCGTGTTGTTGTAATGTATAGATATTAAAACCGAATTTCTTATACGCTTCGTCTCGTTTCAATTTTAATTCGCATCTTTTAGGTGTTGTTGTCATGATCGATTATTTGGTTTTTATGCATTCTTGCAAATAATGTATATTTTAAATTTTGTATTAAAGAAAAAAAAGATGTTAAAATTTAACTTTTTTATATATATATAAAAAGAGTAAAAAAGCAAAACTTTTTTAACAAATTATTTAATACAAAATTCAAAAAAAATATTCTTACAAATGAAGCAAACAGATTAAACAATGGTAAATTTAAATGAGAAAACTGTACCTCAGTTAAACGAGATTTGTAAACTATTACAAATTTCACATTTCAGAAATCATAGAACTAAATCAAAAAAAATTGAAGTCATACAAGAATATTTGCGAAACGCTAGAAAGGCAAACGAAATGTCGATAGCAACGACGTCAAAAGATGCATCGGTTGTGAAAAATGAGAAGATAGTAAAAGGAATCGAAATGCCGACGTCGAAAAAAACCAAAAACGTTTCAATTGTGAAAATAAGAAGACGACTAAACGAAAAGCCGTTGAAGAACATCAAGTTTCCAAAGAAAAGAAAAGAAAAACTAAAACAAAAACGAGTGATGCACTTCAGATTCTAGACAAACGAGATATATCAAGTGAAATTCAACGAGCAATCGACGAAGGGAAAGGAGAAGGATATGTAACACAACTCGTTGCGGAACTATTCCAATCGAAACCCGTAGAACGGGAGAGTGCGATCAAAGGCATTTTTAAAACTTTTGATATGGTTCCCTCGTTCAAGAAAGTTGATCTGAAATTGTTTATGGAATGGGTGAAGAAAAAAGTATTGGATTTGTTTCGCGAATACAGGAACGTGGGACTAAAAATTAAGATGATACTCCATTGCGTGATGAATAAAATCGATGTGAAGTCCGGCGAGAGCATCGTGAAAAATGGATATTTCAGATCTAACGTCGAACCCGTATTTCGAGGTTCAGATTTATCGGACGTTTTCGAAAAGATGACAGACAAGATGTTGACATCTCTCGCAAATTATCAACATGAAGGTAGTAATTGGACGTTTGATGAGGTGTTGAAACTCGAAATTCACATAACTAAAAACGATTCGTTGAAAGGATCTTCATACTTGGAATTACCGTATTTCTTAGCTAAGAAACATGCCGTGGTCAACGTGAGAAATAAAGATGATCAGTGTTTTAAATGGGCAGTCACCTCCGCTTTATACCCTGTCGAAAATACACTCCGATAGAGTTTCTCGTTACGTGGAAACTTCTAAAAATCTCGATTGGACCGGAGTGACTTTTCCAACAGAGTTAAAACACATTGAACGTTTCGAAGCTCAAAATCCAAACGTAGCGGTGAACGTCTTTGGATACGATGACGAAAAACAAAAGATCTATCCTCTCAGACAGACTTCGTATCGCGGAAGAGAAAAGACGATTATTTTATTATTGATTTCAAATGGTGACAATCGTCATTATTGTTGGGTTAAACATCTGAGCCGATTACTGTGGAAACAAAATAGTAAACATAAAGCAAAGATATATTTATGGTTCAATTGCATGAACGCGTTTCACAGCGAAGACTCGTTGGCGAAACATCAGGAATATTGCAACGAAAATCAAGGTGTTGCCGTCGAAATGCCCAAACCTAACACCATCGTGAAGTTTGAAAATCACAATAGAAGGTTAAAAGTACCATTCATGGTGTACGCCGATTTCGAATGTTTCACCGTGAAAATGAGTTTCTGTCAACCCAACGCTCATCAAAGTTACGTCGAAAGATATCAAAAACACATACCTTCAGGCTATTGCATTTATGTGAAATGCGCTTTCGACTCGCAAAACAACATGGGTCACTTCACCTACACGAAACAGTATGAAGACGACGACGTGGCTCAAAGGTTCGTGGAAGAGTTAGAATCGAAAATTCAAATGTTATACGACAAATTTAAAACTCCGGCAAAAATGATCATCACGCGAGAGCAGCAGGACGAAAATAACAGAGCCACCGAATGTCACATATGCAAACAATCGTTCGTCGAGAATTCGAAGGAAAATAAGAAGGTTAGAGCCCACGATCATTTCACGGGTCTGTATCGCGGTCCGGCTCACAGCAAGTGTAATTTAAAATATCGAGACGCCGTTTTCTATCCGGTGATGTTTCACTATCTATCGGGTTACGACAGTCATCTGTTCGTGAAAAATCTCAGCACCTCACACGAAGAATTAAATTGCATCGCGAACAGCGAAGAAAGATACATTTCCTTCACAAAATGGAAGCTCATGGAGAAGAAAAGAGTAATCGACGGAGAGACGTTGGAAGAAAAAACGAAATTCATTCGTAGAGCCATATGTTTCATCGACAGTTTTAAATTCATGTCGACCGCTCTGGAAAAATTAGTCGATAACATGAGCAAGGATAAATTTAAAATCATGAGCGAACATTTCGGAGAACGAGTAGACGTCATGTTGAGGAAAGGAGTCTATCCTTACGATTACATGAACGATCTAAAGAGATTCGAAGACACCGCACTACCTTCGAAAGAAGATTTTTATTCAAAATTATACGAATCCGACATTTCCGACGAGAATTACGAACACGCCAAAAATGTGTGGAAATCATTCAATATGAAAACCGTAAGAGATTATCACGATCTCTATCTGAAGACCGACGTTCTGCTCTTGGCAGACGTGTTCGAAAATTTTCGAGACGTCTGTCGTCGAAATTACGATCTGGATCCCGCTTGGTATTTCACCGCACCCGGTCTGGCATGGGACGCTCTGTTGAAGACCACCGAAGTCTAATTGGAATTATTATCCAACGTGGACATGTTGCTCATGTTCGAAAGGGCTGCGAGAGGTGGCGTCTCGATGATCTCCAACAGATATTCTGAGGCTAACAATCCCTACATGAAAGAAGGTTTCGATTCGAATCGGTCGACTAAATACATACAGCACTGGGATGCTAATAATTTGTACAGTTGGGCTATGAGTCATCCTTTACCGATTGGAAATTTCAAATGGGTGACGGAACCAGAAGAGATGCAAAAATGGAGAGACTATCCTTGCATTTTAGAAGTCGATTTAAACTATCCGGAAGAATTACACGATCTACACAACGATTATCCGCTGGCTCCCGAACGAATGGAACCGAACGAAGGAGATGAGGAAAAACTCATTCCAAATTTATTTAACAAACGTAACTACGTCGTATACAGCCAGAATTTGAAACAGTACATCGATTACGGGATGAAATTAGTCGACATACATCACATCATTCGATTCGATGAAGAGCCTTGGATGAAAAAATACATCGATCTCAACACGAATCTCAGAATTCGAGCCGAGAACGATTTCGAAAAAGATTTCTTCAAACTCATGAACAACTGCGTGTACGGTAAATCGATGGAAAACACTAGGAAGAGAACTGACGTTCGACTTGTCACGTCTGAGAAAAGAGCTAAAAAATTAGTGGTGAAACCCAATTACAAACACCGAACCATATTCAATGAAAATCTAGTGGCCGTTCACATGCAAAAGACGCACCTGAAGTTCGACAAACCGTATTATCTCGGACCGATCATCTTAGATATCAGCAAGCGATTGATGCACGAGTTTCACTACGATTACGTCAAATGAAAATTTGGTGATAAAGCCAAACTACTGTTCACCGACACGGACAGTTTAGTTTACGAGATAGAGACGAAAGACGTCTACCAAGATATATCTCAGGACGTGGGCGAGTGGTTCTACATGAGCAATTATCCCGTCGATCACCCATCCAATATTCAATCGAATGACAACAAGAAGGTGTTGGGTAAATTTAAGGACGAGAGCGGTGGTAAACAAATCGTCGAATTCGTGGGCTTGAGACCCAAACTGTATGCTTATCGTCTAGAAGATGAAGAGATCAAGAAGTGCAAAGGAGTTAAAGCGTGCGTGGTGAAGAAAAACATCTCTTTCAAAGGGTATAAAGATCAATATGAAAACCGTAAGAGATTATCACGATCTCTATCTGAAGACCGACGTTCTGCTCTTGGCAGACGTGTTCGAAAATTTTCGAGACGTCTGTCGTCGAAATTACGATCTGGATCCCGCTTGGTATTTCACCGCACCCGGTCTGGCATGGGACGCTCTGTTGAAGACCACCGAAGTCTAATTGGAATTATTATCCAACGTGGACATGTTGCTCATGTTCGAAAGGGCTGCGAGAGGTGGCGTCTCGATGATCTCCAACAGATATTCTGAGGCTAACAATCCCTACATGAAAGAAGGTTTCGATTCGAATCGGTCGACTAAATACATACAGCACTGGGATGCTAATAATTTGTACAGTTGGGCTATGAGTCATCCTTTACCGATTGGAAATTTCAAATGGGTGACGGAACCAGAAGAGATGCAAAAATGGAGAGACTATCCTTGCATTTTAGAAGTCGATTTAAACTATCCGGAAGAATTACACGATCTACACAACGATTATCCGCTGGCTCCCGAACGAATGGAACTGAACGAAGGAGATGAGGAAAAACTCATTCCAAATTTATTTAACAAACGTAACTACGTCGTCTACAGCCAGAATTTGAAACAGTACATCGATTACGGGATGAAATTAGTCGACATACATCACATCATTCGATTCGATGAAGAGCCTTGGATGAAAAAATACATCGATCTCAACACGAATCTCAGAATTCGAGCTGAGAACGATTTCGAAAAAGATTTCTTCAAACTCATGAACAACTGCGTGTACGGTAAATCGATGGAAAACATTAGGAAGAGAACCGACGTTCGACTTGTCACGTCTGAGAAAAGAGCTAAAAAATTAGTGGTGAAACCCAATTACAAATACCGAACCATATTCAATGAAAATCTAGTGGCCGTTCACATGCAAAAGACGCACCTGAAGTTCGACAAACCGTATTATCTCGGACTGATCATCTTAGATATCAGCAAGTGATTGATGCACGAGTTTCACTACGATTACGTCAAATGAAAATTTGGTGATAAAGCCAAACTACTGTTCACCGACACGGACAGTTTAGTTTACGAGATAGAGACGAAAGACGTCTACCAAGATATATCTCAGGACGTGGGCGAGTGGTTCTACATGAGCAATTATCCTGTCGATCACCCATCCAATATTCAATCGAATGACAACAAGAAGGTGTTGGGTAAATTTAAGGACGAGAGCGGTGGTAAACAAATCGTCGAATTCGTGGGCTTGAGACCCAAACTGTATGCTTATCGTCTAGAAGATGAAGAGATCAAGAAGTGCAAAGGAGTTAAAGCGTGCGTGGTGAAGAAAAACATCTCTTTCAAAGAGTATAAAGATTGTCTGTTAGGAAGTGGTCCGGTG
This sequence comes from Pictodentalium vernedei, assembly GCA_031216915.1. NCBI lineage: Eukaryota > Metazoa > Mollusca > Scaphopoda > Dentaliida > Dentaliidae > Pictodentalium > Pictodentalium vernedei. The sequence continues at coordinate 239,352,806 of CM062291.1, forward strand.
TATAAGACTATGAAATCGATTCGAAGCGAAAATCATTACTTGTATACCGAAATAATCAACAAGATTTTGCTGACGACGATAAGAGATTCGTGTTAGATGATAAAATAAGCACTTTGGCACTCAGACATTGGACTGTGGATCTAATTAGAGACGATATGATTGTGGATGATTGGATTCTATAGATATGAGTAAGAATGATAGGATTCCAGAAAATCAAGAATAATTAGATGGACTCAAAATTATAGAAATCGATAGTGACATCGAGAGAGTTAACGTCATTTTTTAGTAAATTATAATAAAATAAATAAAAAAAATATATACGCATTTATGAATAAGAAAATAAAGATATCCGTAGAAGGTGTCATCTTACCTAACGAACCCCTATCCAACATCGATCTGTTGAATGCGGCAAAGGATTTGAAAATCAAAGATTTTCTAGGCGTGTTTACCAGAGATGCCTTGCCGAAGAGAAGACCTTGACAATCGGAATGCGGAATTTTAAATCTAGACGATTCATCGGGTGAAGGCACTCACTGGGTGGCGTGGATCAAGAACGGGAAGAAGAAAAATTATTTCGACAGCTACGGAATCTCGCCGCCAAAAGAAATAAAGAACTATTTCAACAAATCGATGGTTCGTTACAACACGGAACAAGTGCAATCACCAGATCAAGTGTTTTGCGGTCAACTATGTCTCTACGTTCTCAAGAGATGGTCTGAAGGAGATCGATTTCAAGACATTCTCAATGATTTACATTAGAGAGAGATTTTTTTTTATAGTATATATAAAGATAAAAAATTATTTTAAAAAAATTTTAATCGAATAAAAACGAAAAATAAAATAACATAGTTCATTTTTAATAAACTGCGTTTTAAATATATTTTTCTAAAAACAAAAAATCCTACAACAACATGCCAGTCGATAAATTTGGTAGAAGTGACGATGAAAAAGTCAATCCAAGAAAGAAGAGGAAGACGTTCGAAGTCGACGATGGTTACGACGTTGCCAACTGGGACGAACGTTACATTCGGAGATACGAACCTCGAGAAGAACATTTGAACATGAACGATAAGAAGCTCTACAATCTTCCCAAGCCGATAGATCTCGCAGATGCTGCGACTAAAAAATACGTCGACAGGGGGAACGCCAATTTTGAACGAATCATGCTAGATAATTATGTGGATAAAACCATGACCGACGATCTCGATCTGAAATCCAAACGTTTGGTGAACGTCGCGAATCCCATAGATCCTACCGATGCCACGACCAAGAAATACGCGGACGACTCTCACGCGAGATTCAGCGAACACCTGAGAAATAGATACGTTCAGAAAACGATGCACTCTGAATTGAACGCCAATTATAACAAGATAACGAACGTGGCCACTCCCACGAATCCTAAGGACGTGGCGACCAAACACTACGTAGATCTGGAACAGAGAAAGTCTGACAGACGAGAAAGGAAATCGGATCTGAATGCGTGATTCAACAAGATATTGAATCTGTCGAAGATCGACGACACGGATGCGGACTCAACCGTGGTCAACAAGGGCTACATGGATTCTGCCGTGATACGATCACAAGAATACCTAGAATTGCAAGTGGACGATCTCTACCTGAACAAACAATCTGGCGGAACCATGGAGGGTGGTATCGACATGAACGGTAAGAATTTATTCGGACTCAGACACGATCCCGAATTCGATTCCAGCTCGGTCAGCAGAAAGTACGTGGACGACAACTCGGTCTGGAGAAAGGGTGACATCATGGAAGGTAAACTAGACATGGGTGGACACGTGCTCACGAATCTACCTGATCCCGTGAACATGACAGATGCCTGCACCCTGATTTCAGTGGTGGAGAAAGTCAAATATGCTGGACAATTGATTACAGTGTGGACCGAAGAGGCTGGTGCCTTAGATGAGGGAAAAGCTGAGTGGTCTTTCGGAAATGGAGGTAGCGGATCGAAACATGGTCAGGTGGGATATCCCATGCCGCTGGGAGTTGAAATCCTTTGAATGAGTCTGGCTTCCTCGGATTTGAATAACAGAGCGGTCGTCAATCTCATGGTGAATGGTGTAGAGAGCGATAAGAGATACAGCGTCGAAAAGACTGAGAATCAACACGCGAATGTTAGCACGCTCGGCACTCCTCTCAAAGTGAACGCCGGAGACAGGATTAATTTTGTTACGAAAACCAATAATCCCGAAGCCGCCTCTTCCGTGGTGAGTCTACTGATCGAACTAGATCCTTTGAACAAACAGTGAACGCGTGGAAAATAATGAATTAAAAAAAATAATGTGTGATTATTAAAAACAAAAAAAACACAAAAAGAATTAATGAGATCATCTTTAGATCTCATTTTTTTTTTGTTTTCCTTCTTCTTCACTATTACCATATATTATAACGTTTCCTTTTTTCTCAATTTTCAGCGTCGATTCTTCTTTTTCTTTTTTTCTTTTTTTTGTGATATGATAGTTTATAACAACATTTTTGTTTATCCGAATCATAATTATGAACGAATGTTGTGCATCTCTTGGTAACACTCGCATCATTACCATTCTCTTTAGAAGGTAGTGGTGACGGTGGAAAGCATCTCATTCTTTTCATTTCCAACCGTCTATCCCGCTGTTTATCCAACCATTTTTCCACATCTTTTTTTTTTGTTTTTTTTTGTCTTGCAACACAGGATGGAACATCTGACGGAAACGGAGAGACGATCGCACAGGATCGAACAATCTAAGATCTGTTCGAGTTTTAATATCTTCATCACGAAATATCCTTTTTGTTTCTCTCGAGTGAATAGCACGCGATCTTTTAAATAATTCAGAACGTAATTGTAAAAATCTTTTTTTCTCAAACACGAAAATGGAACGTTTATTTCGTTTTCTACTTGACTACTTACGAATTGTAACATTTTGTACGTCGAGAATGTTGAAAAAAGATGATTTTTTTCTCGGATGAAACTTTTTTTTTGTTAAAAAAATATCATTAAAAACGAATTTATTTTTTTTTACAATTTTTTTGCGTTATTTTTTTGAATGATGCAGAAATAAGTAAAAAAAACCTCAAAAATATAATCCAAAATCGCGAAAGAAAAAATACCAAATAAACGATGTCACTAATATATCAATCTCCAGTTTTTACACACTCATCTCTCATCGAATGATCGACATCTTATTTCCGTCCGATTCGAATTGTAATTCTCTGTCCGACAGGACCAGGGCGAAGGCTTCGGTTTTTCTCGGAACGTTCCTATCGAATTGCATCTTGATCTGAATGTCTAAGACGCTACTCTTGAGTCGTTCACTCTGTTTACTGACGTCGAATACGAACATGGGATACATCAACTTGTATTCGCCGGGAGACATGTTAGGGTTGCTCATCAATTCATCTAGACCGTGATACTTCTTTCTAAAATCAGCGGCATCGCCGTACAGTCTGCAGAAATCGTTCTTGTCGAACGATGCGTTGTAATCGATTGCTGGATATCTCGTGGCGTTCAGAAACACTTGCATGTTTCTCAAATGGCAGTGATCGAACAGCGACGCATTCTTTTCCTGAGACCCGTCCCCATCGGTCTGAAACGCGGTCTCTCGGAAGCGGATTTCACCGTCAATCTCCAATCGAAGTGATTCGTGGAGGGAAGAATGCTAGCCGTGTCGCACTGTCTCATTCTAAATCCCACGGGTAATTTACTCTTGGATTCTATGATCTTGTAGAGACGCGCTTTCTCCACGATCGAAGGCTCCACGTGCGGAACGAACCACGATATCTTGTGTAGAGTTATCTTACCCGCATCGGTCGCAGTGAGTCTCACTATTGCGTCGTTGTTTCCTTTTCGAAGCAACGTCAGAGTATGTTTGAATCCATACATGATCTTGTTGTAATCGTCCGCAAATCCGAAGATGTGTTTCAAAGGTATCCTGAATGAAAATGTTCCTTTAGGTCTGGACGTCTTGACGACGTAGTCGAATATCAAGGTGGCGCCGGCGCTAGCAGGGCCTACGGTGTCTTTCACCCACAACTGATTAAGTCCTCTAATTTCGAAAAATCATCAGGATACGTCAAGAGTCCGAACATCGTGGTGGCCTGACCGGGATGAAACACAGATTCTATCTCTTGTCCGCATAGCATGTATTTTATATTACTGAATAGACGCATGATGCCATTATTGGCTAGAGTAACCGTGTCGTCGTCGGCGTAGTCGCTCCCATCTTCCTTGGTGAGACGTCCCTGCACCACTATGTAACTCTCGCTAGGATGTACGAATAAATCTTGAGTTTCGACGTTGATTCTTATCTCTCCCACATTGTTCAAACTCGTTCCGGTTACCGGTTCGTATTCGTGAACCTCATATTCTTGAATACTTTCATCTTTCACTATGCTTTGTGCTATATCTAGTATATTTGTCATTTTAAAGGATTTTTAGTTTTTTGTTTATTAATTAAAAAATAGTTTTTAATTATTTTTTATTATTTTTTTCTCTCTTATATATATGTGTGTAAACAAGAAAATGTTAAAGAGAGTAAATAAAAAAAATTTTGTTTTCTTTATCAAAACTTCATCTTCTGTAATTGTTGTTCGTAAAACTTTCCGATGATCTCGTTTCCATCCAAAGCTTTGATTTCGTAAGTCACCGGATCGGTGTGAAATATTTTGATTATCACGAAGATTTCCGAGGTCCATCGAGGAGTATAACCCTTTTTGAAGTGCTTCTTATAAGTGTAGATTCTCACTCGATCACCGACCACAAATTTCGGCGTTCTAGACTTCTTCCTGATCTTAGATCTCTCAGGATATAGATTCGCGTAGACCCGTTTTCGTTTCGAGGATCGCTAGCTTCCTTGGGAGTCATCTTGATCGATCTGTGTCAGGTGTTGTTGTAATCTTTGACCAGACCATTCAGAGCGTATATGTATTTCTTGGTCGAATTCGCCGTGAAGTATCTGTGCATCTTTTCCTTCATCGTTCGATTCCAACGTTCCACCACGCTGGCTTTCTCTTCGTTTTCGATCGAGTAGAGGTCTACCAATCGATGAACGTGCTTGTTGTAGAATTCCTTTCCCTTATCCACCCACAATTTACTCAGTTTTCGAGAAGACGAGTCGAACACGCTCTTCAGAGCCTCAGCGACGCAAGGTCCCGATTTATTCTTCAAAGCTCTGATCCAACTGTATTTGGAAAACACGTCGATGACCGTCAATAGATATTTGACGCCCTCGTTCCACCTCGAAAACGATCTCATGTCGACCAAGTCGGCAGACCAAATATCATCCAGACCCTTCATGAACACCCTCCTCTTTCGAAATTTACGCACTATGGGTTTGTGTAACTCCTCGGCCAATTCGCTCATCAATAATCGTTTCTTCTTTTCAGATGCGCTTTTTTATTTTGAACACCCCATCCGAATCGACGTTTCGCACCGATCAGATTGCCGACCAGCGACTGTTCCATCTTCTCTCTCCTGGTCGGATTCGATATGCCTCTCAATTTCCCCAACATGTTTTTATCGCAGACGTCGTTGCGAGTCTTGGTGTCGGAATGTCCGGCGTAGCACAGATCGTGATCATACGTGGCTGCGTCCACCCGATTCACAGGTTTGCTCCAAGATTTCGGAGTTAGATCGGCGTTGAGTCTCTTGTTCAATTCCGGGTCCCGTGAAACTGTGACCGGGCAGATGTATTTCGAAAGGTAGATTATTGATCATTTTATTCACGATGCCTTTACCTTTGCTCGCGTTCTTGACGAATCTAGTCTTGACAGAACCACACACGTCGCAAATTCCGCGAAGCATCTGTCTGTCATTTTTAGTTCGCACTTCTCTAGAATTACTTGACTCGGTAACTCTCTTACACTTTACGCAATACATTTTTTTAGGAGTTATTTAAATTAATTTTGTTTTTTTATTTTATATATAAATTTAATAATTAATTAATTCTGTTCTTATAATTATATTATTTTTTTTTTCAATCGCTGCTCTTGAGTTCTATCATCTTACTGAATTCCTCCCTGGCCTCTTTCCTCCCCTTTTCCACGAGAGAATCCTTCATCTCTTCCTTGATGATCTGACGAGTCTTGATTCTCACGGCTTCTTTCATGGCATCGTATTTCGTTTTCTCGCTCAATATCGCGAAGTATTCTCCATCCGATATCCTACCGTCTTTCAACGCCATAGAGATCATTTCGTATATTGTGTCGATCTTGGAGTCGGCCAAGATGCGAATCTTGTCATGTTTCCTCGCCTTCAGATATAATTTCCTACTCAAAAAGTTTCCGAGCGTGCTAAACAATCCGGCGGCGAGAGCCACTCCTTCTACGGTCAACACGATCGGAATGCCGACCGTGGTCGACAACAATCCGATGCCGGCCACGTGTAAACCCATGGAAATCGTGATGAGTGTCGTGTCGATCGCGTTGACGAATTTCACGAAACACGAATACTTCTTCTTGAGGGAACGACGAGAATCTCTCTCTCGAGTTAGAAACTCTTGGATTCTATTGATTTGATCGATGCGATACCTCTCTCCTCTTTCTCTTTCTTCTAGCGATGGTGCCGTCGGCAAAACGTCGATCGGCATTAAATCCTCGTCGTCCACTAACGTCGGATACAATTTATTTCTGGTTCTCATTTTTGTATTTTTTCTTTCTAATATTAGATAAAAAAATTTATGTGTGTATTTATTTTTATTTTCTATTCTCCCTTATTTTATATCAATGAAAAAAACTTAGACGTATGCTTCATTCAGCAATAATTTCTTGATGCATCCCTTGTCTTCTAAAGTCAGACTTTTACACGCCAATTTCAGTTCTTCTCAAACTGTAGGCTTGTCTTGATTCTTACAGAAGACTAATCTCTTCCAAAACGTGATCACATCATTGAATCTAACGCGTTCGAACGCTGGTTTGAAATACATGACGACCATATCTTCCCTTTCCATCGTCAGACACGAATGATTCTCGTGATCGAAGTCTAGATGATCCCGACATCTGACGCATCGTTCTAACAAGATGGAACGTAGTTCTTCATTCACGCAGATTGTGTATGCTCTCATCAGCATGTTTAAAAGAATCCTCGCTCTAATAGTCTGGGAAGCGCACATGATTTACGTTTTTTTATTATCTATTAGATTTGATATATTTATTTTTCTAAATAACTATTATTTATATATTTTTTTTCTCTCCTATATATATCGATCACTTTTTTATTTATTTCCTCGGGTATTCCCCCCGCTCACATCAGAAATGGAAGCGTTCGACAGTTGTCTGTCAAGTTTTTTTTGGAAAAAAAAATTCCGGGTATTCCCCCCAACCCACGACGAGAGGAGATAACTCTGTATGATCAAGTTTATGAGAATCGAGCAATCTGATTGGTCAATTAGCGGAGAATCAAGCAATCTGATTGGTCGATTAGCTGAGTTTGGGAATTCCCCTAATGACGTCATAAATGGGAAAAACCCACCGCCTCAAAAAAAAATTGGGGATTCTGGACCTGGTCCAGAATCCTCAAACCGTTTTTTGATACTAGCCCAGAATTTCTGCTCGCGTTCACCAACGATGGATCAATGGTCTGATCTGCGATGGGAACGTTGACAAAATTTTTAAAGTAAAAAAAAGGTGAAATTGTACAATTTCACCTTTTTTTAAAAAACGTTCAACGTACCACGAGTATTTGAACGTTAAAAGTGCGATCTAGGAGTCACAAAAAAACAGGGGATTCAAAGACCACTGAACATTTTTGTGAACAAGCGTGCGATTTAACACTAAATCCCACGTTGGTAAACGCATCGTGTACGTATTTTGTACACGTACATGTACAAAGTGGTAGTGTATCCCCACTTATCACCTACTGACCAAGTAAGGGGGTGCGTGTGGATAGGTGTAGGGCGAACGGAAGGCCAGAGAAAGGGGGAGGGGTAGGCATGTACATGAAAGGGGATTTAAAAATCCATAAAAAATATCCGGTGTGTAAGCATAATTACCACTTAAAATGTTTTCTTTATAAATTTGGGAAAGCTTTCTGATGAACACTTAGGAGACAGGGATTGTTCCGCTATTGATGGATGAATATCAGGTCGCATGCGATATTTAGTCTGTGTGAAACTATTGTTTTTGCACGGTTTCTTTTTCTTTTTCTTTTTTTCTTCTTTTTTTTCTTCTTCTTCTTCTTCTTCTTCTTCTCATCACTTTTTTGTCCATAAGATAACAGATGACTCGAAAACGAATTCCCTATCTCGTTGATTTTTGGCATGCTGATAGACAGCCACAAGTTCTCGGCCACCTATGTTTTCCAGATTCCTGGGGTATCAGGGGTATCTCAGGCGTGGTATGACCTGCAGACCTGGGACCAACACCAAATGAGTCGACACTCGATGGAGGTTCAAAATATGGGTCAAGGTCACGGAGGTCATCTAGGGGTCATTGAGTGCATTTTTTAGAATTGCTGGAAATCACATTTTTTGCGCCCCCCCTAAAGTATTCCTGATGTACACACATGCATTTTGACGTACAAAAAGTGGGCGTGGCCAAAATTTTTGAAAGTGTGTCACGCCCATATCTCAGGCGTGGTATAACGTATGGACCTGGGACCAACACGAAATGAGTTGACACATGATGGAGATTCAAAATATGGGTCAAGGTCACGGAGGTCACCTAGGGGTCATTGAGTGCATTTTTCAGAATTGCTGGAAATCACATTTTTTGATCCCCTAAAGTATTCCTGACATACACAAATGCATTTTGACTTAAAAACGTACACACATGCATTTTTACGTAAAAAAAAAGTGGGCGTGGCCAAAATTTTTGAAAGTGGGTCATGTCCATATCTCAGGCGTGGTATGACCTACAGACTGGGACCAACACCAAATGAGTCGACACTTGATGGAGACTCAAAATATGTGTCAAGGTCACGGAGGACACCTAGGGGTCATTGAGTGCATTTTTTTAGAATTGCTGGAAATCACATTTTATGATCCCCTAAAGTATTCGTTGACGTACACACATGCATTTTGATGTAAAAAAGTGGGCGTGGCCAAAATTTTTGAAAGTGGGTCACGCTGTTACAACCAGTAGTGTATAAATTTACCAGTAATGTCGAAATCGACCAGTAATGTCGAAAAAATTAACCAGTAATGTCGAAATCAACCAGTAATGTCGAAAAAATCGACCAGTAATGTAAAAATCCGTAATGTCGAAAAATTAACCAGTAGTGTCAAAAAGTGACGACCAAAATGACGATTTTTCGCAAAAATTTCAATATTTTTTCGGGTTGCTCAAATTGTACTTTTGCCTATATTCATCGACTTTTAACCATTTTCGCGCAAGTTTAAACACATTTACCCTAGTAAATATGGAATTTTATGTTTAACAATTATTTCCCTCTTTCATATGCACAACATATCCCACCCTATTTGCTCTCTCTCTCTCTCTCTCTCTCTCTCTCTCTCTCTCTCTCTCTCTCTCTCTCTCTCTCCTCTTTCTCTCTATCTATCTCCCCTCTCTATCCCATGTCCCTCTGCCTTTGTCCCCTCCCTCCCTCCCTCCATCTCTCTCTCTCTCTCTCTCTCTCTCTCTCTCTCTCTCTCTCTCTCTCTCCCCTCTCTCTTTCTCTCTCTCCTCTTTCTATCTATCTCCCCTCTCTTTCTATCCCATGTCCCTCTGCCTTTGCCCCCTCCCTCCCTCCTTCCCTCTCTCTCTCTCCCTCTCTCTCTCTCTCTCTCCTCTCTCTCTTTCTCTCTCTCCTCTTTCTCTCTATCTATCTCCCCTCTCTTTCTATCCCATGTCCCTCTGCCTTTGCCCCCACTCCCCCCCTCTCTCTCTCTCTCTGTCTCTGTCTCTCTCTCTCCCACTCTCTCTCCATCATTCTGTCTCTCCATCCCCCTCTCCATCTGTCTTTCCCCATCCCCCTCTCTCTCTCTCTCTCTCTCTCTCTCTGCCTTTGCCCTATCTATCTGTCTGTCTGTCTGTCTGTCTGTCTGTCTGTCTGTCTGTCCGTAATGTCGAAAAATTAACCAGTAGTGTCAAAAAGTGACGACCAAAATGAGGAGCGCTAACACTTTCCGAGGGGGAAGGGGGTATAGCCACCCCCCCCCCCCCCCGATGACACCCCTGGTCGTGTGCTTTAATGACTGACTATTATAATGTCAGTCACTACTCGATATTTGCTACATGTCCATCATCTAGTTCTACCAATTTGCTACTTGTCATTTTACCTACATCCATCAATCAGTCAGTCTGCGTCACCCGCATGTACCCGCATGTACGTGGGGAGCACTATTAGCTCAATCGAGAAATTACCTCGCAATTCAATTTGATGAATATCCGGGTTCTATACCTGACAAGGTCAGTTAAGTTGTGTCCTTGGGAATGACACTTTATCCCAGGTGCACGTTGACTTCGTGTGCCAAGCCACATGCCGAAAGGACACGTGTATGGTACGCGTGCTTTAAACTAAGTGTCGTAAACGAAATCATTCAATCTATCAACCAACCAATCAATCTTTGTATGTAGGTCTGCCTGTCTTTCCGTCATTCAGTTATCTATCCACGTCTAGGGGTTATTTTTCACACGCCACATTGCTATCCGTCTGTCTGGATTTCTGTCCGTCTGCCTGGATGCTGCTAACCTGCCTGCCTACACACTTGCCAGCCTACATGTGTCACTGTATGTCTACCTGTGCGAGCGCTAAATACTAGACTAAATATTTCAGCGTCGTATCAATTCATTATCTATCCAGAGAGAGAGGGGGGAGGGGGGGGGGGGGAGGGGGAGAGAGAGATAGAGAGAGAGGGGAGAGAGACAGAGAGAGAGAGAGTTGGACAAAGACAGAGGGAAATGGGATAGGGACAGAGCGATAGGCGATATAGAGAGAAAGGCGGGGAGAGAGAGGAGAGATAGAGGTAGGGGCAAAGGCAGAGGGACAGGGGATAGACAGACAGACAGACAGACAGACAGACAGACAGATAGATAGGGCAAAGGCAGAGTGAGGGAGAGAGAGAGAGAGGGAGAGAGAGAGAGGGATGGGGAAAGACAGGCGGAGAGTGGGATAGAGAGAGAGAATGATGGAGAGAGAGAGGGAGGGAGAGAGAGAGCGAGAGTGGGGGCAAAGGCAGAGGGACATGGGATAGAAAGAGAGGGGAGATAGATAGAGAGAAAGAGGAGAGGGAGAAAGAGAGAGAGAGGGGAGATAGAGAGAGAGTGGAGAGAGAGGGAGCGGGAGGGAGGGGGGCAAAGGTAGAGGGACATGGGATAGAAAGAGAGGAGAGATAGATAGAGAGAAAGAGGAGAGAAAGAGAGAGAGAGAGAGAGCAAATAGGATGGGATATGTTGTGCATATGAAAGAGTGAAATAATTGTTAAACATAAAATTCCATATTTACTGGGGTAAATGTGTTTAAACTTGCGCGAAAATGGTTAAAAGTCGATGAATATAGGCAAAAGTACAATTTGGACAACCCGAAAAAATATTGAAATTTTTGTGAAAAATCGTCATTTTGGTCGTCACTTTTTGACACGACTGGTTAATTTTTCGACATTAGGGATTTTTACATTACTGGTCGATTTTTTCGACATTACTAGTTGATTTCGACATTACTGGTTAATTTTTTCGACATTACTGGTCGATTTCGACATTACTGGTAAATTTATACACTACTGGTTGTAACACACGCCCATATCTCAGGCGTGGTATGACGTATGGATCTGGGACCAACACCAAATGAGTCGACACTTGGAGATTCAAAATATGGGTCAAGATCACAGAGGTCACCAAGGGGTCATTGAGTGCATTTTTCAGAATTGCTGGAAATCACATTTTTTGACCCCCCTAAAGTATTCCTGACGTACACACATGCATTTTGACGTAAAAAAAAGTGGACGTGGCCAAAAATTTTGAAAGTGGGTCACGCCCATATCTCAAGCGTGGTATGACCTGCGGACCTGGGACCAACACCAAATGAGTCGACACTCGATGGAGGTTCAAAATGTGGTTCAAGGTCACGGAGGTCAACTAGGGGTCATTGAGTGCATTTTTCAGAATTGCTGGAAATCACATTTTTTTGCCCCCTAAAGTATTCCTGATGTACACACATGCACTTTGACGTAAAAAATTGGGCGTGGCCAAAATTTTTGAAAGTGGGTCACGCCCATATCTCAAGCGTGGTATGACCTACGGACCTAGGACCAACACCACATGAGTCGACACTCGATGGAGGTTCAAAATATGGGTCAAGGTCACGGAGGTCACCTAGGGGTCATTGAGTGCATTCCTGAGATTCATACATGCATTTTTACGTTAAAAAAGTGGGCGTGGCCAACAAATTTGAAAGTGTGTCACGCTCGTATCTCAAGCACGGTATGATGAATGGACCTGGGACTAACACCAAATGAGTCAACACTTGATGGAGATTCAAAATATGGGTCAGGGTCAAGGAGGTCACCTAGGGGTCATTAAGTGCTTTTTTCATAATTGCTGGAAATCACATTTTTTTACCACCCCCCCCCCCCCCCCCCAAAGTATTCCTGAGGTCCATGCATGCATTTTTATGTTAAAAAAGTGGACGTAGCCAACATTTTTGAAAGTGGGTCATGCTCATATCTCAATCGTGGTATGATGAATGGACCTGGAACTAACACCAAATGAGTCGACACTTGATGGAAATTCAAAATATGGGTCAAGGTCACCGAGGTCACCTAGGGGTCCGCCTGAAAGAGGTCACCAAAGTCATCAAGTGCGTATTATTCAGAAATACTGGGAAATGAATTTTATTACACCTTAATGCATTTCTAAAGTTTATGAACGTATTTCATCACTCAAATTAGTAGGCAGAGCCAAAGATGTCCATTTCTGCTTCGAGTATCGAACCCTTTGGATGCTGGTCACATATATGCCTTTTTCTGGTTTCTTATAAATAATTGTTCTGATTCCAGTATGAATATCTGTAAATACTGTTAACGAAAACCCATTTCTGATTTGTTTAAAAATATTTTACTCCTGAAAATAAGCCTCCATAAATTCTCTTTCTGTATAGTTTATTCCTGATACTTTAACCCTTTTCACACAGATTTGAATTTACTGGGTGCAGTAAATTCTGTTTCTCTAGTTTACATTCATTCTTATAAGCACTACAAGTATATTAAGTACATTATCATAATGAAGATTTCATCTTATAATAGAGAAATCGAATTATTTTCACCATTATTTTTTATTTTTTTCTTACACCTCGTGGTTACCTCTCACCTTTATTCTTAATGAAGATTTCATCTTATAATAGAGAAATCGAATTATTTTCACCATTATTTTTTATTTTTTCCTGACACCTCGCGGTTACCTCTCACCTTTATTCTTAGAAATGATAAATTTTAGTGGGCAATCCCATTTTCGCTAGTTTATATCTCGTGCTATTTTGTCATACCAAGTCGAACGCTTTTTGTACATCCAAGAAAAGTGCTGTTCTTATTTAGTTTTGACTAAACGATGTTTTCATATAATTGGCCAGTCTTTCTGCGTGTTCGATGCCCTCCCTCTTTCTGACTCATGTACGCTCTTTGTCATTTGTTAAAGTTGATTGATTCGAAATAGCTGCGAAGTCTCGTGGTGAGAATCCGCTCAAATATTTTCCCAGCACTACTGAGCAAGCTAATTGGGCAGTAGTTAGAAGGGTTGGTAAGGTCTTTGTCGTGTTTAGGTATCATGATTCCTGTGGCCACTTTTCAGCATTTTGGGAAGTACCCCCGGGAAAGACAGCAGTTTAGAAGTTGGGCAAGTCGAAAGTAGATGATGTTGGGACACTGTTTCAGTACTTTGTAAGAGACCGTCTTCTCCCGGGACGAAGATGACTTGCATTTTCTGATTATACCCATGACCTCTTCTACGCTTATTGGTTCGGTTAATTCATGATCGTCCCCATCTTCGGGCCTTTGGTCGAAGTTGGGTTCGTTAAAAATTGAGTTGCCTTGGACAAATTTATTTACTTTTACTTTGAAATCGTTGTCAAATCTGTTCCCTTCTTGTGGACGATGAGTTTTCTTTAGAAGTTCGACAACTCAGCCTTGTCGTCCAGGGCCATAGTTCTGTCGCTAGTTTTCAGTGCATTATTATTGGCACTTTTGCTCCTCTGGCCAGAAAGAGTTTTAATTGTATCTCAGAACCTTTTAGGTTCTCTCAACCCACTGAGGTTTTCTGTTGTTTTCTCCCATCTCACGCGATTGTCGAAAGCTATGGCCATTTTCACTTCTCCGTGTAGCCGATGATACGCGGTTTTAAGTTCTGTTTTTTGATTTGATCACTCTCCTTTTTGTTTAATTATTTGAAGTGTTGTTTGGGTTATTCTGTTTATCCACGGCTTTACTGTTTGCTTGGGACAGATTTCATCCAGTGTGCTGTTGATAAGGTTGTTAGGGTGGGCGCAGCCTTTTTCTAGTTCATGGGCATTTAAGGGGTCATTTGCATATATTTTTTCTTCGATAATGTTTCTGAAGAAGTTCCAGTCAATTTTTGATGGGTGCCTAGCCTATTGATTACCAGACTATACCTAATAAATACCGAGGGGCAGTTTTCGGCGGCGGTTCGATCTATATATCTTGCATTTACTCGAATAAATCAACGATTATATCACGTTTATTGCTTCAGAGGACCAAATTAGATGTCTGCACAAATATTTAATCCTTTTAAACGGCGCTTACTTCCTTATTTCTCTTCACCTGAGCATCTCTCGGTATTCCTCGGTCTCCTCGGTGTTTAGTGAGACCCTAGAATATGGCCTTCGTACCAAACTTTTATACTCGAAACTTAAATTTCAAATTCCCTGCCATTTTATAGTACTCACTTCTTTACTTAAATAAATTCTTTGGTTCGTTAATACTACAGAATGGAATATGAAACATGCCCACTATAGGCGCCACTGGTAGGGAAAGAGTTAAAACGGGTAATACTTTTTGCCGGTAAAAAGGACGGTATCCGGTAAAAAGGACGGTAAGTGTATAAAAACTACGTTTTAAAGTACTAAATGTACCTCTAAAAGTGTGAAAAGTGATTATTTAAGGAAGCTTATGCAATAATAAATATATAGAAGGAAAATTAAGTATTGTTTGTTTTATTGCAGACTATTTTCAAGACAAAATAGGTCATTTCGCCATCGACACTGGTCGACATGCCATTTTTTGCAAGGGAAACAACGAATTCGCCGAGGTGCACGACGGGGTGAATATTATCATACTTGCTCTACGGAGGTGTAACTAATTCATGTGCGTAACATTCAGATGTTTCTGTTCACTACGAGGGGATTTAACAGAAAGGTTTTGGGTGAGAAACCATTTATAATTTGAAAATAGTCTACAATAAAACAAACAATACTTAATCTTCGTTGTATATATTTATTATTGCGCACGCTTCATTAAATTATCACTTTTCACACATTCCGCTGTCAACTTAGTACTTTTAAACATAGTTTTATACACTCTCCGTCTTTTTACCGGCAAAAAGTTGTGTTCAAGCTATTTTTTTAAACGGGGGTCCATAACTTATTTTCAGTTAGCGTTTCGCCAAACACATGCCGAGGTGACAATAAATATTAAAACCAACCACACATCAGTGGATACTAGTTCTAGATTCCTGTATGTCCTACCCCATTGATACTCACAGGTGCCTATTAAGACCCGGAGCGCCTTGTTCTAACTCCACCAATCCCTATGTGTGAGCTCCCAGTGGTGGGCCTGGAGGAGGGGGACTGGGGCCTCCCAAATGCAAACCATAATTAACTGTTTTTAACCCCCACGTTTCCCTAGGAGCCACCAGAATCGATCTCAGAGATTCAGAATTTGAAGAAAAAATATCCTGGGAAGGGCTCATAATCGTGAGAGGGAATACGCACACTTTCTTAGTTCGAGCGTTATATCGATCTAGTCCCCCTCCCGCCCCCCCTCCCCATTTCGAAGCTATGAAATGGATTTTTTTTTATCTAGTAGCGGCGCCGTCAGGAATCTATAATGAGAGGGGGTAGCCATTTGGGGGGGGGGGGCAATCATGCTATTTGGAAGGTCGTTGTGGGGTTTGCCCCCCCCCCCCCCCCCCCCCCACAAAAAAATGCAAACTGTCACATACTGGTTTTAAACCCGTACCTTTCTTCGGGAGGCACCAGGATTGATCTCCCCCAGAGTGTAGCAACTTAACTTTCTTCCCAGTGGTGGGGCGGGGTTGGGGTGGGGATGGGCTCCCAAATGCAAACTGTCACTTATTGTTTTTAACTCTCACCCAGGCCTTCGATTGGGGTAACTGGAAGCATTCCAAATCTATTGCTTGTTAATTCCAGTCGCCCATTATACATATTGTGTATGATAGACACTAATGTGTTTAGCGGGCGATTGGAATTAATAACTAATGAATTGTTTACGATAATTTGTTTCTGGGAGGTCTAGCCCTAGTTAGGCCTGGGTGACCCCACAACTACCTTCCAAATATCATGATTCCCCCCCCCCCCTCCCATTACACCATTACAGAATCCTGGCTACGCCCCGCTACATATATATAATCCATTTCCCATATGTTCGAAATGGTTGGGGCGGGGGCCAAGATCGACATAACGCTGCCATTGAAATATGCCAAATTCTTCTTCAAATTATGAAGCTCTGAGATCGATTCTCTCGTGCCTCCTGAGGAAACGTGGGGGTTAAAAACAGTAAGTTAAAGTCTGCATTTGGAACCCCTCAGATACCAACTCCCGCCCCCCCCCCCCCCACCTCCGGGCCCAACACTGTGAGTTCATTCATAGGGATTGGTGGAGTGAGAACAAGAGGCCCAAGTCTTAATAGGCTCATGTGATATCGCTGAGGTGGGACTTACAGGAATCTAGAACTAGTATCCACTGATGTATGGTTGGTTTTAATATTTATTATCACCTCGGCATGTGTTTGGCGAAACTCTAACTGAAAAATCAAATATGAACCCCCGTTTAAAAAAAGCTTGAACAACTTTTTGCCGGTAAAAAGGACGGTAAGCGTATAAAAACTGTTTTAAAGTACTACATGTACCTCTGAAAGTGTGAAGTGACAATTTAATGAAGTGTGCACAATATAAAACGGAGATTAAGTATTGTTTGTTTTATTGTAGACTATAAAATTATAAATAGTTTCTCTCCAAAAAAACTTTCTGTTAAATCCCCCCGTAGTGAACAGAAACATCTAAAATTAGCTACACCTCCGTCGAGCAAGTATGATTATATTCACCCCGTCGAGCACCTCAGCGAATTTGTTGTTTTCCTTGCACACAATGGCGTGTCGATCAGTGTCGATGGCAAAAGGATCTATTTGGTCTTGAAAATAGTCTACAATAAAACAAACAATACTTAATCTTCCTTCTATATATTTATTACTGCGTAAGCTTCCTTAAATAATCACTTTTCTCACATTCAAAGGTACATTTAGTACTTCAAAACGTAGTTTTTATACACTTACCATCCTTTTTACTGGATACCGTCCTTTTTACCGGCAAAAAGTATTACCCATTAAAACATATGTTTGTCAAGCAAGACAAAATGCCCCTGAAGCTACTCCAGTTGTCCAATTATTTATATGCAAGATACAGGAGAACTACCCCCCCCCAACCCCCCCCCCCACCCACCCCCCCCCCCCACACACACATACACACACACACACACACACACACACACACACACACACACACACACACACACACACACACACACACACACACACACACACACACACACACACACTCCATACATACACACTTGGTTGGAAATGCGTCACTCATTTGTGGAGTTTCCCTATTTTTCAGTACAGAAGTGTACGATCAGTTGGATCGGGCGAGACCAAGGAGGTAATGAAATTTGGCATCAGTCACATAGAGGGTTAGATAATCGATATATTACCCACAGTACTTTCACAGGTTTGGAATATGCCCCCCCCCCCCCCAATCCCATTTTTGGTTCTCATATTATGAGTGTCTTGGTTGTATAATCTTTGAAAATCTGTCATCCCGCATGCAACGTGCGGCCTCGCATTATCCTGCTGCAACGTAAGGTTACGCGCATGGATAAGTGGAAGGGCGTGAGGCATGATGACCTGATCTCGATATCTTACGGCTGTAAGATTGCTCTGGATGACCACGAGAGGTGTTTTCACGCCATGAGGACCACCCCACCCCACCCCAAACCATAGCAAACCCCTCACCCGAATCTGTCGTTTTTCTTAATGCACGCTTCAGAATACCGCTCACCCGGATGTCGATAGAAAAGTTGTTATCCATCTGACTCGTAAAGCGTGAACCAAGACTCGTCAGTGAATAAAACAAGTCTACTGTGGGCCAAGTGAAACCAATTTGGTGCATGAGCCCGCAGCCATTGCAATCGACGTTGACGTCGCCTGGGTGTACGTTTCGGACCAACGTAGGGACGTCGTGGCTAAAATAGAACTAGACAACCGATTCCTAACTGTTCTTGGACACATTCGGTGACCATGAGTGCCTACAACCTGACTCGGAGTCTCCGCCGCCGTCTAAAATCCGTTACGGAGGTGTGAGAGACATATGCCTCAATCTTGACGTGGCGATGTATAACGCGCAGACATCCGCTCCCGGGACGGTCAGCTAATCTTCCCGTGGCTCTGAGATGCCCAACTAAACGAGCTATCGTTGACTCATGGACCCCAAATTACTGGACGACGAGACGTTGCGATTGGCCCTGCATAAAGCAATAGCCCTGCCCCTATCAACTTCGGACAGTCGAGGCATTTTGCTTTTCAATCGAGTTGAAATGAAATGTGCAATCGATGTGAACTGTTCAAAAATTCGATTTGGTATGGTTTTCAATTTCAAGCCCCTGGCACGTGGGAGAGCCCCGGATGCACGCTTTGTCGAAAAATCTGTTGAAAGCATACAGCGTCTCTCGTGGTCATGGGTGACCGAATTTTAACAAGAGACTCTTTATACAAAACACTGAGGTCGCTATGTCTCAAATTTTACTACATTTGGTCCACGGAGAAAAAAAATTCTATTACCAAAACTGTACTTGCGTTTCTTTTTTCCGTCAGTATATATGCTGAGTCAAAAAGGAAAGTATTATAAACTTTGAGGAGCAATTTTTTTTAGTATTATCGGCTTGAATCCCAAACAAATTATTGTAAATTCATATTTCGAGTCTAGCTGTATGAATTTGCATAATTTCATGTTCTTACTGTTGCCAGCGTCACGTCAGGACGTCACAATTCAGACATGGGGTGAAATGAAAAGTTCACACAAGTAGGTGATAATTGCCGATTCCAGGACAGCTTGTACATATACTGTACAAGTACACCTACATGTACGTGTACCGCCATAGGGATTCAGTGTTAAATCGTGTACAGAGTGCAAAAAATGTCGTTTTTTCATGGTGTCCTAGAATCGGCAATTTTTTTGAGGCTCACAGATCGCACTTTTAACGTTCAAACACCCGTTGACGAACGCGTAGATTCGAAACATCGCTCAAAAGTGAAAAAATGTACGAAAATTTGAAGAAAATGTGCTTTAAAAATTTTTGTTGACTTTTCCATCGCTGATCAGACCATCGATCTATCGTTGGTGAACGCGAGCAAAAAACGTTTTGCCAATTCCAGGACAGCATCAAAAAAGCGGTTTGCCGATTCTGGGACACCGACGTTCGCCAACGGTTGTTTGAACGGTTAAAGTGCGATCCGATTGGCAAAACCCCATTTGCCGATTCTAGGACAGGAAAAATCGACCTCAAAACGTTTTTTCGACGTTCGCCAACGGTGAAAAGTGAGCATAAAGCGCAGTTACTCATTGAGGATTTTTTTAAAAATTGATTTCGGCCTCCGGTACATGGAAAAAAGACGGTTTGCCATTTCTGGGACACCGCCACGTTCGCGATCGCGTTTCGGACGGTCTAGGGTGCGATCTGATCGGCGAAAACCCGATTTGTCGATTCACCTCGCGAGTTTTGTGAGGCGAATAGTGATAGAATCGGTTTTGTCAAGAGGAAATAAAAAGTGATTGATATATATAGGAGAGAAAAAAATATATAAATAGTTATTTAAAAAATAATATCGAATCGAAATAGATAATAAAATATACATAAATCATGAACAATTCCCAGATTTTGAGAGCAAGGTTTCTTTTAAAAATGCTGATGAGAGCCTACGCATTCTGCGTGAATGAACAACTAGGTCACCTCTTGTTAGAACGATGCGACGGATGTCGGGATCATCTAGACTTCGATCACAAGGATCATTCGTGTCTGACGATGGAAAGGGAAGATATGGTCGTCAAGTATTTTGAACCGGCATTCGAATGCATTCAAATCGACGACGTGATCAAGTTTTGGAAGAGAGTAGTCTTCTGTAGCGGGCAAGATAAGCCCACCAATTCGGAAGAACTGAAATTGGCACAGAGAAGTCTGACTTTAGAAGACCAGGGATGCATCATGAAATTATTGCTGAAGGAAACATACGTCTAAGTTTTTTCATTGATATAAATAAGGGAGAATAGAAATAAAAATAAATACACACATAAAATTTTTTATCTAATATTAGAAAGAAAAAAACACAAAAATGAGAACCAGAAATAAATTGTATCCGACGTTAGATGACGACGAGGATGAGAAGCTGAACAGCGTTTTGCCAACGGCACCGTCCCTAGAAGAGAAAGAAAGAGGAGAGAGGTATCGCATCGATCAAATCAGTAGAATCCAATTGTATCTGACTCAAGAGACAGATTCTCGCCATTCTCTCAAGAAGAATTATTCGTGTTTCCTGAAATTCATCAACTCGGTCGACACGACACACATCACGATTTCCATGGGTTTACACGTGGCCGGCATCGGATTGTTGTCGACGGCGGCCGGCATTCCGATCGTGTTGACCATATAGAAGGAGTGGCTCTCGCCGCCGGATTGTTTAGCATGCTAGGAAACTTTTTGAGTCGGAAATTATATCTGAAAGCTAGGAAACACAAAAAGATTCGCGTCTTGGCTGACTCCAAGATCGACACGATATCCGAAATGATCTCGATGGCATTGAAAGAAGGTAGGATATCGGATGGAGAATACTTCACGATATTGGGTGAGAAAATGAAATACGATGCCATGAAAGAAGCCGTGAGAATCAAGACTCGTTAGATCATCAAGGAAGAGATGAAGGATTCTCTCGTGGAAAGGGGGCAGAAAGAGGCCAGGGAGGAATTCAGTAAGATGATAGAACTCAAGAGCAGCGATTGAAAAAAAAATATATACAATAAGAACAGAATTTTTAAAAAAGAAATATTAAATTTATATATAAAATAAAAACGAAATTAATTTAAATAACTCTCAAAAAATGTATTGTGTAAAGTGTAAGAGAGTTACCGAGACGAGTAATTCTCGAGAAGTACGAACTAAAAACGACAGACAGATGCTTCACGGAATTTGCGACGTGTGTGGTTCAATCAAGACTCGATTCGTCAAAAAAAAAAGAACACGAGCAAAGGTAAATGCATCGTGAATAAAATGATCAATAATCTACCTTCCGAAATGCATCTGCCGGGTCACAGTTTCATGGGACCCGGAACGAAATTGAACAAGAGACTCAACACCGATCTGACTCCTAAATCTTGGAGCAAACCCATGAATAGGGTGGCCGTGGCCGCGTATGATCAAGATCTGTGCTACGCCGGACATCCCGACACCAAGACGTGCAACGATGTCTGCGATAAAAACATGTTGGCGAAATTGAGAGGTATATCGAATCCGACCAGGAGAGAGAAGATAGAACGTTCGCTGGTCGGTAATCTGATTGGTGCGAAACGTCAATTTGGATGGGGTGTTCAAAAAAAAAAGCGCATCGGAAAAGAAGAAGAAAGATTATTGATGAGCGAATTGGACGAGGAGTTACACAAACCCATCGTGCGTAAATTTTGAAAGAGAAGGGTGTTCGTGAAGGGTTTGGATGACATTTGGTCCACCGACTTGGTCGACATGAGATCGTTTTCGAGGTGGAACGAGGGCATCAAATATCTATTGACGGTCATTGACGTTTTTTCCAAATATGGTTGGATCAGAGCTTTGAAGAATAAATCGGGACCTTGCATCGCCGAGGCTCTGAAGAGCGTGTTCGACTCGTCTTCTCGAAAACCGAATAAATTGTGGGTGGACAAGGGAAAGGAATTCTACAACAAGCACGTTCGTCGATTAGTCGACCTTTACTCGATCGAAAAACGAAGAGAAAGCCAGCATGGTGGAATGTTGGAATCGAACGATGAAGGAAAAGATGCACAGATACTTCACGGCGAATTCGACTAAGAAATACGTATACGCTCTGAATGGTCTGGTCAAAGATTACAACAACACGCGACACAGATCGATCAAGATGACTCCCGCAGAAGCTAGCGACCCTCGAAATGAAAAATGGGTCTACGCGAATCTATATCCTGAGAGATCTAAGATCAGGAAGAAGTCTAGAACGCCGAAATTTGCGGTCGGCGATCGAGTGAGAATCTATGCTTATAAGAAGCACTTCGAAAAGGGTTATACTCCTCGATGGACCTCGGAAATCTTCATGATAATAAAAATATTTCACACCGATCCGGTGACTTACGAAATCGAAGCTTTGGATGGAGAAGAGATCATCGGAAAGTTTTATGAACAACAATTGCAGAAGACGAAGTTTTAATAAGAAAACAAAAAAAAAATTTATTTACTCTCTTTAACATTTTCTTGTTTACATATATATATAGGAGAGAAAAATAATAATAAAAAATAATTAAAACTTTTTTTTAGATAAAAAAGCAAGCTAATTAATAAACAAAAAACAAAAACCCTTCAAAAATGGCAAATATACTAGATATCGCACAAAGCATAGTGAAAGATGAAAGTATTCAAGAATACAAGGTTCATGAATACGAACCTATAACCGGAACGAGTTTGAACAATGCGGGAGAGATAAGAATCAACGTCGAAACCCAAGATCTATTCGTCCATCCTAGCGAGAGTTACATAGTGGTGCAGGGACGTCTCACCAAGGAAGATGGGAGCGACTATGCCACCGACGACACGGTTACTCTAGCCAGTAATGGCATCATGCATCTATTCAGTAATATAAAATACTTGCTATCCGGACAAGAGATAGAATCTGTGTTTCATCCTGGTTAGGCCACCACGATGTTCGGACTCTTGACGTATCCGGATGATTTTTCGAAATCCAGAGGACTTAATCAGTTGTGGATGAAAGACACCGTCTGTCCTGCTAGTGCCGGCGCCGTCGCGATATTTGACTACGTCGTCAAGACGCCCAGACCTAAAGGAACGTTTTCATTCAGGATACCTTTGAAACACATCTTCAGATTTGCAGACGATTACAACAAGATCATGTACGGATTCAAACACAATCTGACGTTGATTCGAAAAGGAAATGATGATGCGATAGTGAGACTTACTGTGACCGATGCGGGTAAGATAACTCTACACAAGATATCGTGGTTCGTTCCGCACATGGAGCCTTCGATCGTGGAAAAAACGCATCTCTACAAGATCATAGAATCCAAGAGTAAATTACCCGTGGGATTTAGAATGAGACATACGGCTAGCATTCCACCCTCCACGAATCACTTCGATTGCAGATTGATGGTGAAATCCGCTTCTGAGAGACCGCGTTTCATCGTGGTTGCATTTCAGACCGATAGGGACGGGTCTCAGGAAAAGAATGTGTCGCTGTTCGATCACTGCAATTTGAGAAACATGCAAGTGTTTCTGAATGCCACGAGATATCCAGCAATCGATTACAACACATCGTTCGACAAGAACGATTTCTGCAGACTGTGCGGCGACGCCGCTGATTTTAGAAAGAAGTATCACGGTCTAGACTAATTGATGAGCAACCCTAACTTATCTCCCGGCGAATACAAGTCGATGTATCCCATGTTCGTATTCGACGTCAGTAAACAGAGTGAACGACTCAAGAGTAGCGTCTTAGACATTCAGATCAAGATGTAATTCGATAGGAATGTGCCGAGAAAAACCGAAGCCTTCGCCCTGGTCCTGTCGGACAGAGAATTACAATTTGAATTGGATGGAAATAAGATGTCAATCATTCGATGAGAGACATGTGTGAAAAAAATTAATAAACGTTAAAAATGAGGATGTAAGATTAATTCAAAAAAAAAAAATCTCGAAAACAAAATGGATGTTTTTGACACGAAAACAACAAATCATCTGTTCACTTCAGATCACTACGACGTTAAAATAAATTGCTTGGAAAAATGGATTCAAATTGAACATGAAGAACGTAACACAAAAAAAGGATGGAATAATTGTGATTTTAACGAATATCGCTTAAAAGAAAAAGAAGAGTTTAAGAAGAGTTTGATCTCATAAGATCCAACGAAGAAATTATAAAAAATACAATTTTAAAATGTCGCAAATGTAAGAAACGTCAAATAAAAATCGAATCTCAACAAACTCGATCTGGTGATGAACCAACAACCGTATTCGCAAAGTGTATAAATTGTAATCATAAATGGATAGAAAATTAAAAAAGAGATGTAATTTTAATCATCGTCATAAGTGACAAAATTCTTTTACTAAAGAAAAAAACATTTCAGAAATCATATAATAATATAAAATAATAAAAAGTTATCAAAAAAAAAAAAAAAAAAAATAAAAGTAATGAGATCTAGAGAGATTGAACATCTTTCTAAATCTCATTACTTTTTTTTTTTGTTTTTAATAATCACTCATTATTTTTTTAATTATTTACATGCGTTCACTGTTTGTTCAAAGGATCTAGTTCGATCAGTAGACTCACCACAGAAGTGGCGGCTTCAGGATTATTGGTTTTCGTAACAAAATTAATCCTGTCTCCTGCATTCACTTTGAGAGGCATGCCGAACGTGCTAACATTCGAGTGTTGATTCTCAGTCTTTTCAATGCTGTATCTTTTATCGCTCTCTACTCCATTCACCGTGAGATTGACGACCGCTCTGTTATTCAAATCCGTGGAAGCCAGACCCATTCATATGATTTCACCTCCTAACGGCATGGGATATCCCACCTGACCATGTTGCGATCCGCTACCTCCGTTTCCGAAAGACCACTCGGTTTTCCCTCCTCTAACGTGCCGGCCTCCTCGGCCTGCACAGTGATCAATTGTCTAGCGTATTTGACTCTTTCCACCACTGAAATCAGGGTGCAGGCATCCATCATGTTCACAGGATCCGGTAGATTCGTGAGTGCGTGTCCGCCCATGTCTAGTTTACCTTCCATGATGTCGCCCTTTCTCCAGACTGAGTTGTCATCCATGTACTTCCTGCTGACTGCACTGGAATCGAATTCGGGATCGTGATTGAGACCAAATAAATTGTGACCGTTCATGTTGATGCCACCCTCCATGGTTCCGCCAGATTGTTTGTTCAGGTAGAGATCGTCCACTTGCGATTCTACATATTCTTGTGATCGTATCATGGCAGAATCTACATAGCCCTTGTTGACTGCGCTTGAGTCCGCATCCGCGTCGTCGACCTTCGACAGATTCAATATCTTGTTGAATCCCGCATTCAGATCCGATTTCATTTCTCGTCTGTCAGACTTTCTCTGTTCCAGATCTACGTAGTGTTTGGTCACCACGTCCTTAGGATTCGTGGGAGTGGCCACGTTCGTTATCTTGTTAGAATTGGAGTGCATCGTTTTCTGAACGTATCTATTTCTCAGATGTTTGCTGAATCGCACGTGAGAGTCGTCCGCGTATTTCTTGGTCACGGCATCGGTGGAATCTATGGGATTTTCAACGTTCACCAAAACATTTAGATTTCAGATCGAGATCGTCGGTCATGGCTTTATCCACGTAATAATCTAGCATGATTCGTTCGAAATCCGCGTTCCCCCTGTCAACGTATTTTTTAGTCACAGCATCTGCGAGATCTATTGGCTCGGGAAGATTGTAGAGCTTCTTATCGTTCATGTTCAAAGGTTCCTCTCGAGGTTCGTATCTCTGAACATAACGTTCATCCAAGTTGGCAATGTCGTAACCATCACCAACTTCGAGTGTCTTCCTCTTCTTTTTGGGTCGACTTTCGTCATCACTTCTACCAAATTTATCAACTGGCATGTTGTTTTGAGGTTTTTGTTTTAAAATATATTTCAAACGCAGTTTATTAAAAATGAATTATTTCACTTATTTTTATTTTTCGTTTTTATTCGATTAAAATTTCTTAAATAATCTTTTACCTTTATATATACTATAAAAAAACTCTCTCTAATGTAAATCATTGGGAATGTCTTGAAACCGATCTCCTTCAGACCATCTCTTGAGAACGTAAAGACACAGGTGACCGCAAAACACTTGATCTGGCGATTGCACTCGTTCCGTGTTGTAACGAACCATCGATTTGTTGAAATAGTTCTTTATTTCTTTCGGCGGCGAGATTCCGTAGCTGTCGAAATAATAATTCTTCTTCTTCCCATTCTTAAACCACACCACCCAGTGAGTGCCTTCACCCGATAAATCGTCTAGATTTAAAATTCCGCGTTCCGAATGTCGAGGTCTTCTCTTCGGCAAGGCATCTCTGGAAAACACACCTAGAAAATCTTTGATTTTCAAATCCTTCGCCGCATTCAACAGATTGATGTTGGATAGGGGTTCGTAAGGTAAGACGAAACCTTCTACGGATATCTCTATTTTCTTTTTCATAAATGTGTATATTTTTTTAAAAAATTTATTTATTTTATTATCATTCACTAAAATGACGTTATTTTTTTATAGTTTTCTTTTTCTTTTTAAACTAACTCTCTCGATATCTCTATCGACTTCCATAACCTTGAATCCTTCTAATTCCTCTTGATTTTCTGGAATCCTATCATCCTTAATCATATCTGAAATCCTATCATCTAAAATTATATCCAAAGTCCAATATCCGAGTGCCAATGCGCTTATTTTATCGTCTAACACGAATCTCTCATCGTCGTCGGCTGTCAGGAAATCTTGTTGACTATTTCAGTACACAAGTCGTGATTTTCACTTCGAATTGATTTCATAGCCTTATACACCGGACCACTTCCTAACAGACAATCTTTATACTCTCAGAAAGAGATTTTTTTCTTCACCACGCACGCTTTAACCCCTTTGCACTTCTTGATCTCTTCATCTTCTAGACGATAAGCGTACAGTTTGGGTCTCAAGCCTACGAATTTGACGATTTGTTTACCACCGCTCTTGTCCTTAAATTTACCCAACACCTTCTTGTTGTCATTCGATTGAATGTTGGACGGGTGATCGACGGGTTAATTCCTCATGTCGAACCATGCAACCACATCCAGAGATATATCTCGGTAGACATCTTTCGTCTGTATCTCATAAACTAAACTGTCCATGGCGGTGAACAGTAGTTTGGCTTTATCACCAAATTTTCGTTTGACATAATCATAGTGAAACTCATACATCAATCGCTTGCTGATATCTAAGATGATCGGTCCGAGATAATGCAGTTTGTCGAACTTCAGGTGCGTCTTTTGCATGTGAACAGCCACTAGATTTTCATTGAATATGGTTCGGTGTTTGTAATTGGGTTTCGCCACTAATTTTTTAGCTTTTTTCTCAGACGTGACGAGTCGAACGTTTGTTCTCTTCCTGATGTTTTCCATTGATTTACCGTACACGCAGTTGTTCATGAGTTTGAAGAAATCTTTTTCGAAATCGTTCTCGGCTTGAATTCTGAGATTCGTGTTGAGATCGTTGTATTTTTTCATCCAAGGCTCTTCGTCAAATTGAATGATGCAATGTATGTCAACTAATTTCATCCTGTGATCGACGTATTGTTTCAAATTCTCGCTGTAGACGACGTACTTATGTTTGTTAAATAAATTGCGAATGAGTTTTTCCTCATCTCCTTCGATCGGTTCCATTCGTTCGGGAGCCAGCGGATAATCGTTGTGTAGATCGTGTAATTCTTCCGGATAGTTCAAATCAACTTCTAAAATGCAAGGATAGTCTCTCCATTTTTGCATCTCTTCCAGTTCCATCACCCATTCGAAATTTCCAATCGGTAAAGGACAACTCATAGCCCAACCGTACAGCGTCTCAAGTCTGTATGTATTTATTCGATCGTTTCGAATCGAAACCTTCTTTCATGTAGGGATTGTTAGCTTCAGAATATCTGTGGTAGATCATCGAGACGCCACCTCTCGCAGCCCTTTCGAACATGAGCAACATGTCCACGTCGGATAATAATTCCAATTGGACTTTGGTGGTCTTCAACAGAGCATCCCACGCCAGACCGGGTGCAGTGAAATACCAAGCCGGATCCAGATCGTAATTTCGACAACAGACGTCTCGAAAATTTTCGAACACGTCTGCCAAGAGCAGAACGTCGGTCTTCAGATAGAGATAGTGACAATACCTCATGGTTTTCATATCGAATGATTTCCACATGTTTTTGGCGTGTTCGTAATTTTCGTCGGAAATGTTGGATTCGTATAATTTCGAATAAAAATCTTCTTTCGAAGGTAGTGCGGTGTCGTCGAATCTCTTTAGATCATTCATGTAATTGTAAGGATAGACACCTTTCCTCAACATGACGTCTACTCGTTCTCCGAAATGTTCGCTTGTGATTTTAAATTTATCCTTGCTCATGTTATCGACTAATTTTTCCAGAGCGGTCGACATGAATTTAAAACTGTCGATGAAATGTATGCCTCTACGAATGGATTTCATTTTTTCTTCCAACGTTTCTCCATCGATTACTCTTTTCTTCTCCATGAGCTTCCATTTCGTGATGGAAATGTATCTTTCTTTGCTGTTCGCGATGGAATTTAATTCTTCGTGGGAAGTGCCGAGATTTTTCACGATCAGATGACTGTCGTAACCCAAGAGATTGTGAAATATCACCAGATAGAAAACGGCGTCTCGATATTTTAAATTACACTTGCTGTGAGCCGGACCGCGATACAGACCCGTGTAATGATCGTGGTCTCTGACCTTCTTATTTTCCTCCAAATTCTCGTCGAACAATTGTCTGCATATGTGACATTCGGTGGCCCTGTTATTTTCGTCCTGCTGCTCTCGCGTGATGATCATTTTTGCCAGAGTTTTGAATTTCTCGTATAACATATGAATTTTCGATTCCAACTCTTCCACGAGCCTTTGAGCCACGTCGTCATCTTCGCACTGTTTTGTATAGGTGAAGGGACCCATGCCATGTTGCGAGTCGCAAGCGCATTTCACGTAAATGCAATAGCCTAAAGGTGTGTGTTTTTGATATCTTTTGATGTAACTTCGAAGAGCGTTGGGTTGGCAGGAACTCATTTTCATGGTGAAGCATTCGAAATCGGTGTACATGACGAATGGTACTTTTAACCTTCTATTGCGATTTTCAAACTTCACGATGGTGTTGGGTTTGGGCATTTCGACGGCGACACCTTGATTTTCATTGCAATATTCCTGATGTTTCACTAACTATTTTTCGCTGTGAAACGCATTCATGCAGCTGCAACATAAACATATCTTATGTTCATGTTTATTATTTTGTCTCGATAGTAATCGTCTCGAATGTTTAACCCAACAATAATGACGATTGTCACCATTCGAAATCAATAATAAATTAATCATCTTTTCTCTTTCGAGATACGAAGTCTGTCTGAGAGGATAGATCATTCGTTTTTCATCATCGTATCCCAAGACCTTCACCGCTATGTTGGGATTTTGAGCCTCGAAACGTTTGATGTGTTTTAATTCCACTGGAAAAGTCACTCTGTTCCAATCAAGATTTTTAGAAGTCTCCTCGTAATGAGAAACTCTCTCAGGATGGATTTTGATGGGGTATAAAGCGGAGGTGACTGCCCATTTAAAACACTGATCATCATTATTTCTCACGTTGATCACAGCATTTTTTTTAGCTAAGAAATACGGTAATTCCACGTAGGAAGACCCTTTCAACGAATCATTTTCAGTTATATGAATTTCGAGTTTCAACACCTCATCGAACATCCAATTACTACCTTCATGTTGATAATTCGTGAGAGACGTCAACATCTTGTCTTTCATCTTTTCGAATACGGCTGATAAATCTGAACCTCGAAATATGGGTTCGACATTAGATCTGAAAAATGTATTTTTCACGATGCACTCGCCCGACTTCACGTCGATTTTATTCATCACGCAATGGAGTATCATCTTAATTTTTTGTCCCATGTTCATGTGTTCACGGAACAAATCCAATACTTTTTTCTTCACCCTTTCCATGAACAATTTCAGATCGACTTTCTTGAATGAGGGAACCATGTCGAGAATGTTTTAAAAATGCCTTTGATCGCACTCTCCCTTTCTACGGGCTTCGATTGGAATACTTCTGCGAGGAGTCATGCTACATATTCTTCTCCTTTCCCTTCGTCGATTGCTCGTCGAATTTCGTTCGATATATCTCGTTTGTCTAGATTCTGAAGTGCATCACTCATTTTCATTTTATTTTTTTTTTCTTTTGAAACTTGAAGTTCTTCAACGGCTTTTCGTTTAGTCGTCTTCTCATTTTTCACAACTGATGCATTTTTTTACTGTTTAAGTTTATCCACTTCCGATCTTTCGATTTTTTTCTTTCCATCGCTTTGCAAACGATATTCCTGTATGACTTCATTTTTTTTTGATTTGGTTCTATGATTTCTGAAATATGGAATTTTTAATTTTTTACAAATCTCGTTTAACTGAGGTACGGTTTTCTCATTTAAATTTTCCATTTTTTTATTTGTTTGCTTCATTTGTAAGAATTTTTTTTTTTTTCGAATTTTGTATTTAAATAATTTGTTAAAAAGTTTGTTTTTTTACTCTCTATATATCCTTCAAAAAAAATTTTTTTGATGAAATTAATCAATTTTTTTATGTTCCTTAACGTGAAAAAAAAATTGAATTAATATGAGACTTTTTCACATTAAAGAAAATTAAATTAAAAAAACTTTTTTATATATATATAAAGAGCAAAAAAAAAAAAACTTTTTTAACAAATTATTTAAATACAAAATTTAAAAATATACATTATTTGCAATAACTCATAAAACAAAAAAACCAAATAATCGATCATGACAACAACATCTAAAAGATGCAAATTGAAATTGAAACGAGTCGAAACGTGTAAGAAATTCGTTTATAAAATCCATAGATTACAACGACACAACTCCATCGAATTGAACGAGGTCTAGATGAAGGGCTTAGAGCACAAACACGACAAATATAACATGCCTTTGAAATTGGACAAAGCCACGCTCGATTTGTTTTATGAGTACCAAAGTGATCTACAGAAAATCGTCATCGCCAAAGATAGAGAATTCGACAAGGACGATTTGTCGTTGCCCTATGGAAGTTACATATATCCAAAAATCTTTCTCGAACTCGTGAACAAATCAGGTGGTGAGAGCGCGTTCATCGATGTAAAAAAACTCAAAAAAGTAAAGATAAACATTGAACACATTTTCGAAAAAGGAGAAGACACGACCGTCAACATGCTAATAATGGGCTTGGAAATATAAACAATAGAGAGACTGATTTTTAGCGAAGAAGAAAAAAAAAAAGTAATGAGATCTAGAGAGGTTGATCATCTCTAGATCTCATTACTTTTTTTTGTTTTTTTTGTTTTTTGTTTTCCTTCTTCTTCTTCTTCACTATCGCCCATATATATTATAATAACGTTTCCTTTTTTCTCAATTTTGGCATCGATTCTTCTTTTCTTTTTTTTGGTGATATGTTACGTTTTTATAAGAACACATTTGTTTATCCGAATCATAATTATGAACGAATGTTGTGCATCTCTTGGTAACACTCACGTCATTTCCATTCTCTTCAGAAGGTAGTGGTGACGGAGGAAAGCGTCTCATACTTTTCAATTTCAATCATCTATCCCGCTCTTTTTTCAGTTCTTTCCTAAGATATCCATCATTAGCGTCTAATTGTTTTTCCACATCTTTTTCCCACACTATCCTGCAATATTCATCATTAGCGTCTAATCGTTTTTCCACATCTTTTTTGCACTCTATCTTGCGATATTCATCATTATCGTCTAATTGTTTTTCCACCTTTTTATCCATTTTATATTATTTTTTATACTTTCTATGATTTATATTTTATATAATTATATAATTTTTACATTATAATAACATACTTAAAATCGGTATATTCTTAAACGGCGAATTCTCACCAAACAACAAACCCTTACCGAGTCGCTCAACGTTCCGTCCACTCTTCAGATAGAGACCGTTTCCACTCAAAGAGTTGTCACCTCTAACGGGTTCTAGATACAATCCTTCACCGCTGTCGTCTATGTGGACGCGACACACGGCTCCTCCCTTCTTAAAAAACAGTCCGCTGCCACCCATTAATTTCTCAACTGCCGAACTCACGAGTCCTGAGAGAGTTCCCACGCCGAGAGTCTTTCCAAGAAAGGGTAATGCTTTTGCAGCAAAGGGTAATGTTTTTGCGGCGATTCCTGCCAATAGCGGTAAGAAACCGCCTTTCATTCTCAAATTGTATCTCAACTGAGCTGGACTCAATCTCACCATCAACCCTCTTCCATCACGAATCACTTTCTCCATCCTTTTGATTTGACTTCTGGTCCAGGCGATCGAATCCTGACTGCCACTCGTCAGATCTTCGTGAGTGAATTTGAATCTCACCGCCTCGCCTCGAGTTGTTAACGCTCTCTTAAGTTTCTTCCTCTGTCCTGCGGATATGTTCACGTTTTTAACCATGTATTGTGTCATAATTCTTTTTTTAAAATATATTTTGTTCAAGTGATTTTTTTTGTTTTAATGATAATTATATATATATTAAATAATTTTTGTTAATTAATATTGCGTTTATTTTATTTTCTTATTTATATATATACGCAATATTTATATTTTTTGCTTTTATATTTCTCTTATGTGAAATCGTATCGTCACCCTCTCTCCGCGAAGATCTAACAGTTCACTATTTTGATCTGTCAACGTGGTTTTGAGACTATACAATGTGTCTAAAATCACTGGTAGATAAACTAAATTTCGAGGTCATTCCACGATCTTATAACCCGGCGACATGTTTGGAAAGAAGGAATAGATTGTCGATTGAGTGCTACCATTCACATAGCTTCCAGCAATCACATCCACGTTCACCAGAATGCTATTGACTGCGAGAATGTCGACCGTATTTTCAGATGCCGCTTGGCCTCGATACATCTTTCGATCGAATCCCAGCATCTTGCCTATAGAATCGTCTATGTTGAAATCCACTCGAAAATTATCTTCCAAATCCAACATCGTCTGTAAGGTATTAGGGTTGGGAGCGAGTCTGATCTTGTTGCTTCCCTTTCCATCCGTCTTCATTCGCGACTGAATGTAATTGTTCAAATCGTCTATGTCGTAACTTCCTTTGGGAATTCGAATCTCCAACCAATCCACTCCATCGGAATACTTGAACGAGTTATTCTTTTCGGTGACGTTGGGAAAGTAATAATAAGTCTCCAGATTCACTAACGCCATCTTGTATCTTTTCTCTCTATTCAATTCGATGGAAGGTTCGAATTTCGTTGCGAATCAAGTCAAATCGCCACTCACCACAATTTGAATGGATTGTTTTGCAGCCGTATTCTCGGCTATCTGTTCTAACAATTCTCCTTGTTCGAACATTATATTTTAATTTTTATTTTATTCTTCAAAACTAAATTATTTGATGATTTATTATTTTCTAATTTTATTTTTGCTCTCTGTCTTATTATCATCAGAAACATAAAACTTGTCGAATCCGCACCGATATTTTCTGCGATTAAATTCGCTAGTCAAATCAATCACGATGAAATTGTAAAGTCCTCCATCCCAAACCCTCTTGCAGAATCTCCTGAATTCCGCCACGCTCATGTCGTTTGCGACGTGATCACCGTAGATGTGATTGAGATTCTTGAGATCCTGGCGAAAGAGACACAGTAAATTAGCGTTCTCCCTTATCATCTGTCTGGGCAATCGAACATAATACTGCAGCAGGTAGAAACAGTCCACGTTGCTGTGACGACCCCTAACGTAATACAATTTGCATCGGTTCTGTCTCTCCAAAAGCAGATCGTCGAAAATCATGAGATTCTTATCTTCCGATTTCAATTCTCTAGGATCCAGAACGTCACTAGCGTTCTCATAAAATCGACACTCGACGTTCGAAGACGCATTTCTCTTCATCAATTCCATCGCTGCACCGTCCAAAATGGTCGAAAGAGAAGCTTCACTTTTGTCGAATTCCTCCCTACTGTCAAAGATTCTGGCTATGACGTCCTTGGGCAATCTACGATCCATGCACTTTGTCGGGTTGCGACAACAGATTCATCAACAGATTGGTCTTTCCACAATTCGATTTTCCCACTATCAAGCCTCTTATGCTTTTGGAAAAGAACTCGTTATTCGACCTCTTGGTCGCGGCGTCTTTCGAAGACATATCTTTAATGTTCATCTTTGTTTATTTTTTTGTTATTTTAGATTTTTTCAAATACAATTTTTATGTTTTTTCAAACTCAGTTTTATAAATATTATTATTTATTCATATTACACCGTCGCGAGTTCTCTTCAATCCAGATTCACTCGTCATTTTGGCTAAATCTTGTATGGGTACCACAGCATCCTTAAAATCTTTCCAAATTTTTGGCGATCGCTCTAACATAGCTCGCTTCGCCGGCAGACTGATCAACTTGTCGATCAACACGTCGGCTGCCCTCTTGCCAGACACAGAAGCTATCCTACCACTGGCTTCGGAAGTGGCTTTCTTACCAGCATCCAAAGCCGTCTTCTTACCGACCTCAAACGCTCGTGAACGCTCGCATTATAGAATCGATGATGCCAGAACTGTCTTGAACGTAAGTTCTGACGTATCCCCTGTTCTTTATCACCAACATATTTTATAATATATTTTGTTTTTTCACTGGTAAATCGTTTGTTGTTTAAATTACTTTTATTATTTTGTAGTGTAAAATTTACTCTTTTTATTTTATATATTTTTGTTTGTTTCTCTCTACTTATTATATATCAATCCTTCAATTCATTCATCAGTCTTTTGTAATTGCGTTTATTCAAAACCTGCTGCCTCAACAATTCGTCATATATGCTCACTATCTCATTATCTAATCCAGTGTTACCAGCGCATCTACTTGCCATCAACAAACTCAATCTCTGAGACAGAGCGTCAGAATCGCTCGGAAGAAAAGTGGTTTTCACCCCTTTGCCAGTCACCGACTCGACGAACTTCTTATTCATATCCCATATGGGTTTCACCACCTTCGTCCACTTGTAACCTCTGTTGGCTTTGGGTCTCATCTCTCCGGCATCGTTATTTCTCTTCATGGCGTGGGTCTGAACCAGAATGTCGCCATAATTGTCGTAATCCTCTTCTGTGTAACCTTCAGGCTTGTCAAACCAAAGCAATTCACGTAGTCCCTCAGTTTTTTTGTACCTATTCGGACCGACATATAAATACTCATCATCCATCGAAACTTTGGTGTCACCCACGAAAGTTCTACCGTCCGAATCCTCGCGAATTCCATACAACAGATCTCTCTTACCACCATCCTTGGACGGCGCGACACTATCAGTGGTGATAGTCGAAGCTGTATCATCACTTTCGCTCACGTCGGTTTCGATTCTCATGAGAATGTAATCCGGTGTAGATTCAAAGGAATACTGTTTTGTAAAACTACTGGGCAACGAACCCATTTTCAAAGAACTCTCTTTTATAGGTCTCAATTCTTCAACTATCTCCTTCTTGCTTCGTTCCTGAACCTCCGTCACGGGTTTAAATATTTTTGTGGTTTCCCGTCTCAATTCCATTTCTCCAAGTTGTCTGCTTCTGTCAGCTGATTGAATACTCTTCTTAGCACGTTCATATTCATTTAAAGTTGATCTCTACCTTTGGAATCTGTGATGTGTAAAAACATTTTTTCGTTTTTAAATTATTAATATTTCCTTTAGAGTATGCTAATGTGAGTTATTTTATTACTTTCAAAATGAAATGTATAATTATTTTTATGTTTTAAGTAAATAAAAATCTCCTGTCTTTAATATAATAACAAAAACCAGATGAGGAAAAACATTTTACAAAATGAAACCTCGATAAATAGTTAAAAAATATTAAAATAACATCCGTTTCAAACGTGTTAAAATCAGAAAGCATGAATAATTAAAATCTCGAATAAAAACATGTCAGTAAATGTAACGCTTTTCAAAAAAAATAACATCAATTAATCTTTTGAACTGTTTCCGCTTTCATCCATAGAATAGTTTTTCAGTTAAACGATTTAACTGACAATTGACTCATTTGAATGAAAAACCTGTAATGCATTTCGAACGTGACAAATGGAGTTCTCAGTAAGTTTATACAGTAAAGATCACTTTGACATGCAACCTGCTTGTCAGCTTGATAAAACTGACTGATGATTGTAGCGCACAGGAGCTCAATTTATACTTGGTCGTGACCCCACCCCATGACGAGGGTTAAAATTACGATCTTCTTACTCCACTCGTCGAGACCTTCAATTTGATAGGTCACGTGCCCACCTTCTCGAAACTTTCGATTTTCTGATGGGCGTGACCCCCACCCCCACATAAAATGAAAAACGTCATTTTTGTAATGTATTCATCGAGCCCTTCATATTAATACCTCACATGCCTGGATTTGTAAAAAAGAAGACGGTTTTCGGCTCTGGTCGTGACCCCACCCCACGACGAGGGTTAAAATTACGATCTTCTTAATCCACTCGTCGAGAACTTCAATTTGATAGGTCACGTGACCACCTTCTCGAAACTTTCGATTTTCTGATGGGTGTGACCCCACCCATATAAAATGAAAAAAACGTCATTTCTGTAATGTATTCATCGAGCCCTTCATATTAATACCTCACATGTCTGGATCTGTAAAAAGGAAGACGTTTTTCGACTCTGGTCGTGACCCCACCCCACGATGAGGGTTAAAATTACGATCGTCTTAATCCATTCGTAGAGACCTTCAATTTGATAGGTCACGTGACCACCTTCTCGAAACTTTCGATTTTATGATGAGCATGACCCCCCACCCCCACGACGAGGGGAGATAACTTTGTATGATTAAGTTTAGGTTATGAGAATCAAGCAATCTGATTGATTGATTAGCGTTAGGAACGTGAAGTGATTGGGTGATTACTTATTTCAAGCTCTTCGAGCTTTCGGTTTTTGGTATACATTGCTCTAGCCATTATATCCACGTTATTAAACGCGATTCACCTCACAAAACTCGCGAGGTGAATCGACAAATCGGGTTTTCGCCGATCGGATCGCACCCTAGACCGTCCGAAACGCGATCGCGAACGTGGCGGTGTCCCAGAAGTTGCAAACCGTCTTTTTCCATGTACCGGAGGCCGAAATCGATTTTTAAAAAAATCCTCGATGAGTAACTGCGCTTTACGTTCACTTTTCACCGTTGGCGAACGTCGAAAAAACGTTTTGAGGTCGATTTTTCCTGTCCTAGAATCGGCAAATGGGGTTTCACCGATCGGATCGCACTTGAACCGTTCAAACAACCGTTGGCGAACGTCGGTGTCCCAGAATCAGCAAACCGCTTTTTTGATGCTGTCCTGGAATCGGCAAAACGTTTTTTGCTCGCGTTCACCAACGATAGATCGATGGTCTAATCCGCGATGGAAACGTCAACAAAAATTTTTAAAGTACATTTTCTTCAAATTTTCGTACATTTTTTCACTTTTGATCGATGTGTCGAATCTACGCGTTCGCCAACGGGTGTTTGAACGTTAAAAGTGCGATCTGTGAGCCTCAAAAAAATTGCCGATTCTAGGACACCATGAAAAAACGACATTTTTTGCACTCTGTACACGATTTAACACTGAATCCCTATGGCGGTACACGTACATGTACGTGTACTTGTACAGTACATGTATAAGCTGTCCTGGAATCGGCAATTATCACCTACTCACACATGCAGTCAATAGCGTGTATGTCCACCGTTTGCCTCTTGGATGGTAAGACATCGACGGCGCTTGGACCTGGTAAGTCTCTGGATGTCACCCTGTGGTATTGCGCTCCACTCCTGCCTCAGAACATTACGTAAATCGCCTAACGTCTGAAGATCATGAAGTCGTACCCGACGGTCCAATTGATCCCAAAGATGCTCGATTGGGGACAAATCTGGTGAAAGTGGGGGCCAGGGAAGAAGTTCGATGCTCTGCTCCTCAATAAAGTCACGACAGATACGCGCCACGTGAAATCGGGCATCGTCTTGCTGGAATAACTGCAATCCGACGTTAGCGTTGAACAACGGGACAACAGCAGCATTAAGAATTTCGTCCCTATATATCGCTGTCCATTCACATTACCATCGATGAAGATTAACTGCGTTCGATGGTGCAAGGAAATTCCTGCCCAAAACCATTACACTACCCCGACTGAAACGGTCTCATTCCCGCACGCAAGCATCAGAAAACCGTTCTCCTCGTCGGCGATACCCTCTTGCCCTACCATTAGCGCGCCGTAGACAAAATCGTGATTCATCACTAAAAAGAACTGTGCTCCAACGCTGCTAAGCGCAGCGAACACGCTGACGTACCCATTCCATTCTGACGGTACGATGACGTTGGGTAAGGATTGGTCCGTGGTATGGACGTCTACTTCGGATGCCGTGTTCAGCGAGTCTGTTGCGGACAGTTTGTGCACAGATTCTATTGTTAGTTCTACCAGGAGTATTTGCTGCTGTCCTTGTCGCCGGAAGGGAGCGATCCCGCAAGTGAGGCGTCCTGATGTGTCGGTCTTGCTCAGGGGTCGTAACTCTTGGTCGACCTGAACTCGGTCGGTCGGCAGTAGATTCAGTGGTTCTATACCTTCGAATGAGGCGGTAAATAGTGGCCACAGTGATTCCGAACTCAGCAGCGAGTTCATCTGGAGGTATCTCAGCCACATGCATACCAATGGCACGCAACCTCTGATTCTCAGTTAACCTTGGCATTTTTTAAAATGTCGGAAGACAAAAACTAGCGTGTTTTCTCAATAACCCTGGCTCTCTAGCACAACATAACACGAAGAAAATCGTCGGTGCCCCATTCATTTTGACGTTCTAGGGTAGCACTTGCTATTTTGAAATCCGTAGCAAAATTGTATACGGTTGGGTGGACAACAACAGTATGTCATTAAACTCTTTGCACGACATCTTGTCTACAAACATGCAACATTAGAACTATTATATTTCATCCTTTATGCTATTTTTTCACATTTGTTTCTATTATACTTTCTTTTTCAGTTTTTTGACTCAGTATATTACCGTATGGGCTATTAACCAGGTAATATGAATACAAACATAACCTATGGTGGGGGCGGGGGGGTGGGGGTGGGCACCTGGGGTGTGAAATAAGGGGATTACAATCCCAAAGGTGTTAATCCAATAACGCTCGCAGATTGCCTTACTGAACAGCTCGATCTATTAGTGTTGTTCGAGAAAACGACCGTAGAATTTTGCTCATGGATCAAGTTTTTCGTTATAAAATGGGATAAACATATTCAATCGTTATATTATTTTACACAAAGGTTTATAAGGTCAGTATCAACCCTTTGGTTGATACTGAAAAAGAAACCCAAGCAGTCGCTGGTTTTGGAGCAGCTCCAGAGTATTATCCATAAAGGCTATAAAAAGGATAAAATCCACCAATATGTGTTTTTGAAAGCTGGGGGTCATCCATCAGCTTTTAAGAGAGAGTGGATGCTGAACCTTTGCCGTCTGGTCTGCCTTTAGGGAGAACAGATGGCGGGGTGATGGAGAGAAAGAAAAAAAGAAAAGAAAAAAAAACACACACTCGCAGACGCACACCCAAAAGCCCACAACCCTTTACCTAACATGAAAAGCAGACGACACTTGCACAAAAGAATTCTTGAATAACTATTTTTTTTCATTTTTGTCTCAAAAACATAGGTTCTGCCTCCTCGTTGGAACGAGCTCGTTGAGCTCGTTCCAGCGAGGAGGCAGAACCTATGTTTTTAAGGCTCGAAATGAAACAGTAACGAAAATTAATTGCGATGTTTGAGAAT
Source organism: Pictodentalium vernedei (assembly GCA_031216915.1). Classification (NCBI taxonomy): domain Eukaryota; kingdom Metazoa; phylum Mollusca; class Scaphopoda; order Dentaliida; family Dentaliidae; genus Pictodentalium; species Pictodentalium vernedei. Next base: position 239,392,827 of record CM062291.1, read on the forward strand.
AGCACTGGCCGGTTTTGGGCGTTACGTTGGTTAAAGGGTTATTGGGCTGTTATATCTTTATTCATATGTTTATTTATTTAAAATGTACAATGGTCCCAGCCAGGCAAGCTTGCTTCAGCCCGTGCATGATGTTTGGCGGTTACCTGTGTATGTTAACAGGAAGCTTGTTCCAGTTCCACCTGCGCTTCGTCTACTTTTTCCTTGTGTCGTCTTGTGTTTCAAGAGAATTTGAGAGTGTTCAATTAGTAAAGTTATAGGTAGAGAGAGATAGGAATCCGCTATTGTATATTGTGACTGTTGTGTGACTGTTGCTGTTGATGGGGCGAGGGGAGGGTTTCTTTGGAACCCACTCCCCACACGCAGAGTTGCGAGGCAGTTCTCACAGACTCAATCCTAAAGTTCTCAATGAGTAGGGATGCAATCGTCACTGACTCCACGCATTTTAATTCTGTTGAATAATATTTCCTGTAACTTGTGGGGGCAGAAGAAGAACTTGCCTTCTGAGTACGCGATTTAATTAAGGCGCACATGGACGATGTGGAATTCTTAGTACACTTGAATAATTCTTGCCACTTATACCATCACTCAGAAACAAGTTTGTTTTTAACCTTTGTCGGTATACTGTTTTTTTCTAAGTTGAAAAGACTGATGAAACGAAAACGGAGTGTAGAAATGGGTAGAAACAGAAAGAAGTAGTAGAAATATCAGCAAATACAGTGGTGAAACCAGGTAAAACATCAAAATTTTCAACATATTTCACACCTGTTCCTGCTACACCTGTCTTAATACCGTTCAGGTTGAATGCCAGTATACGCTATATACTCTCCTGATTACCCATGTATGCATCGACTGTCAGTGTCTGTGAGAAAGGTTGAATAAATCCATAAACTTGCTAAGAAATGGGACCAAATTCTGACCAATCTTCATTAGCTGGTTGTCACACTGGACTCCTGTAAAACCTGCATCGGGCAAATACCATGTAAAACCCGGTGCCGGCAGCCTTTTGACGATATGCGAGTCCGTTGGACGTGAAAGTTTGTGATAGATACGTTTTTCTCTGAACGAATTCCGAGTTAACATTATTGACTGATGAATTCAGCATCTACAGCATTTCAATAGTTTGTTGAAGAAGGTTCCATTTTGATTACAAAACTGAATGGATGGTGATAATATGCATTCTGTATCTCAATACAGTGTGTTTTCGTTCCGAAATAGAGTAGTGTGTTATGGATTTAGACAATTGGACAGCGCTCCATTGATAAAGACATTTCAGGAAACTAAATCTTACTTCATAACAAAATGTGCCGTATTTAAGTAAGAACATACCTACGATTTATTGCGACACTCCCCGCTGTTTTTGTAAAACCCGTGACGGCGCAGCCCGGTGCGTGGTTTACTGCATGCCCGCTTCGGGGATTACATTATAATTTCTGCGATATATGGCCAGAAAGACGTATTTTCGGGTAACTTGTTTGGAATTCTTGTTGATTCCTTTCGAAACTCGCATATAGATTATTATCAAAGACACATTGGTCCATAATTGCTAATTTATAACCAATTAAAGTAAAAACTAAAGCCCGATGCGGGCGTTACTAACGCCCGCAGCTGAGTTTTACTGCCCGCTGCGGGTATTATAGGATGGCCAGCGTGGTTGTGGGTAGATTAAATGTCGGGAATGGTTACTGGAACAATACAAACCATGCTCCAGCAAAAATACCTGTTGAAATTGCCAATCAAAGCAGTTTATGTGTGTGTGTGTGGTGGTGTGGGGGGGGGGGGGGGGGGGGGGGGGTTACCAAATTTCAAAATGGAAAAAAAATGTTCCTTCAAAAAAGGGGGTGGGTGGATGGGTGCCCAAGGGTCGGAAAAAAACTTTTTGCACCTAGTGTCCGAAATTTTGTCAGTGTTCCAAGGGTCGGAAAATTTTTTTTTGCACCTACTGTCCGAAAATTTGTTCCTAACCCCCCCCTGACCCCCCCCCCCCCCCGACCCCGACCCCACCCCACCCCCTGCGTCTATAAACATTTTTGGTTTCCGTCCGATAATTAATATTTCCATCGGTTGAGGTACAAAATAGGCGGAAATTGATTTCTCCGTGGTGAGGTTAATGTATTAAATCTGCGTGGGAGATTGATGGTGATCAAGGGAGATCAATCGTGTTGTATATACGGGTACTTATGACGTGTTCGTCATCTTGGGGCGATACAAGACGTGCACACTGTTTTTCTTTGATCTTCGAGAATCATTTTCCTTCATTTTGTTTCATTTCTCAAAATTCTTGTGTTATATTTGACAAATGGCTAGTGCAGATGATATTAATGCCAAGTTGGATACTCTTCTTCAAAAATTTGACCATACGAAGCGTGAATTAGAACATTCGTTTGATAGGCAAATTTCGGAACTTCGGCAAGAATTTCATGCCACAGCAACTGCTGTAAAAACAGTAAAATGGTTGAAAGTTGACTGTGAGTATCAGTGGAGGCGTGAACAAAATCCAGTATAAATTCAATTCTGAATCCTTGGATTCTTTGAAACAACTTAAATGACCGTTATCTAACGGAAAGGATGATTATGCATCTGAACTGGTCGAAAATTTAATACCATCGTTCGAGAGGCGGAACAAGCATATAAAATAGGCAGATTCGTCGGAAGGAGGGTGGGAGACAGTGCGTCAGTATTTTTCCAAAGACCTTGCGTCAGGTTCAGACAATGAAAAAAGAATCGATAGAGCTGAAAATAGAGCTGTCAAGACAATTAACCAGAGGCAATCAAAGTCTTCCAAAGCAAAGTCCATTCCGTCTGCGACAGTAAGCAGTAAACCTCCAATACTACAACACAAATTTTACTCCGAAAGGAATTTGCACTGACACAAGAAGGTATATCAGAATTATTGTGTAACACAATAATTCTGATATACCTGCTTGTTTCAGTGCAAATTCCTTTCGGAGTAAGTTTAACAAGCCGGGATGTTTCACATGTGGTTCGTTTTCACGCTGGAGAAGAGAGTGTCCGTTCAACAGAAATGGAAACGATTCGGTTCGATCCAACAGATTCTCCACAGCACAATGATGGGTTAAGGGCCTATATAAGTAATGAATTGAAAAATAGCCACTCGGAAAAAAACGTGAAAAAAAATTAACAAAAGCTGCCCAAGAGGGGTTTTCATAGCAAAGTTATGACGAAATGTTCATAAATACAGGTGGCCAACAAAAAATCGGAAAAAAATTTATATTTGAGATTTTTGACGACTTTGAAAGTTGCCTTTCTATTCGCACGACACCTATTATCATACTACGTAATCGGTTCATTAAGGTACCAAATTGGTAGTTAGAACATACCTACTCCACGCCTTCGTATATGGGACATCTATGAAACCCTGTATTGCCATGGTACGTGGAAAAGAAAATCTACAGTTTGTTGTTCACTGTGACATGGGGCAGCCATGTTGGACGTTGTCACGTGATATTGAAACCCACGATGCAGAATACGGGTGTTTTTAAATCCTCGTAAATCTAAAACAGTATCATTGCATCAACTCATCAATACCTAAACATTGTATTTGTCAAATAATATTGCTGTCTAGAGCGATGGCGATCTTTAATTTCATTATCTGTTTTTTTAACATTTCTCGGTTGTTTACAGTTTTGTGTTGATACAAAGCTTCCATCGTAAGGTCACAGTCCGAGCAAATTACTCCGCCGCATTACAAAAGCTGCATAATATTGCCGATATCGTAACAAAGTACATAGGAAATACTGGAATTATTCTGAAATACATTATAAACGAAAAGAAATATTCTATGAAGAAGACAAGTATCGCAAAAGTGTGATCTATTTTTTTAGAGACCTTTCGCTGTTTAGGAGTTCTTCGGTCACAACAATAAACAACGTTGACTGACTTTAGGCTTTAGCGCTGAAAAGCTGAAATCTGCGCGATCTGATAGAAAACAAGTATAATTTTTTATACAATTTACTTCTTGGAATCACCGACGTGATTCATGGTATGTCGTTTGAAATATTCCGACAATGGAAGCAGCAAGACATTCTTTGATTTATCAAATACAGGTGTGTTTATTTTTCGATCTCACGTGTATCGAACTTGGGTTGTAGTTGGCAGGTCAAAATATTGCTATTGCAAGGAAAAACGAGCCATGTTGATGTACACCATGCTGAAAAAATCGCGCTAAAGCAGTCCGTACACCACGACAAAGTACTATAAATGTGAGATCAAGGTATAAGTCTTTCTTTCTTGTCAGAATATCGCACATATTTTTGCATTAGAATTTAGGAAAATAGTTGTACGGGAGGCCGCTTCAGTGATAAAATTTCCAACATTCACTTATCATTCAGTGATTGACTTCACAACACTACTCTTTCAGTTAAAATAATTCGAAACATTTTTTCTGAGGCATTGTAAATGAGATTCTTTATTGCATCTCCTTCCTGTTTGTTTGGAATTGATAGGTTGGGTCATGGCGCCACCATACCCAACCTATCAATTCCAAACAAACGAGAAGGAGATCTGCAAAATGAGGTTCCGAGAGGGTGAATGTAGTGATGCTACCCTGCACACAGCAGGGTAGCATCACTAAATCCACCCTCTCGGAACCTCTGTCCGAATCAGGGTCTCAAAACTAAACAGAAGGTACCCAGAGGATAAATTGGCCCACTGTAAGGGATAGCATCATCAAATTCACCCTCTGTGGACCTCATTCTGCAAATGTCAGACTGCTTATTTTCAGGCCTGGCAACCGCGTTGTGTCCTTCACCCCCCCCCCCCCCCCCCCTTGCCCTCATGGGTGCACGGTCACGTGTAA
>CM062291.1:239397742-239552311 GCA_031216915.1 Pictodentalium vernedei
AGCCTCCAACCCATACCAACTGACATCGTCGAATGCATTTGGTATTGTTTTGAGATTAGTGTCTTTGACGTCACGTGTAACTTCACAAAATTTGGAAAATCCCATGTTGTATAAATTATATCACTTTATGCGATACAAGCAAAACTTCATTTAACAACAATAAACTATTGACAGACTATTTAATTGTTAACTACATTGTGATATCTGTGATATTATATCCACGCTGTGGTACATGCTGATTATGTCTGCTTCAGCTTGTGGTATGCTCATTTCAAATTCAACATTGTTTCCGTTCCCGTCTTCGAGGGACTAGTCGCAAATTTAGAACAAATAAATGTAATTGGCACCATTTAAAAAATGCCGAGGTATCAATGTTTTTACCGAGGTGCATAATTTTTACGTCGGCATTTTTTTGCCGACGCATTTTTTCTGAAATAAAAGGGCTGCCTCGTGCTTTTTGGCCTTGCGCTTTTCGGACCCACGCTTTTCGGCCTCAGGTCTGGCACTTTTCGGCCTCGGGATGTTGGGATGGTTTAATGTAATGACATATAAAGAAGACAAATTCATGTTTAGAATTTATTTCAGCTTATCGACTAAAAATATTTTTGAAAGTTAACACATTTACACCACCAGCATAAAAAAGACAACAAATGGTGACACAAGTTGTATTTCTGTATATCAATGGATAAAAATAATGAATAATTTACAGACAGAGAGTGAAAATAATAATTGAAAAATGATTCCTAGATTTATTAGCTCACCTGACTGAAAGTCAGGGTGAGCTTTAGTGATCACTCTTCGTCCGGCGTCGTCGTCCGTGAACATGGTGTTTGCAACTTCTCCACCAAAACCACTGAACCGATTTAAGTTAAATTTGACATAATTGATTGTTATGACATCATATTTTGATTTTGTTCAAATCAAGTTGCCCTGCCCCTGGGTGGGGTCACGCCCAAAAAGTGTGCCTAAATCTTAAAAAATCTTCTTCTCATGAACCAGCAGTAGCAGAGACTTGATATTATGTATGCAGCTTCCCTTTGAGGTGTAGACTCAGATTTGTTCAAGAGAAGTTTGACTGGCTATATCATGCCACGAAATTTCACGCGAACGATCGTTTCGTTCGCGGGGTGGTTACGCAAATCTAAAAACCCGCGAACGATGTTTCGTTCACACAAAAAATATGTGAACAAAACTTTTGAGTCTGAATTCTTTGTTGATCAATGGTATGTCAGCGTGGTACCCTGATCCAGGGACCAGCCGTGAGGGCGACTATGGTGATTAAGTCGCCTTACTACTCACCAAGTCGCATTGAAAAAATGTCAGGGTGCTTTTATGGACTTTTTACTTCTGTTTTATTCTGTTTCAATCTGATCTTCAAGTCTCGAAGCGAAATTAGGTGACTTGCGGCCAAGTTGCGGGACTCGATAAAATAACCCAGTTTGAAAATAGAATACGTTGCTTGGATGCCGAAAAGTCTCGACTGAAAATGTGCACACACGCAACAGATGTATTTTCTAACACTGTATTTTTATTTCATTTTGCTGACGACTGTTGGCCAGTTTATTTCCCCCAAAAAACGAATGGATTTGAAGCACGTGAAAAAGACAAGAAAAGTTTTGTGCAGGGCACAAGCGTCCACAAGAAGGATAATGGAAAAAGTGCCTACCAAGCAATCATCTTCTTTACATCTGATCCTGTGCACACTTTCAGACTTAAAAAAAATTATTAGCTCAGTAGACTTTGGTCAAAAGTGTGTGTGATGGGGGGGGGGGGGAGTGAAGAGGAGATGTAGGTGAGGATTGGGGAGTGGTCAATGTAGGTGAGGATTGGGGAGTGGTCACAGAGAAGTGGGTACGTACACAGGGGGTGTTCAATCAATAATTACTTTGTGATTTTTTAGCCTGGCATAAAATGCATTATAAATTATAAATGCATTATAAACAACTGGACCTGGAAGTAAGTAATCAGACTTTACAAGAAAAAAATACAAATTGCAGCAGCTTGAATTGTCACAGGAGCAACTGTAAGTTAAACCTACAACTTATGTCAACCAGTGAATTACATGTATTTCATCTCATACATGTATCATGTTTTTATCGAGTAACCTTTCGCGTAACCAAATGGGTTACGCAACCCCAAAACACGTGAACGAAAAATGGGTTCCGCAAATTTTTTAAATTTAGTGGCCTGCATATTTGCGGCCGTTATGGGAGGGGCTAAAATTTTTGCCCCACCCTAAATTTCTATTTTCTGAACCGAGAGGCCAATTTCAACCAAATTTAATATGAGGTATTATTGGACCATAAGTATCTGATTTATGTAAAAAAAAAAATTTTCCTGTGGCCCCGTGGGAACCTCAGGAGCTAAAAATAGAAAAAAATTAAAATGCGCATATCTCCAAAACTAAACGGCACCAGACCTTCATTTTTGAGGCACGCGATCGCTCTTGCGCACCATCGCGCACACAGATTTGAAAAGCAGCGAGCGATTGATCGCGCGCACTGGTAAAATCCAGAGAGCGACTCTTGAGAAGTGAGACATTGCGCCGCGCAACGATAAAATGTAAATAAACGGCATTTGGAACGTTAATTTGTACATGTGAACTCGCCCCGTAATGAGAAAACAACACTGACATTCGCAGCTTACAAGTCACACAGCGCGTGCTAGTGTCATGGCTGATGCTTACGTTTTTCCTCAATAAAGGCTAAAGCACATGGCTAATTTGTATGCATCCAGTCGGTGCCTGCATGCTCACGCTAGATTTTTTGTTTCTGCGGCATGTAGTAGTTCATTGTCACCCATCTGCCATCAGAGTTGAAAGTGAACAGTTAGCATGAAAAGCGATGACACAATTTGTTTAAAAAACATCTTTCTGATCATATTTTGCCATTGAGTCAACTGTTGTGGGTGTGTCTTAATGAATTATTGACAGTAAACTGCGCAATGATCTTGGAAAACAAGTTCACCTGCTGACTGCTTCAGAAACGCGTGGAACAAACACGGGACAATTTTATTTGTTCTGTATTTATTTTGATTTAATAAAACCATATACCATATTTCCTTCCAAGGCATGAACTTTCCTTTAAGTAGATATGAAATAGAATCATGAAATCAGTATTGTATCTCAGGTAAATTGTTCGCATGGCTAATCACCTAATTTCGTTACAAATTAACCGGCAATCTTCAAAAGCGTTCCGATTTTCCCAAACTGGTGGTGGTGGTGGTGGGGGGGGGGGGGGAGGGGGGGCGGGAGCTTAAACACGGGGAAGTTACCATACAGCATATATTTAAAAGTAGGGGGGGGGGGGGGGGGGCTAATACACGAGTATGGACCTAAACACGGGCCAGTATAAATAACACCAGAATTTTGTCTTTCAGAATGGGCACAAATTTCTCAGTTCAAGAGCTGGGTAAGAATGCGTGCCTGGCAAAAAAGCAGCGAGCGATGCCGGGCGCACCTGCATTTTTTAAAAATGAAGGTCTGACGGCACTGAGAATTTTTATTTGGTGTGAGTCTTCCTTGAGACCTACAGAAAGGAATGGTAAAAAAAAGTGCTATCGGTTTTGTCATAAAGTACTTTTTGGGGACTTTGAAAAAATGCAGAGTAAGCATTTTTTAACACTGTGGGTGATGGGAAAACATTAAAGAATCTTTTTCTTCCAAATCACTGTTCGAAAATCATTCATATTTCACATATGACATCTTTGGAAGGTTGATTGGCATGTTTGTTGAAAATGAGGTCAATGAGTGCAATATGAGGAATATTCTCTAAAAATCTTCTTCTTCAGATCTACCAATCAGACACTTTTGATATTTGGTATGCAGCATGCTTATGGGGGTAGGATTCAAGTTTGTTCAAACTAAGTCCCTGGGTTCATATTTGCACTCCCTGTGGGAGCCCGAATTCTAACTTAGTGCAATATAAGGGATATTTTTAAAAAATCTTCTTCTTCAGATCCACCTGTCAGAATCCTTTGATATTTGGTGTACAGCATCCTTAGTGAGGTGAGAGTAAAGTTTGTTCAAGCCAAGTCCCTGGGCTCATATTTCAGCTCCCCAAGGGAGCCCGAATTATAAGTTAGTTTAATATGAGTAATATTTTATAAAAATCTTTAGATCTAACAGCCAGAATGTTTTGATACTTGGTATATAACATCCTTTGGGAGGTGTGATTAGAGTTTGTTCAAGCCAAGTCTTTGAGTTCATGTTCGGGCTACCACAGGGATGCAAGTTTGTTCAAGTTCTGCTTTACTGATAAAATTGGACCCAGTAACCAATTCCTGCACTGAAAACCTGTAAAGTGGGCAGTAATAGGCATAAATGATTGACCAATCTTGATATTATACTTATGCTACAGTCATGATGTAGCCTTAGATGCTGAAAGTGACCTTAACCCTTTACCTAACATGAAAAGCAGACGACACTTGCAAAAAAAATTCTTGAATAACTAATTTTTTTCATTGTTTGTCTCAAAAACATAGGTTATGACCCCTCGTTGGAACGAGCTCGACGAGCTCGTTCCAACGAGGGGTCATAACCTATGTTTTTGAGACAAAAAATGAAAAAATAATAAAAATTCATTGGCGATTTTTGAGAATCGCGCTGGCCGGTTTTGGCCTTTACGTTGGGTAAAGGGTTAAATGCCAATAAATAAATAGATAAATTAATATTGAGTACCCAATATGGGGGTCCAACATATGAACAGTCTGAGTAAGTTGCAACACAATTTTGTGTTAAAAGCCAAAACTTGGCAAAAGGCAGAATTCCTTGTGACTCTGTCAGTGTCAGGTTAGCGCCCTCAGGCCCCCTGGGGCCTCTTGTATATTTATTTGTGTTTGATGTCATTGTCAGCATCTGGGCTCTATCATTCATGACATAACATAAGTATAAGGTCAAGTTTTGGCAATAAAAATCATAGTGTTCACTGGGGTACCGTTCAACTCAACTTGAACCGTAGCACTGCTTGTATAAATCCTGGTAACGACTAATTAACTTCCTGCGTTTTTCAGTAAATAATTACAAGATAATTCTAAGATATATTTAATGTAAAAATGAGAATGCACATCAACTATTTGAATGAGGTTTCAGGATGAAATAGCTAGAAATAATTTTGCAATTGATTGCCGAAGAGCACTGTAACTAACTTGCCGTGCCTTTCAGTTTCACTAGTTTCTGCAAAGAACTGGAAAATAATTCCAAGATATTTCACTATAAAATCAAAATGCACATCGACCATTTAATTTTTAAATGAGTTTTTCGTTCGAAAATAATAAAAAAAAAATTAGAAATTTACCATTAATTATTGCATTAAATAAATAAATAAATTGATCAACGACATTCGGCCTCGACAGCTGCGCTTTTCGGCCCAAGCCGAGTCCGAAAAGAGCAGGAACTAGTACTGGGGCCGAATCGCGTAAGGCCGAAAAGCTATGGAGCCCCCAGCCAGAAAGTCTTTAGATTCCGCCAATTTGTGGACGTCGTCTGCCACTTGAGATGTGTCCCCAAATTGGAGTATCATCATGAAATTGACACCAATTATTAGAATGTGAATGAAAAATTCATTTCATTTGTTCATTTGAAAAAGATTGCGCTGTTTTAATGCAAATTGCAACTTGAAAATGAAAGCTGGTTCGATACCTCCATTAGCCTATATCTCAGTTAGTCAGTATCTGTCAATGTGTCAATTGTCATTACCGATTGTTCTTACAGGTTATATCTTACTCGCGAGACAGTGTCAGTGCAACTTCAGGAAACAACATAAGGATGCGAAAATTACATTGAAAAAAATAGTTACGTTACTTAATCCTACTTACAAACAAGAAAGGATTTGTTTTTACTAAATTTTGGTTGTACTCACAAGATATTTAAAAATGGCGTACATCCAAGTTCGCATGAATGTCATATGACGTCAGCAGCTTTTCTGCGGCAATGAGCGTCGGCCAAAAAGCAATGCAAGGGAAATAACCGCATACAAAGATCACCCGAGTGAAAATGCTTCAAATGCTATTTGTATTTACAAAAAAACAGCTGAAATATATCATAAGAAAATCGCTTGAACCAATATAATGACGTACTGCTCTTTTTCAGAATCGGAAACTAGTTTTTAGCACAACATGTTTGGGGGCCAGAGTGAGAGGTCCCGGTAAGTCGGTGTGTCCACTTAGTCGAGGTCTGAGGAGGACGGCAAGTCCTCCCAACCCACGAAATTCCATCTCTCTCTCTCTCTCTCTCTCTCTCTCTCTCTCTCTCTCTCTCTCTCCTTGTCTGAAGAAACTCAACCGCGTTGTTTCGAAACAGTTTCAGTATTGGTGGTGGTAATCGGAATTTAATTTGCTGTTATGTGTTTTTTGTAACCTTTTACACGCTATGAACGCAGTATATATGTTGTTTTTCTGTGGTATTATATGTCCGATAGTATGGACAGAACATAATTCGCGCGTATCTCTTACGTGATATGGGTGGATGGGCGTAATTGCTTTAATAAATCATTACAATATGTACGGCAAGTAGGTATAAGAACAGGCCAGCACGAGTTCCAGTATTTGGCTTAAAAACCTTCAATACATACATATACATTCTGGGTGACAAGTCTCCGGGTAGGTACTCTCAGGGTGGGTATTCTCTCGGGCAGGGGGAGGGGGGGGGGGGGTATTTCGGTTTGACATTTCCAGTGGAATTGTCGGTTGATAATATACTTGGGGGTATTCTCTCGAGGGAAGAGTACTGTCAGGAGAACTCTCTCGGATAAATGGGGCGGGGGGGGGGGGGATACTATCAGGGGGTTGTGCTTTGGAGGTGGGTGGGGTTGATGGCACGACTTTGTATACATATATATGGCACCATTGCACTACACGATTTACCACCATACAGATCATGTTATAGTACCATGGTGTAACAAACTTTACCATGGTATATCTGGAACGTACACTGACATGTTACGATACGCCATGATACCGTTGATTACCGTGGCACATCGAATTTTCGATGGATAATATACTTGGGGGCATTCTCTCGAGGGAAGAGTACTGTGCGGAGAACTCTCTCGGATAAAGGGAGGGGGGATACTATCAGGGGGTTGTGCTTTGGAGGTGGGGTGGGGGTGAGGGCACGACTTTGTATACATATATATGGCACCATTGCACTACACGATTTACCACCATACAGATCATGTTATAGTACCATGGTGTAACAAACTTTACCATGGTATATCTGGAACGTACACTGACATATTACGATACGCCAGGGGAGCGCGGTGGCTCAGTAGGTAGAGGTGCAGGCTGCAAGCCGAGAGGTCCTCGGTTCGAATCCCACCTGCGGCAACCGCGTTGTGTCCTTGGGCAAGACACTTCATCTCCATTGCCCGCGTGGGGCACGATGACGCCGTGTACTAACGTCGATGGTACGCATGTCTTCAACCAGTCTAACCCTGCCTGTGCTGCAGTGCGGAGTTACGATGTTGGGGAGCTGGCAGCTGCTCGTCGTTGCTCGGTGGTTCTCTCCGGGTACTCCGGCTTCCTCCACCCGTAAAACTGTCACGGTCATGATTAGCCATTGTGCATAAATATGTGACCTTAAACATCAATAAATAAATAAATAAATATAAATAAATAATTACGATACGCCATGATACCGTTGATTACCGTGGCACACCGTCGTATAATATCACGCAATAACATGATTTAGTGCTATGGTACACCATAGTTTATAGTATAATAAAACTTCGGTTCATCATGCTTTTACTTTGGGTACCATGATGTTTAATGTATAGCCGTTGTATATTACGGTATAACAACACTGCTTGAAATTCGCTGACTTACTACAAGATCTGTGTCTGGAATACTTTTTTGCGAAATAACGCAAAGTTATTGCGAAATAACGCAAAAGTTTTGCGAAATAACGCAATAGTTTTGCGAAATACTTGAAATTTCGAGTTATTAACTTGAAACAGGCACTACAGTGTACTGAGTGTGATCGTTGGCAACACAGGGACTGTCAAACGGGAATTACTCAGGATGAAAACAGAACTGCTATAAAAAGTAAAACTGAAATCAACTGGGACTTCCAATTGTGCCAACAAAATGATGAGCTATTAGAATCAACGGAGCATGGCTCGCATGAACCTTCAACTTCGTCATCAACGCATGTGGCACCATATACACCCTTCTAGTTGGTCTGTTTTTGGCATGTCAATTCAAACAAATAACGATGTCGAGGGCTGGCACCACCGTTTAAATAGACTGTGTGATAAACTTGAGCACAATAACGTCAACTTATATGAATTGATTAGCGTTTTGTATAAAGAATCACAATTAGTTACAACACACTGTCAACTTGTGGCTGAAGAAAAACTCCAGAGATACCAACGACAAAAATTTCGGCAGTACCAAGAACAAATATTCCTTATTTGGGACCAATATAAAGGACTGGAAATAACTCCTCGTGAACTTTTACGTCAAGTTTCATCATATCACAGACCCATGGAAGCACAAAGCACAGAGACTGAGTGTGAGATGCAGGCAATTTCAACAGGGGATTTTGATTAACTTTTGGTACATGCATGTCATATATATAAATTAAGGGTTAAATTAGTGGTATTTTTAACTTAGACAAAAATTCCCGAAGTGTTCACCGAGGGTTAAATTATTGGGCATTTTTTGCCTTAAAACATAGCTTATGCTCCCTCCCTGAAACGAACTCAATTGATGTCGTTTCAGTGATGAATCATAAGCTATGTTTTGGGGCAAATGAAATCAAAAAACTAAGAAAAAAATTCCAGACTCTTCAGTATTACACCAAAAAAATTCGACTTTTCATAAGTATGCGCCGAGGGTTAAATTATTGGGTATTTTTTTTCTAGATGTTATTCCTTCAGTTTATTGCCTTAAAACATAGCTTATGCTCCCTCCCTGAAACAAACTCAATTGATGTCGTTTCAGTGATGAATCATAAGCTATGTTTGGGGGCAAATGAAACCAAAAACTTAGAAAAAAATTAAATTATTGGGTATTTTTTTTTTATAGATTTTATTCCTTCAGTGTATTGCCTTAATAAGTGTGCGCCGAGGATTAAATTATTGGGTATTTTTTTAATAGATTTTAATCCTTCAGTGCTGTTTTTTCCATCCTCTTATTGTGTGTGTAATGTACTTAAAAGGAAGTCTTTTCATTTTAGAATGTGAGAAATTGTAAAACAAATTGATTATCCACTTACCATTGACCTTGACTGAAAATATTTAAATAAAAAAATATTAGAAATAATCTTATTCCTTGTCTTTCACCATCCCTTTCATACCTATTTTCTTCCGCCGAACCGTCCCTATTTTTTTTTACGCCGATCCGTCTCGACAGGTTCGGCGGAGAAATTTTTTTCTCCGCCGAACCGTCCAGGCGCTGTCGCCGAATCGTCCCACCGCCGAATCGTCCTGTCACCCAAGATAGTAACTCGAAATTTCAAGATAGTAACTCGAAATGTCGAGATAGTAACTCGAAATTTCAAGTTAATAACGAAATATCAAGATAATAACTCGAAATTTCGAGATAGTTATTCGAAATTTCATGTTAAAAACTCGAAATTTCAAGGTAGTAACTCGAAATTTCGAGATAGTAACTCGAAATTTGAAGTTAAAAACTCGAAATTTCAAGATAGTAACTCGAAATTTCGAGATAGTAAATCGAAATTTCGAGATAGTAACTCGAAATTTCAAGTTAATAACTCGAAATTTCAAGCTAGCTTGTTCGTGATTTCGATATAGACAACATTCATCGACGTCACGAATCGAGTTGTTCTCCCAAACCCACACCGCCACCATTTCTTCGTTAGGCTAGTCTGGCTGTCTACAGCCCACAACCGATTAGGAAATAAACCTGCGGTCACAGGTGACTGGCTCAATGACTGGATAATAAAAAAGGGACAAACACAAATAGAGGGGGTGGGAGTCAAATTAAAATCCCACAACAACGTTATTCATTCATTTATTTTTTGGTGTTCAAGGTCACATACTTCTGCACAATGGCTATTCATGACCGCGGCAGTTTTACGGGTGGAGAAAGGCGTCTGGAGTTCCAGGAGAGAACCACCGATCAACGTCGAGCACCCGTTAGCTCCCCAACATACTAACTCCACACAGGCGGGGTTAGCATTGGTTGAAGACACGTTCAACATCGACGTGCATTACGCCTTAGTACACAACGTAACCGTGCCCAGATAGGCAATGGGGGTGAAGTGTCTTGCCCATGGACACAACGCGGTTGTCGCAGGTGGGATTCGAACCGAGGACCTCACGGCTTGCAGCCTGCACCTCTACCTACTGACCCCCCCCCCCCCCCCCCCCCCCCCCCCACCCCGCCGCAACAAATGTTAATGACCGAGTTTTGTGGAAAATATCCATGAAAATAAACTTTTATTACCCAGTAACTGTGCCAACCACCTGCGCTTAGGGTTACACATTCTCTTTCTTGAGATCAATGCGATGGCATCCACGCAGCACTATTCACAAACGTTGATTCATCAATTGGGATTATATGAGGGAAATCGAAATTGCCGGACCTGGATTTTTGGGTTGAACCCGGATGTCTTTGTTTGAAGTCTTACTTCTGTCTCTGGTGATTGCCAACAGAATTTCGATTTATTTCGTTGGTGTAAAATCTACTCTGGGGTTGATCTGGTGATACTTTGCCCAGGCACTGTACATAACACGCCATTGTGTGACTCTCGCCCAATCATTTTTCTCTTGTTTTGGCGGCACATCAGGCACTCTACACCGCATTCAGTGGAAAATGACGTTCTATCGAGCAACAAATAAAATATTCGGGGAGGTCCTCGACTACCATCTATAAGTGAGGGGGGGGGGGATCCCATTTCTATAGCACTTTTCAGGGAGGCCTCCACACTTTGTTATATATCTGCGATATCAGGAACGTAGGAAGCATTTTAAACCGTGAAGGGTGTGGGGGTGGGGGTGCACCTTTATAGAAGGGCACCAACAAATTGATATATGTGAGTGGTGGCCAATATGTCTTAGAGGTAGGAATACAATACACAAAGCTACCTTTGGGACTAACGCCCCGCTACATTGAGAAATGCACATGTTTGGAACCATATTTAACAAATTTCCCCGTTTTGTTAAATGTCGTGCCAATAATGTGCATTTTTCTCGACTTCAGAGGCCGTAGAAGAGACAATTCATACAAGGAAATCTTCGGTCAAATCACCCCTTCCTGCTAATTCCCAATAAGATTGCGAGAAAGGGGACCCAAAAGAGAAATACAAGCTTCAGGTGACTGCATCTGAGTAGTTGGGGATCTACCGCCTACACTGATTCTATGGTGGTGGTATTATGGTGTAAAATATATTGGTAAGGATAATGTAGGCCTAACCTGATTCTCTGGTGGTTGTGTTACTGTGTAAAAAAATATATTGGTAAAGATAATGTTATCTTAATCTTTCATTCTCTCTGGAAAAATTGGGGAGGGGGCACGTGTCCCCTCTGTCCCTCCCCCGGTTCCTACGTCCCTGAGCGATGTATCAACCCTCTACCTAGAGAAGTCTTCGCATGTCGGTTTGTGTGCCTCCCTGTCCACACACACACTATAGACACCTGGCTATGCGTAAGGCTCACTTTCATTGATGACTTGACTTCGAGATCCTCTGGATGAATTTCCTTCTCCTCCACAAAACACGTTCAGCACATGAGCCAACATAAGCAAGCCCTTCACTCTCGGTGCTCAAGAAGACCGCGCACAAAATGTGTAACACAAATAGCCGAAGTATTTTATAGAACTGCAAATCTTTGTTACATTTTGGGCTCCCATTACAAACGAAGAGGCTCCAATCGCACCCAGAGGCCTCCGAATAAATAATCTATGTTCTAGCTACTCGGGGTGAGGTGGACATCTTTCTTCACATCCCATCTCAGGACGCCACTGATAATCTAACTCAGAGACCCCACCAAACGTCAAGACCCCACTCCAAATACCACCAATTTAAAATCCTGAAACCCCACCAAACGCCACAGTGGGTGAGTCGGGATGGGAGAACGAACCATGCAGAGGCTCAGATTCAGACCAAGAGGTGTCATCTCAAACTGAAGGTAGGACGGGGTGTGGGATAGGGATTTTAAACATTAGTACACTGTGAAGCACCTTGATACCTGAACAAAGGCCACAGGCTATTGTTTCATTGGTGCCCCTAAGGGTTGATAAGATCTTGATCACTTCAAGGTCTACTCAATTTTGGGGATGTCAAATTAAACACTATGGGGGTCCTTTACATCTCAGTGTTGTTTGTAGGCCCATCTCATATTAGGGACAGGGGCATCATCTCAGGCAGTTATTCTAATCAAATGACCAGAGTCAACTGTAATGGCCATATTCCCGAAAAGGTATATGACGGACTTTAGCTTAAATCTGAGTGAAGTATATTCTCATAGCCCTTATACCCTCAAATGGTGAAATGCGAACTGACCCGGCTGAACCTTTTATAGCGAGAGTGGGAGGCGTTAGGGTTATATTTATTTATTTATTGGGGTTTAACGACACTTTCGAAGGCCAGGGTCACTTCGTGTCGGACAGTTGGAGGAAGCCGGTGCACCCGGAAAGAACCACTGAGCAACGGCGAGTAACTGTCAGACTCCCCAACATACTAACTCCACACAGGCAGGGTTAACATTGGTTGAAGACAAGTGCACCATTGACGTGTAGTACGCCTTAGTATACAACGTCAACGTGCCCCAACGTGGGCAATGGGGATGAAGTGTCTTGCCCGAGGACACAACGCGATTGCCGCAGGTGGGATTCGAACCCAAGACCTCTCGGCTTGCAGCCGGCACCTCTTCCTCCTGAGTCACCACGCCCCTGGTTAGGGTTATGGAGCGATCTGATTTGTCGAGAGCAGAGGTCGGGATCAGAGAGAGAGAGAGAGAGATAAGACTAAACAGACTGCGAGGTCAAGAATACCCAGAATAGGACACAGCATAGACAGAAACCTACGAGTTCATCTGGGTACAAATGGCCCCGCTTCGGTAATTTTTGGTAGTTGAAGGGTCGTTTGTGGTGATCAGACATACTACCATTGAAACATGTATGGGAGCCAGGGGCATGGAAATCTTGATAGAATGCAGCAGTCATTATTAGTAGTCGGGTGACAGAGAAATGTGGCAATAGTGGGAATATAGGTAGCCAACACTTAACAATATTAACAAAACACGGATTCTATTCCAAATTTTGGTCTCTGTGTGCTACCGGAGTACACTACTGAACAATCAAGCATACCCACAAAATACACACCGGGTGGGGTACAGGGTAAGGCTTTATACGGGCAACGGGTGTTACCAATAGCTGAAAGTAGACCAACTGGGGTACAGACGGTTCATACTGCACACCACCATACTAAACAACCAAGAATACCCCAAACCATACTACCTATACCAAACCATAGGGTAGAACAAAGTATTACGTGGGTTAGTAGTTCTACGGGCTAATTATAGACCCCGGGGGTACATATCGTCCATATTATACTACCATACCAGACAACCAAGCATACTCTACATTATCACCTGACCTAGAAATGGGAATGATTTTAGAGAAAGTTTCTTTTTCCCTTTTAACTGCGCAAAAATTCAGCTGACCCTTATATTACATTTATTGTTGTTTTAACGACACTTTCAACAGTTTTACGGGTGGAGGAAACCGGAGCATCCAAAAAAATCACTAAGCAGCTGTAGAAACCATGAAACTCTCCAACTTAATAATCTGGTACAAATGGGGTTAATATTGGTTGATGCCTGTGTAGGCTACCACCAACGTGCAGTACTCCTTACTGTCTTGAAAGTTCGAGTTATTAACTTGAAATTTCGAGTTACTATCTTGAAATTTCGAATTACTATTTCGAAATTTCGAGTTACTATCTTGAAATTTCGAGTTATTAACTTGAAATTTCGAGTTACTATCTCGAAATTTCGAGTTATTATCTTGAAATGTCTAATTACTATCTCGAACTTTCGAACTTTCGAGTTACTATCTTGAAATTTCGAGTTATTGACTTGAAATTTCGAGTTACTACCTCGAAATTTCGAGTTATTAACTTGAAATTTCGAGTTACTATCTCGAAATTTCGAGTTATTAACTTGAAATTTCGAGTTACTATCTCCAAATTCAGAGTTACTCTCTTTAAATTTCGAGTTATTACCTTGAAATTTCGAGTTACTATCTCGAAATTTCGAGTTATGAAAAACAGTAACTAAAATTTTGTTGGCAGTACTACGCCGCCGTACTTCATGAAATTATGAAATTATTATGGTGTTGAATTTGTTTAGATTCAGTCACAAACTTTCCATGGCTCAGGGACGTTTCGTCCCCAAACTAGTTCGCCACGGGACATTTCTACCGAAATACTTTATCGGGACCGGACGATTCGTCCGGGACGATTCATTCCAAAAAGTAATTGGATGGGGGTGGGGGTAAATGATCATACCTGTATTGATTATTTTAATTTAAATGAGTTCTATACAGATATTGGTAGGGGAGAACTTAGTCACTGTAGTGGTCAACACTTTCCTCACGTTCCAGGCAGAGTTGGCCTTCTTCAAATATATCTGAATTATCGCGAAAATCGACAATTTGAGATGGTCATTCAAGTAGAAAAATATCACTATGTGTGAAAAAATAATTCAGATCCAAGATATCTTGATAATTAAAAAACACCAAATTATTCGTTCATATTCATGAAGGTTATCTGAGTGTAGGAGATAAAAAAAATAAGGTTTAATTTATTTCATACGACTGACAGTAAATGATGCAGACTTTGAAGTCACTCACGCCTTTCACGGTAACAGGTTGCTATCCATTTCAAATTTAACAGCATCCAAAAAAAACCCCCAAAACAAGAACAAAAGGGCGCTATATTTTGTATAAATTTGTATTTTCTGGAATGTTTGAAAATACATAGCTTCTTGTACTCTGGTCAAAGCATTTTTATATTTTGTGAGTCCAAATCGTCAGAAAAATAGAATTTTTGGAGTTTAATAAAAAATACGCTTATGGAATTTCAAATGCTTTACTTGCGTGATTTCAAACTAAATATATATCAGATTTTACAAATAATCTTGTTTGATACTTATCCCCCCCCCCCCCCCCCGCTACGCCCCCCCCCCCCCCCCCCCCCCCCCGCTCAGATGCTTTACTAGCATCTCTTTGTTTCTTGCCTTTACGGTCTATGTAGTTACGTTCTTCCTTTATGCGAACCTGCTCCAGTAATAATAGAAAAACTAGAATTTCCGGGACTGAAATTCTGTGACTATATATGACGAAGGCTTCTCGGATAAAGAGCAGTATTGTTTACAAACAATGCAGTAAGTCGTAAGTCGCACAACTATGCTCGTTGTTATTATCGAAGGATATCAAACACGTCTCACAAAAATAATGTTTCCCCAAAAGGCCAGTAATATTATCTGTCGTGTGAAAGTGTTCATTTTCCAGCATACATAATTTCTTTGACCTGTCAGTGGGCTCATTGGATCCGCTCCTGATAGAGCGTTTTTAGAAAGACGCACTCATCACAAGAATAGCAGTTTAACGACTAGAGAAACAGAATTTACTGCACCCAGTAAATTCAAGTCTATGTGAAAAGGGTTAAAGTATCAGGAATAAACTATACAGAAAGAGAATTTATGGAGGCTTATTTTCAGGAGTAAAATATTTTTAAACAAATCAGAAATGGGTTTTCGTTAACAGTATTTACAGATATTCATACTGGAATCAGAACAATTATTTATAATAAACCAGAAAAGGCATAGATGTGACCAGCATTCAAAGGGTTCGATACTCGAAACAGAAATGGACATTTTTGGCTCTGCCCACTAATTTGAGTGATGAAATGCGTTCATAAACTTTAGAAATGCATTAAGGTGTAATAAAATTCAGTTTCCAGTATTTCTGAATAATACGCACTTGATGACTTTGGTGACCACTTTCAGGCGGACCCCTAGGTGACCTCCGTGACCTTGATCCATATTTTGAATTTCCATTAAGTGTCGACTCATTTGGTGTTAGATCCAGGTCCTTTCATTATGCCACGATTTAGATATGAGCATGACCCACTTTCAAAAATGTTGGCTATGCCCACTTTTTTAACAGAAAAATGCATGTATGGACCTTAGGAATGCTTTGGGGGTCAACAAATGTGACTTCCAGCAATTATGAAAAATGCACTTAATGACCCCTAGGTGACCTCCTTGACCCTGACCCATATTTTGAATCTCCATCAAGTGTCTGCTCATTTGGTGTTAGTCCCAGGTCCATTCATCATACCATGCTTGAGATATGAGCGTGACCACTTTCAAATTTTTTGGCCACGCCCACTTTTTAACGTAAAAATGCATTATGAATCTCAGGAATGCTTTGGGGGGCAAAAAATGTGATTTCCAGCAATTATGAAAAATGCACTCATTGACCCCTAGGTGACCTCCGTGACCTTGACCCATATTTTGAACCTCCATCGAGTGTCGACTCACTTGGTGTTGGTCCCAGGTCCGTAGGTCATACCACGCGTAAGATATGGGCATGACACACTTTCACAATTTTTGGCCATGCCCACTTTTTGTTATGTCAAAGTGCATGTGTGTACATCAGCAATACATCAGGGGTCAAAAAATGTGATTTCCAACAATTCTGAAAAATGCACTCAATGACCCCTAGTTTACCACCGTGACCTTGACCCATATTTTGAACCTCCATCGAGTGTTGACTCATTTGTTGTTGGTCCCAGGTCCGTAGGTCATACCACACTTGAGATATGGGCGTGACCCACTTTCACAATTTTTGGCCACGCCCACTTTTTTATGTCAAAATGCATGTGTGTATGTCAGGAATACTAAATTTAGGGGGTCAAAAAATGTGATTTCCGGCAATTCTGAAAAATGCACTCAATGACCCCTAGTTGACCTCTGTGACCTTGACCCATATTTTGAATCTCCATCAAGTGTCGACTCATTTGGTGTTGGTCCCAGATCCATACGTCATACCATGCCTGAGATATGGGCATGACCCACTTTCTAAAAATTTGGCCACGCCCACTTTTTTACGTCAAGATGCATGTGTGTACGTCAGGAATACTGGGATAAAAAATGTGATTTCCAGCAATTCTGAAAAAAATGCACTCCATGACCCCCTAGGTGTCCTCCATGACCTTGACCCATATTTTGAGTCTCCATCCAGTGTCGACTCTTTTAGTGTTGGTCCCAGGTCCATACATCATACCATGCCTGAGATAAGGTCCGTGACCCACTTTCAAAACTTTTGGCCACGCCCACTTTTTGTTAAGTCAAAATGCATGTGTGTACGTCAGGAATACTTTAGGGGATCAAAAAATGTGATTTCCAGCAATTCTGAAAAATGCACTCAATGACCCCAGTTGACCTCCGTGACCGTGACCCATATTTTGAACCTCCATCGAGTATCGACTCAGTTCGTACAGGTCCCAGGTCTGTAGGTCATACCACGCCTGAGATATGGCCGTGACCCACTTTCAAAAATTTTGGCCATGCCCACTTTTATTACATAAAAATGCATGTGTGTACGTCAGGAATACTTTAGGAGGGTCAAAAATTATGATTTCCAGCAAATCTGAAAAATGTACTGAATGACCCCTAGGTGGCCTATGTGACCTTGACCCATATTTTGAACCTCCAACAAGTGTCGACTCATTTGGTGTTGGTCCCAGGTCCATAAGTCATACCATGCCTGAAATTTGGGCGTCACCCAGTTTCCAAAATTTTGACCAAGCCCACATTTTTTTTTACGTCAAAATGCTTGGGTGTACGTCAGGAATAATTTAGGGGTCAAAAAATGTGATTTCCAGCAATTCTGAAAAATACACTCAATGACCCCTAGGTGACCTCCGTGACCTTGACCCATATTTTGAATCTCCATCAAGTGTCGACTCATTTGGTGTTGGTCCCAGGTCCATACGTCATACCATGCCAGAGGTATGGGCGTGACCCACTTTCAAAAATTTTGGCCACGCCCACTTTTTTTACGTAAAATGCATGTCTGTACGTCAGGAATACTTTTGGAGGTCAAAAAATGTGATTTCCAGGAATTCTGAAAAATGCACTCAATGACCCCTAGGTGACATCCGTGACCTTGACCCATATTTTGAACCTCCATCAAGTATCGACTCATTTGGTGTTGGTCCCAGGTCTGTAGGTCATACCACGCCTGACATATGGGCGTGACCCACTTTCAAAAATTTTGGCCACGCCCACTTTTTTTTACGTAAAAATGCATGTGTGTACATCAGGAATACTTTAGTGGGTCAAAAAATGTGATTTCCAGCAATTCTGAAAAATGCACTCAATGACCCCTAGGTGACCTCCGTGACCTTGACCCATATTTTGAATCTCCATCAAGTGTCAACCCATTTGGTGTTGGTCCCAGGTCCATACGTCATACCACGCCTAAGGTATGGGCGTGACCCACTTTCAAAAATGTTTTGGCCACGCCCACTTTTTTATGCCAAAATGCATGTGTGTACGTCAGGAATACATTAGGGGGTCAAAAAATGTGATTTCCAGCAATTCTGAAAATTGCAATCAATGACCCCTAGGTGACCTCTGTGACCTTGACCCATATTTTGAACCTCCATTGAGTGTCGACTCATTTGGTGTTGGTCCCTGGTCCGTAGGTTATACCATGCTTGAGATATGGGCGTGACCCACTTTCACAATTTTTGGCCATGCCCACTTTTTTTACGTCAAAATGCATGTGTGTATGTCAGGAATACTTTTGGGGGTCAAAAAATGTGATTTCCAGCAATTCTTTAAAATGCACTCAATGACCCCTAGTTGACCTCTATGACTTTGACCCATATTTTGAATCTCCATCAAGTGTCGACTCATTTGGTGTTGGTCCCAGATCCATACGTCATACCACGCCTGAGATATGGACATGACCCACTTTCTAAAATTTTGGCCACGCCCACTTTTTTACGTCAAAATGCATGTGTGTACGTCAGGAATACTTTAGGGGATAAAAAATGTGATTTCCAGCAATTCGGAAAAAATGCACTCCATGACCCCCTAGGTGTCCTCCGTGACCTTGACCCATATTTTGAGTCTCCATCCATTGTCGATTCTTTTAGTGTTGGTCCCAGGTCCATACGTCATACCATGCCTGAGATAAGGTCCGTGACCCACTTTCAAAACTTTTGGCCATGCCCACTTTTTGTTACGTCAAAATGCATGTGTGTACGTCAGGAATACTTTAGGGGATCAAAAAATGTGGTTTCCAGCAATTCTGAAAAATGCACTCAATGACCCCTAGTTGACCTCCGTGACCTTGACCCATATTTTGAACCTCCATCGAGTATCGACTCAGTTGGTACCGGTCCCAGGTCTGTAGGTCATACCATGCCTGAGATATGGCCGTGACCCACTTTCAAAAATTTTGGCCATGCCCACTTTTCTTACATAAAAATGCATGTGTGTACATCAGGAATACTTTAGGGGGGTCAAAAATGTGATTTCCAGCAAATCTGAAAAATGTACTGAATGACCCCTAGGTGACCTCTGTGACCTTGACCCATATTTTGACCTCCAGCAAGTGTCGACTCATTTGGTGTTGGTCCCAGGTCCATAAGTCATACCACGCCTGAAATATGGGCGTGACCCAGTTTCCAAAATTTTGACCAAGCCCACTTTTTTACGTCAAAATGCTTGTGTGTACATCAGGAATAATTTAGGGGTCAAAAAATGTGATTTCCAGCAATTCTGAAAAATACACTCAATGACCCCTAGGTGACCTCCGTGACCTTGACCCACTTTTTGAATCTCCATCAAGTGTCAACTCATTTGGTGTTGGTCCCAGGTCCATACGTCATACTATGCCTGAGGTATGGGCGTGACACACTTTCAAAAGTTTTGGCCACGCCCACTTTTTTACGTAAAATGCATGTCTGTACGTCAGGAATACTTTTGGGGGTCAAAAAATGTGATTTCCAGCAATTCTGAAAAATGCACTCAATGACCCCTAGGTGACCTCCGTGACCTTGACCCATATTTTGAACCTCCATCACGTGTAGACTCATTTGGTGTTGGTCCCACATCCATACGTTATACCACGCCTGAGATATGGGCGTGACCCACTTTCAAAAATTTTGGCCACAAGCATTTTTTTTTACGTTAAATGCATGTGTGTACATCAGGAATACTTTAGGGGATCAAAAAATGTGATTTCCATCAATTCTGAAAAAATGCACTCAATGACCCCTAGGTGTCCTCCGTGACCTTGACCCTCATTTTGAGTCTCCATCACATGTCGACTCATTTGGTGTTGGTCCCAGGTCCATACATCATACCATGCCTGAGATATGAGCGTGACCCACTTTCAAAAATTTTGGCCACGCCCACTGTTTTATGTCAAAATGCATGTGTGTACGTCAGGAATACTTTAGGGGGTCAAAAAATGTGATTTCCAGCAATTCTGAAAAATGCACTCAATGACCCCTAGGTGACCTCCGTGACCTTGACCCATATTTTGAATCTCCATCAAGTGTCGACTCATTTGGTGTTGGTCCCAGGTCCATATGTCATACCACGCCTAAGGTATGGGCGTGACCCACTTTCAAAAATGTTTTGGCCACACCCACTTTTTTATACCAAAATGCATGTGTGTACGTCAGGAATACTTTAGGGGTCAAAAAATGTGATTTCCAGAAATTCTGAAAAATGCAATCAATGACCCCTAGGTGACCTCCGTGACCTTGACCCATATTTTGAACCTCCATTGAGTGTCGACTCATTTGGTGTTGGTCCCAGGTCCATAGATCATACCACGCTTGAGATATGGGCATGACCCACTTTCACAATTTTTGGCCATGCCCACTTTTTTTACGTCAAAATGCATGTGTGTATGTCAGGAATACTTTTGGGGGTCAAAAATGTGATTTCCAGCAATTCTTAAAAATGCAATCAATGACCCCTAGGTGACCTCCGTGACCTTGACCCATATTTTGAACCTCCATTGAGTGTCGACTCATTTGGTGTTGGTCCCAGGTCTGTAGGTCATACCACGCTTGAGATATGGGCGTGACCCACTTTCACAATTTTTGGCCATGCCCACTTTTTTTACGTCAAAATGCATGTGTGTATGTCAGGAATACTTTTGGGGGTCAAAAAATGTGATTTCCAGCAATTCTTAAAAATGTGCTCAATGACCCCTAGGTGACCTCTGTGACCTTGACCCATATTTTGAACCTCCATCACGTGTAGACTCATTTGGTGTTGGTCCCACATCCATACGTCATACCACGCCTGAGATATGGGCGTGACCCACTTTCAAAAATTTTGGTCACAAGCATTTTTTTACGTTAAATGCATGTGTGTGCATCAGGAATACTTTAGGGGATCAAAAAATGTGATTTCCAGCAATTCTGAAAAAATGCACTCAATGACCCCTAGGTGTCCTCCGTGACCTTGACCCTTATTTTGAGTCTCCATCACGTGTCGACTCATTTGGTGTTGGTGCCAGGTCCATACGTCATACCATGCCTGAGATATGGGCGTGGCCCACTTTCAAAAATTTTGGCCATGCCCACTTTTTTATGTCAAAATACATGTGTGTACGTCAGGAATACTTTAGGGGATCAAAAAATGTGATTTCCAGCAATTCTGAAAAATGCACTCAATGACCGCTAGTTGACCTCTGTGACCTTCACCCATATTTTGAACCTCCATTGAGTATCGACTCATTTGGTGTTTGTCCCAGGTCTGTAGGTCATACCATGCCTGAGATATTGGCGTGGCCCACTTTCAAAAATTTTGGCCACACTTACTTTTTTATGTAAAAATGCATGTGTGTACGTCAGGAATACTTTAGGGGTCAAAAAATGTGATTTCCAGCAATTCTGAAAAAATGCACTCAATGACCCCTAGCTGACCTCTGTGACCTTGACCCATATTTTGAACCACCATCAAGTGTCGACTCATTTGGTGTTGGTCCCAGGTCCATATGTCATACCACGCCTGTGATATGGGCGTGACCCACTTTCAAAACTTTTGGCCACGCCCACTTTTTTTACATCAAAATGCATGTGTGTATGTCAGGAATACTTTAGGGGATCAAAAAATGTGATTTCCAGCAATTTCTGAAAAATGCACTCAATGACCCCTAGGTGACCTCCATGACCTTGACCCATATTTTGAATCTCCATCAAGTGTTGACTCATTTGGTGTTGGGCCCAGGTACATAGGTTATACCATACCTGAGATATGGGCGTGACCCACTTTCAAAAATTTTGGCCACACCCACTTTTTTACGTCAAAATGCATGTATGTACGTCAGGAATACTTTAGGGGGTCAAAAAATGTGATTTCCAGCAATTCTGAAAAATGCACTCAATGACCCCTAGATGACCTCCGTGACCTTGACCCATATTTTGAACCTCCATCGAGTGTCGACTCATTTGGTGTTGGTCCCAGGTCTGTAAGCCATACCACACCTGAGATATGGGCATGACCCACTTTCAAAACACCCCTACAGACACCCCTGATACCCCAGGAATCTGAAAAACATAGGTGGCCGAAAACTTGTGGCTGTCTATCAGCATGCCAAAAATCAACGAGATAGAGCAATTCGTTTTCGAGTTATCTTGTGGACAAAAAAGTGATGAGAAGACAGAAGAAGAAGAAAAACAAGAAAAAAAAAAGAAAAAAAAATGAAAAAGAAACCATGCAAAAACAATAGTCTGTGTGTTTCACTGCGGGCTTGAGGCAATAAGTCATCAAATATAGCATTAATATTCAAGACGAAAACTGAGACATTTTCTCCGAGCAATTGGTCCGTAAACGTTACAATAAATGTATCCTTTCTAACAAATTAGCAAACTGGTGTTCACCCAGTGGCGTAGCCGGGGGGGGGGGGGGGGATCATGGCAATCCTGAAAATTACGGCCCTCCTCAAACCATAGGGTCCCAAATTCTGTCTCATGGCACTGAATTTTCAAAATTTTCTCGGGGAGCCCCACCTCGAACCCCCACATATAGAGGGAGATACCATAGACGTGAGGGGTGGGTGGACATGGCCCCCACTGGCGGGTTCGAGGGAGCCCCCGAACCCCCACCAACAGAACAGTCATGGCTACCCCCACCTCAAGCCTACGGATATATGCCTGTGGCATATATCGACCTGCAACCCCCCCCCCCCCCAAAAAAAAACTATTCCCCCAGAAAGAAATCTTAGCTACGCCCCTTTTTCGAGAAGGTATGGGTGGCGAGTTGGGTATAGGTGGGCTGACCTGATGATCATCTATTTGGGCTACCACGTCATCAATTCGCGGATCGTTTGACATCATAGAAGACCCTGTTAACCCTAAATCACTATAGACTTCTTCCCATAGATTTTGTATCGTTTTGTCTGCAGTATCATTGATTTTACTTACCTCTAGAGTTTTCAACTCTTTGGCTACACTTTTAAAAAAAATATCACGTCGAACCAATTTTGTTGTTGGGAAAAGACCGAA
Source organism: Pictodentalium vernedei (assembly GCA_031216915.1). NCBI lineage: Eukaryota > Metazoa > Mollusca > Scaphopoda > Dentaliida > Dentaliidae > Pictodentalium > Pictodentalium vernedei. The sequence goes on from CM062291.1 coordinate 239,421,255, forward strand.
AATTCTTCGGATGAAACCCCTTCTGAATGCAGGATAGTAGGTATAAAAGGCGGATTCTGGGACACGTTGTACATGTACCGTACACGTACACGTACATGGTGCGTTTACCATCGTAGGATTCAGTGTTAAATCGCCAACACGTTCACAAAAAATGTCATTTTCTCATGGTGTCCCAGAATCCGATGTTATTTTGAGACTCCTAGATCGCACTTTTAACGTTCAAATACCCGTTGGCGAGTGTGTCGAATGTACACTTTTTTCAAAAAAGTGAAAAATGTACGAAATTGTACATTTTTTTTTACTTAAAAATTTTTCTCCACGTTCCCATCGTGGATCAGACCATCAATCCATCGTTGGTGAACGCGAGCAAAAACGTTTTGCGGCTTCTAGGACAGCATCAAAAAGGTGGTTTGCGGATTCTGGGACACTGTCCCAGAATCCGCAAACCATTTTTTGAGGCGGAAATAAAAAAGTGATTGATATATATAGGAGAGAAAAAAAAAATAAAATAAATAGTTATTTAAAATATAAATATATAAAATCGAATAGATAATAAAAAAAAATATGTAAATCATGAACGCTTCCCATACTATTAGAGCAAGGTTTCTTTTAAAAATGCTGATGAGAGCCTACGCATTCTGTGTGAACGAACAACTAGGTCGCCTCTTGTTAGAACGATGCATCGGATGTCGGGATCACCTAGACTTCGATCATGAGAATCATTCGTGTCTGACGATGGAAAGGGAAGATATGGTCATCAAGTATTTCGAACTGGAGTTCGAACGTGTTCAAATCGATGAAGTGATCGCATTTTGGAAGAGATTACACTTCTGTAAGGATCGAGACAAGCCCACAGTTTCGGAAGAACTGAAATTGGCGCGTAGAAGTCTGACTTTAGAAGACAAGGGATGCATCATGAAATTATTGTTCAATGAAGCATACGTCTAAGTTTTCTCGTTGATATAAAATAAGGGAGAATAGAAATAAAAATAAATACACACATAAATTTTTTATCTAATGTTAGAAAGAAAAAAACTCCACAAAAATGAGAACCAGAAATAAGTTGTATCCGATGTTAGATGACAACGAGGATGAGTTTTGCCGACGGCACCGTCGCTAGAAGAAAAAGAAAGAGGAGAGAGGTATCGCATCGATCAAATCAGTAGAATCCAAGCATATCTAACTCGAGAGAGAGATTCTCGTCATTCTCTTAAGATGAAGTATTCACGTTTCGTGAAATTCGTCAACGCAATCGACACGACACTCGTCATGATTTCCATGGGTTTACACGCGGCCGGCATCGGATTGTTGTCGACCGCGGTCGGTATTCCGATCGTGTTAACTGTAGAAGGAGTGGCTCTCGCCGCTGGATTGTTTAGCATGCTCGGAAACTATTTTGAGTAGTAAATTATATCTGAAGGCGAGGAAACACGACAAGATTCGTGTCTTGGCCGACTCCAAGATCGACACGATATCCGAAATGATCTCGAGGCGTTGAAAGATGGTAGGATATCGGACGGAGAATACTTCACAATATTGGGCGAGAAAACGAAATACGAAGCCATGAAAGAAGCCGTGAGAATCAAGACTCGTCAGATCATCAAGGAAGAGATGAAGGATTCTCTCATGGAAAAAGGGAGGAAAGAGGCCAGGGAGGAATTCAGTAGGATGATAGAACTTAAGAGCAGCGATTGAAAAAAAATATATATATAATAAGAACAGAATTTTAAAAAAAAAATATTAAATTTATATATAAAATAAAAACAAAATTAATTTAAATAACTCTAAAAAAAAATGTATTGCGTAAAGTGTAAGAGAGTTACTGAGACGAGTAATTCTCGAGAAGTACGAACTAAAAATGACAGACAGATGCTTCGCGGAATTTGCGACAAGTGTGGTTTCATCAGGACTCGATTCGTCAAAAAAAAGAACGCGAGCAAAGGTAAAGGCATCGTGAATAAAATGATTAATAATCTACCTTTCGAAATGCATCTGCCTGGTCACAGTTTCACGGAACCTGGAACGAAATTGAACAAGAGACTCAACGCCGATCTGACTCCTAAATCTTGGAGCAAACCTGTGAATAGGGTGGACGCGGCCGCGTGTGATCACGATCTGTGCTATGCCAGACATCCCGACCCCAAGACTCGCAACGATGTCTGCGATAAAAACATGTTGGGGAAATTGAGAGTTATATCGAATCCGACCAGGAGAGAGAAGATAGAACATTCGCTGGTCGGTAATCTGATCGGTGCAAAACGTCGATTCGGATGGGGCGTTCAAAAAAAAAAGCGCACCTGAAAAGAAGAAACGATTATTGACGAGCGAATTGGCCGAGGAGTTACACAAACCCATCATGCGTAAATTTCGAAAGAGAAGGGTGTTCGTGAAGGGTTTGGATGATATTTGGTCTGCCGACTTGGTCGACATGAGATCGTTTTCGAGGTGGAACGAGGGTGTTAAATATCTATTGACGGTCATTGACGTGTTTTCCAAATACGGTTTGATCAGAGCTTTGAAGAATAAATTGGGACCTTGTGTCGCCGAGGCTCTGAAGAGTGTGTTCGACTCGTCTTCTCGAAAACCAAATAAATTGTGGGTGGACATGGGAAAGGAATTCTACAACAAACACGTTCATCGATTGATCGACCTCTACTCGATCGAAAATGAAGCGAAAGCCAGCATGGTGGAACGTTGGAATCGAACGATGAAGGAAAAGATGCATAGATACTTCACGGCGAATTCGACCAAGAAATACATATATGCTCTGAACGGTCTGGTCAAAGATTACAACAACATGCGACACAGATCGATCAAGATGACTCCCGTGGAAGCTAGTGATCCTCGAAACGAACAACGGGTCTACACGAATCTATATCCTGAGAGATCTAAGATCAGGAAGAAGTCTAGAACGCCGAAATTTGCGGTTGGCGATCGGTTGAGAATCTACGCTTATAAGAAGCACTTCGAAAAGGGTTATACTCCTCGATGGACCTCGGAAATCTTTGTGATAATCAAAATATTTCACACCGGTCTGGTGACTTACGAAATCGAAGCTTTGGATGGAGAAGAGATCATCGGAAAGTTTTACGAACAACAATTACAGAAGACAAAGTTTTGATAAAGAAAACAATTTTTTTTATTTACTCTCTTTAACATTTTTCTTGTTTACACATATATATATAGGAGAGAAAAATAATAATAAAAAATAATTAAACTATTTTTAGATAAAAAAAGCAAGCTAATTAATAAACAAAAAACAAAAACCCTTCAAAAATGGCAAATATACTAGATATCGCACAAAGCATAGTGAAAGATGAAAGTATTCAAGAATATGAGGTTCACGAAGGGGTTCACGAATACGAACCGACAACCGGAACGTGTTTGAACAATGCGGGAGAGATAAGAATCAACATTGAAATTCAAGATCTATTCGTTCATCCTCGTGAGAGTTACAGAGTCACCACGGAAGTGGCGGCTTTGGGATTATTGGTTTTCGTAATGAAATTAATCCTGTCTACAGCGTTCACTTTGAGAGGTGTGCCGAACGTGCTAAAATTCGCGTGTTGATTCTCAGTCTTTTCAATGCTGTATCTCTTATCGCTCTCTACTCCATTCACCATGAGATTGACAACCGCTCTGTTATTCAAATCCGAGGAAGCCAGAGCCATTCGAATGATTTCACCTCCCAACGGCATGGGATATCCCACCTGACCATGTTTTGATCCACTACCGCCATTTCCGAAAGACCATTCAGCTTTTCCCTCCTCTAAGGTGCCGGCCTCCTCTGCCCACACGGTGATCAATCGTCTAGCATATTTGACTTTCTCCACCACCGAAATCAGGGTGAAGGAATCCGTCAAGTTTACGGGATCTGGTAGATTTGTGAGCGCGTGTCCACCCATGTCTAGTTTACCTTCCATGATGTCGCCCTTTCTCCAGACCGAGTTGTCATCCACGTACTTCCTGCTGACTGCACTAGAATCGAATTCAGGATCGTGATTGAGTCCGAATAAATTCTCACTGTTCATGTTGATACCACCCACCATGGTTCCGCCAGATTGTTTGTTCAGGTAGAGATCATCCACTTGCGATTCTACGTATTCTTGTGATCATATCACGGCAGAATCTATGTAGCCCTTGTTGACTGCGCTTGAGTCCGCATCCGTGTCGTCGACCTTCGACAGATTCAATATCTTGTTGAATCCCGCATTCAGATCCGATTTCATTTCTCGTCTGTTAGACTTTCTCTGTTCCAGATCTACGTAGTGTTTGGTAGCCACGTCCTTGGGATTCGTGGGAGTGGCCACGTTCGTTATCTTGTTAGAATTGGTGTTCAATTCCGAGTGCATCGTTTTCTGAACGTATCTATTTCTCAGATGTTCGCTGAATCGTGCGTGAGAGTCATCAGCGTATTTCTTGGTCATGGCATCAGTGGGATCTATGGGATTCACGACGTTCTACAACCGTTTGGATTTCAGATCGAGATTATCGGTCATGGCCTTATCCACGTAATTATCTAGCATGATTCGTTCGAAATCGGCGTTCCCCCTGTCAAAGTGTTTTTTAGTCGCAGCATCTGCGAGATCTATCTGCTCGGGAAGATTGTAGAGCTTCTTATTGTTCATGTTCAAAGGTTCCTCTCGAGGTTCGTATCTCTGAACGTAACGTTCGTCCAAGTTGGCAACGTCGTAACCATTGTCGACTTTGAGCGTCTTCCTCTTCTTTTTGGGTCGACTTTCATCGGCACTTCTACCAAATTTATCGACTGGCATGTTGTTTTGAGATTTTTGTTTTAAAAAATATATTTCAAACGCAGTTTATTAAAAAATGAATTATTTCACTTATTTTATTTTTCGTTTTTATTCGATTAAATTTTTTTAAATAATTTTTTACCTTTATATGCTATAAAAAAAAATCTCTCTCTAATGTAAATCATTGAGAATGTCTTGAAACCGATCTCCTTCAGACCATCTCTTGAGAATGTAGAGACACAGGTGACCGCAAAACACTTGATCTGGCGATTGCACTTGTTCCGTGTTGTAACGAACCATCGATTTGTTGAAATAGTTCTTTATTTCTTTCGGCGGCAAGATTCCGTAGCTGTCGAAATAATAATTCTTCTTCTTTCCATTCTTGAACCAAGCCACCCAGTGAGTGCCTTCACCCGATAAATCGTCTAGATTTAAAATTCTGCATTCCGATTGTCAAGGTCTTCTCTTCGGCAAGGCATCTCTGGAAAACACGCCTAGAAAATCTTTGATTTTCAAATCCTTCGCCGCATTTGACAGATTGATGTTGGATAGGGGTTCGTTAGGTAAGACGACACCTTCTACGGATATCTCTATTTTCTTATTCATAAATGTGTATAGTTTTTTTTAAATTTATTTATTTTATTATAATTCACTAAAATGACATTATTTTTTTTATATTTTTCTTTTTCTTTTTAAACTAACTCTCTCGATGTCTCTATCGACTTCCATAATCTTGAATTCGTCTAATTCCTCTTGATTTTCTGGAATCCTATCATCCTTAATCATATCTAGAATCCTATCATCTAAAATTAGATCCAAAATCCAATGTCTGCATGCCAAAGTGCTTATTTTATCATCTAACACGACTCTCTTATCGTTGTCAGCCATCAGCAAAATCTTGTTGACTATTTCGGTATACAAGTCGTGATTTTCGCTTTGAATCGATTTCATAGTCTTATACACCGGACCACTTCCTAACAGACAATCTTTATACTCTCGGAAAGAGATGTTTTTCTTCACCACGCACGCTTTAACCCCTTTACACTTCTTGATCTCTTCATCTTCTAGACAATAAGCATGAATTCGAGGATTTGTTTACCACCGCTCTCATCCTTAAATTTACCTAACACCTTCTTGTTGTTGTTCGATTGAATGTTGGACGGGTGATCGATGGGATAATTGCTCGTGTCGAACCATGCGGCCACGTCTGGAGATATATCTCGGTAGACATCTTTCGTCTCTATCTCGTAAACTAAACTGTCCATGTCAGTGAACAGTAGTATGGCTTTATCACCAAATTTTCGTTTGATGTAATCGTAGTGAAACTCGTACATCAATTGCTTGCTGATATCTAAGATGATCGGTTGGAGATAATACGGTTTGTCAAACTTCAGGTGCGTCTTTTGCATGTGAACGGCCACTAGATTTTCGTCGAATGTGGTTTGGTGTTTGTAATTGGGTTTCGCCACTAATTTTTTAGCTCTTTTCTCAGAAGTGACGAGTCGAACGTCGGTTCTCTTCCTGTTGTTTTCCATTGATTTACCGTACACGCAGTTGTTCATGAGTTTGAAGAAATCTTTTTCGAAATCGTCCTTGGCTCGAATTCTGAGATTCGTGTTGAGATCAATGTATTTTTTCATCCAAGACTCTTCGTCGAATCGAATGACGCGATGTATGTTGACTAATTTCATCCCGTAATTGACGTATTGTTTCAAATTCTCACTGTAGACGACGTAGTTACGTTTGTTAGATGAATTGGGAATGAGTTTTTCCTCGTCTCCTTCGTTCAGTTCCATTCATTCAGGAGCCAGCGGATAATCGTTGTGTAGATCGTGTAATTCTTCCAGATAGTTCAAATCGACTTCTAAAATGCATGGATAGTCTCTCGATTTTTGCATCTCTTCCTGTTCCGTTACCCATTCGAAATTTTCAATCGGTAAAGGATGACTCATAGCCCAACCGTACAGATTATTAGCGTCCCAATACTGTATGTATTTATTTGACCATTTCGAATCGAAACCTTCTTTCATGTTGTGATTGTTAGCTTCAGAATATCTATGGGAGATCATCGAGACGCCACCTCTCACAGCCCTTTCGAACATGAGCAACATGTTCATGTCGGATAATAATTCCAATTGGACTTCGGTGGTCTTCAGCAGAGTGTCCCATGCCAGACCGGGTGCAGTGAAATACCAAGCGGGATCCAGATCGTAATTTCGATGACAGATGTCTCGAAAATTTTCGAACACGTCTGCCAAGAGCAGAACATCGGTTTTCAGATAGAGATCGTGATAATCTCTCATGGTTTTCACATTGAATGATTTCCACACGTTTTTAGCGTGTTTGTAATTCTCGTCGGAAATGTTGGATTCGTATAATTTTGAATAAAAATCTTCTTTCGAAGATAGTGCGGTGTTGTCGAATCTCTTTAGATCGTTCATGTAATCGTAAGGATAGACTCCTTTCCTCAACATGACGTCTACTCATTCTCTGAAATGTTCGCTCGTGATTTTAAATTTATCCTTGCTAATGTTAGTGACTAATTTTTCCAGAGCGGTCGACATGAATTTAAAACTGTCGATGAAACGTATGCTTCTACGAATGGATTTCGTTTTTTCTTCCAACGTCTCTCCATCGATTACTCTTTTCTTCTCCATGACCTTCCATTTTGTGAATGAAATGTATCTTTCTTCGCTGTTCATGATGCAATTTAATTCTTCGTGGGAGGTGCAGAGATTTTTCACGAACAGATGACTGTCGTAACCTGAGAGATTGAGAAATATCACCGGATAGAAAATGGCGTCTCGATATTTTAAATTACACTTGCTGGGAGCCGGACCGCGATACAGACCTGTGTAATGATTGTGGTCTCTGACCTTCTTATTTTCCTCCGAATTCTCGTCGAACAATTGTCTGCATATGTGACATTCAGTGGTTCTGTTATTTTCGTCCTGCTGCTCTCGCGTGATGATCATTTTCGCCGGAGTTTTGAATTTGTCGTATAACATTTCAATTTTTGATTCTAACTCTTCCACGAACCTTTGACCCACGTCATCATCTTCGCACTGTTTCGTGTAGGTGAAGGGACCCATGTCATGTTGCAAGTCGAAAGCGCATTTCACGTAAATGCAATAGCCCGAAGGTGTGTGTTTTTGATATCTTTCGACGTAACTTCGAAGAGCGTCGGGTTGGCAGGAACTCATTTTCACGGTGAAGCATTCGAAATCGGCATACACGACGAATGGTACTTTTAACCTTCTATTGCGATTTTCAAACTTCATGATGGTGTTGGGTTTGGGCATTTCGATGGCGACACCTTGATTTTTGTTGCAATATTCCTGATGTTTCGCTAATGATTTTTCGCTCTGAAACGCATTCATACAGTTGCAACATAAACATATCTTTCCTTTATGTTTATTATTTTGTCTCGACAGTAATCGGCTCGGATCTTTAACCCAACGATAATGACGATTGTCACCATTCGAAATCAATAATAAAATAATCGACTTTTCTCTTTCGAGATACGAAGTCTGTCTGAGAGGATAGATCGTTCATTTTTCATCATCGTATCCCAAGACATTCACCGCTATGGTGGGATTTTGAGCCTCGAAACGTTCGATGAGTTTTAACTGCATTGGAAAAGTCACTCCGGTCCAATCGAGATTTTTAGAAGTCTCCTCGTAATGAAAAACTCTCTCAGGATGGATTTTGACAGGGTATAAAGCAGAAGTGACTGCCCATTTAAAACACTGATCATCTCTATTTCTCACATTGACCACGGAGTGTTTTTTAGCTAAGAGATATGGTGCTTCCACGTAGGAAGATCCTTTCAACGAATCGTTTTTAGTTATATGAATTTCGAGTTTCAACTCCTCATCGAACGTCCAATTACTATCTTCATGTTGATAATTCGCGAGAGACGTCAACATCTTGTCTTTCATCTTTTCGAAAACATCTGATAAATCAGAACCTCGAAGTACGGGTTCAACGTTAGATCTGAAATATGCATTTTTCACGATGCTCTCGCCAGACTTCACGTCGATTTTATTCATCACGCAGTAGAGTATCATCTTAATTTTTTGTCCCACGTTCATGTGTTTGCGAAACAAATCCAATACTTTTTTATTCACCCGTTCCATAAACAATTTTAGATCGATTTTCTTGAACAAGGGAACCATGTCGAAAGTTTTTAAAACGCCTTTGATCGCACTCTCCCATTCTACAGGCTTCGATTGGAATAGTTCCATGACGAGTCATGCTACATATTCTTCTCCTTTCCTTCGTCGATTGCTCGTCGAATTTCGCTTGATATATCTCGTTTGTCTAGATTCTGAAGTGAATCACTCGTTTTCGTTTTAGTTTTTTTTTCTTTTCTTTTGAAACTTGAAGTTCTTCAACGGCTTTTTGTTTAGTCCTCTTCTTATTTTTCACAACCAATGCATTTTTTGACTGTTTAAGTTTATCAACTTCCGATCTTTCGATTTTTTTCTTTCCATCGTTTCGCAAACGATATTCCTGTATGACTTCAATTTTTTTTGATTTGGTTCTATGATTTCTGAAATGTTGAATTTTTAATTTTTTACAAATCTTGTTTAACTGAGGTACGGTTTTCTCATTTAAATTTTTTCATTTTTTTATTTGTTTGCTCCATTTGTAAGAATATTTTTTTTCGAATTTTGTATTTAAATAATTTGTTAAAAGTTTGTTTTTTGCTCTTTATATATAAAAATTTTTTTTTTTAATTTTAATTTTCTTTAATGTGAAAATTTTTTTTTTGATGAAATTAATCGATTTTTTTTGTTCCTTAACGTGAAAAAAATTGAATTAATACGAGAAAAAAGGATGTTAAAATTTAACTTTTTATTTATATATATAAAAAGAAAAAACTTTTACAAAAAATTTTTTACATTAAAGAAAATGAAAAATTAAAAAAAAAACTTTTTTTATATATATAAAGAGTAAAAAAAAAACAACTTTTTTAACAAATTATTAAAATACAAAATTTAAAATATATATTATTTGCAAGAATTCATAAAACAAAAAACCAAATAATCGATCATGACAACAACACCTAAAAGATGCGAATTGAAATTGAAACGAGTCGAAACGTGTAAGAAATTCGGTTTTAAAATCTATAGATTACAACGACATGACTCCATCGAATTGAACGAGGTCGAGACAAAGGGCTTAGAGTGCAAATGCTACAAATATAACATGCCTTTGAAATTGGACGAAGCCATGCTCGATTTGTTTTACGACTAACAAAGCGATCTACAGAAAATCGTCATCGCCAAGTATAGAGAATTCGACAAGGACTTCCTATGGAAGTTACATATATCCAAAAATCTCACTCGAACTCGTAGACAAATCGGGTGGTGAGAGCGCATTCACCGATGTAAAAAAACTCAAAAAAGTAAAGATAAACATTCAACACATTTTCGAAAAAGGAGAAGACACGAGTGTCAACATGCTAATAACGGACTTGGAAGTATAAACAAAAGAGAGATTGATTTTTAGCGAAGAAGAAGGGAAAAAAAGTAATGAGATCTAGAGATGATCAACCTCTTTAGATCCCATTACTTTTTTGTTTTTTTTTTGTTTTCAGTCTTCACTATTGCCCATTGCCCATATATTATAATAATGTTTCCTTTTTTCTCAAATTTCAGCGTCGATTCTTCTTTTCTTTTTTTTTGTGATATGTTATGTTTTTTTTATAAGAACACATTTGTTTATCTGAATCATAATTATGAACGAATGTTGTGCATCTCTCGGTAACACTCGCATCATTACCATTCAGAAGGTAGTGGTAATGGTGGAAAACGTCTCATTCTTTTAAATTTCAAACGCCTATCCCGATCTTTATTTAACTCTTTTATCAGTTCTTTCCTAAGATATCCATCATTAGCATCTAATCATTTTTCCACATCTTTTTCACACTCTATCTCACGATATTCATCATTATCGTCTAATTGTTTTTTCACCTTTTTATCCATTTTATATTATTTTATACTTTCTATGATTTATATTTTATATTTATATAATTATATAATTTTTTTACATTATAATAACATACTCAAAATCGGTATATTCTTAAATGGCGAATTCTCACCAAACAACAAACCCTTGCCGAGTCGCTTAACATTCCGTCCACTCTTCAGATAGAGACCATTTTCACTCAAAGAGTTGCCACCTCTAACGGGTTCTAGATACAATCCTTCACCGCTGTCGTCTACGTGGACGCGACACACGGCTCCTCCCTTCTTCAAAAACAGTCCGCTGCCACCCATTAATTTCTCAACTGCTGAACTCGCGAGTCCATAAGAGCTCCCATGCCGAGAGTCTTTCCGAGAAAGGGTAATGCTTTTGTGGCAAAGGGTAATGTTTTTGTGGCAATTCCTGCCAATAGTGGTAGGAAACCGCCTTTCATTCTCAAATTGTATCTCAATTGAGCAGGACTCAATCTCACCGTCAACCCTCTTCCATCACGAATCGCTTTCTCCATCCTTTTGATTTGACTTCTGGTCCAGGCGATCGAATCCTGACCACCACTCGTCAGAGCTTCATGAGTGAATTTGAATCTCACCACCTCGCCTCGAGTCGTTAATGCTCTCTTAAGTTTCTTCCTCTGTCCTGCAGATATGTTCATGTTTTTAACCACATATTCTGTCATAATTCTTTTTTTTTAAATATATTTTGTTCAATTGTCTTTTTCGTTTTAATGATAATTATATATTAAATAATTTTTGTAAATTAATATTGCGTTATTTTATTTTGTTATTTATATATACACAATATATTTTTTTTTTTTTGCTTTTATATTTCTCTTATGTGAAATCGTATCGTCACCCTCTCTCCGCGAAGATCTAACAGTTCACCATTTTGATCTGTCAACGTGGTTTTGAGACTATACAATGTGTCTAAAATCACTGGTAGATAAACTAAATTTTGAGGTCGTTCCACGATCTTATAACCCGGTGACACGTTTGGAAAGGAAAGAAGGAATAGATCGTCGGTTGAGCACTACCATTCCTGTAGCTTCCAGCAATCACATCCACGTTCACCAGAATGCTATTGACTGCGAGAATGTTGACCGTATTTTCAGATGCCGCGTGACCTCGATACATCTTTCGATCAAATCCTAGCATCTTGCCTATAGAATCGTCCATGTTGAAAGCCACTCGAAAATTATCTTCCAAATCCAACATCGTCTGTAAGGTATTAGGGTTGGGAGCGAGTCTGATCTTGTTGCTTCCCTTTCCATCCGTCTTCATTGGGGTCTGAATGTAATTGTTCAAATCGTCTATGTCGTAACTTCCTTTGGGAATTCGAATCTCCAACCAATCCACTCCGTCGGAATACTTGAACGCGTTATTCTTTTCGGTGACGTTGGGAAAGGAATAATAAGTCTCCAGATTCACCAACGCCATCTCGTATCTTCTCTCTATTCAATTCGATAGAAGGTTCGAATTTCATCGCAAATCGAGTCGAAACGCCACTCACCACAATTTGAATGGTTTGTTTTGCAGCCGTATTCTCGGCTATCCGTTCTAACAATTCTCCTTGTTCGAACATTATATTTAATTTTATTTTTATTTTTTCAAAACTAAATTATTTGAAGATTTATTATTTTCTAATTTTATTTTCACGCTCTATCTCATTATCATCAGAAACATAAAACTTGTCGAATCCACACCGATATTTTCCGCGATTAAATTCGCTAGTCAAATTGATCACGACGAAATTGTAAAGTCCTCCATCCCAAACCCTCTTGCAGAATCTCCTGAATTCCGCCCCGCTCATGTCGTTTGCGACGTGATCGCTATAGATGTGATTGAGATTCTTGAGATCTTGGCGAAAGAGACATAGAAAATTAGCGTTCTCCCTTATCGTCTGTCTGGGCACTCGATAATAATTCAGCGACAGGTAGAAACAGTCCACGTTGCTGTGACGACCCCTAAAGTAATACGATTCGCATCGGTTCTGTCTCTCCAAAAGCAGATCATCGAAAATCATGAGATTCTTATCTTCCGATTTCAATTCTCTAGGATCCGGAACGTCGCTAGCATTCTCATAAAATCGACACTTGACGTTCGAAGATGCATTTCTCTTCATCAATTCCATCGCCACACCGTCCAAAATGGTCGAAAGAGAAGCTTCACTTTTGTCCAATTCCTCCCTACTGTCAAATATTCCGGCTATGACGTCCTTAGGCAATCTACGATCCATGCACTCTCGAAGCAATCTGTATTCGGGTTGAAACAAGCTCTTGCCAAACACAAACAATCTGTCGTAATCCAACCAGTCGGGTCACGACAACAGATTCATCAACAGATTGGTCTTTCCATAATTTGATTTTCCCACTATCAAGCCCTTATGCTTTTGGGAAAGAACTCGTTATTTGACCTCTTAGTCGCGGGGCGTTCCAAGACATATCTTTAATGTTCATCTTTGTTTATTTTTTTTGTTTGTTATTTTAGATTTTTTCAAACACAATTTTTTAGGTTTTTTCAAACTCAGTTTTTAATATTATTATTTATTTATATTACACCGTCGCGAGTTCTCTTCAATCCAGATCCACTCGTCATTTTGGCTAAATCTTGTATGGATACCACAGCATCCTTAAAATCTTTCCAACTTTTCGGCGTTCGCTCTCACGTAGCTCGCTTCGCCGGTGGACTGATCAACTTGTCGATCAATGCGTCGGCTTCCCTCTTGCCAGCCACAGAAGCTATCATACCACTGGCTTCAGAAGCAGCTTTCTTACCAGCATCCAAAGCCGTCTTCTTATCAACCTCAAACGCGGTCGATGCGAGTTTTCTACCCGCATCACTCGTGAACGCTCGCATTATAGAATCGACGATGCCAGAACCGCCTTGAACGTAAGTTCTAACGTATCCCCTGTTCTTTATCACCAACATATTTTTATTTTATAATATGTATTTTGTTTTCACTGGTAAATCGTTTGTTGTTTAAATACTTTTATTATTCTAGTGTAAAATTTACTGTTTTTATTTTATATATTTTGTTTGTTTGTTTCTCTCTACTTATTATATACATCAATCCTTCAATTCGTTCATCAGCCTTTTATAATGGTTTCTATTCAAAACCTTCTGTCTTAACAATTCGTCGCATATACAAACTATCTCATTATCTAATCCTGCGTTACCAGCATGTCTACTTGCAATCAACAAACTCAATCTCTGAGACAGAGCGTCAGAATCGCTCGGAAGAAAAGTGGTTTTCACCCCTTTGCCAGTCACCGATTCGACGAACTTCTTATTCATATCCCATATGGGTTTCACCACTTTCGTCCACTTGTAACCTCTGTTGGCTTTGGGTCTCGTCTCTCTGGCATCGTTATTTCTCTTCATGGCGTGGGTCTGAACCAGAATGTCACGTAATTGTCGAAATCCTGTTCCGTGTAATCACTAGGCTTGTCGAAAAGGAGCAATTTGCGCAGTCCATCAGTTATTTTATACTTATTCGAACCGACGATTAAATTATCATCATCCATTTCCACTTCTGTGTCGCCCACAAAAGTTCTACCATCCGAATCCTTATAAATTCCATACAGCAGATCTCTCTTACCACCATCCTCGGACGACGCGACGCTTCAGTGGTGATAGTCGAAGCTGTATTGTCACTCTCGCTCACATCAGTTTCGATTCTCATGGGAACGTAATCCGGTTCAGATTGAAAGGAATACTGTTTTGTAAAACTACCAGGCAACGAACCCATTCTCAAAGAACTTTCTTTTATGGGTCTCAATTCTTCAACTATCTCCTTCCTGCTTCATTCCTGAACCTCCGTCATGGGTTTAAATATTTTTTTGGCTTCGCGCATCAATTCCACTTCTCCAAGCCGTCTGCTTCTGTCAGCCGATTGAATGCTCTTCTTGGCACGTTCATATTCGTTTAAAAGCTGACCTCGACGTTTGGCATCCATCTGTAAAAACATTTTTTTTCGTTTTAAATTATTAATATTTCCTTTGAGTATGATAATGTGAGTTATTTATTATTTTCAAAATTAAATGTATAATTATTTTTATGTTTTAAGTAAATAAAAATCTTCTGTCTTTAATATAATAACTAAAAACCAGTTGAGAAAAAAACATTTTACATGATAAAACCTCTATAAATGCGTTTGCCCCCGAACACGTTAAAAATCGCATCACCGATTATTCACTCAGTGTCGAACTGGAGAACTTGAAAAGTTTGAAAGTTTTAGTGCATAAGAAACCAGTTTCTGATTTAACGCGTAGAGTAACTCGGTGTAATGATACACATTATTTTGATAAAAAAAATTTATTTTACATTTGGATTCACGAAGATTTCTTCTCACCTTTTTTCGTGTGGCCGATCCTGGAGGATCTTCGCCAATGATGATTGTAGCGTGCAGGAGCTCTACTTATACTCTCCCCACGCCTACGCACTAAGAACGTTTACAATACGTTTGCAATACGTTTGTAGTACGTATTGCAAATCGTTGTCACTACGTACTAAGAACGTTTACAATACGTTTGCAATACGTTTGTAGTACGTATTGTAAACGTTCTTAGTGCG
Source organism: Pictodentalium vernedei (assembly GCA_031216915.1). Taxonomy (NCBI): domain Eukaryota; kingdom Metazoa; phylum Mollusca; class Scaphopoda; order Dentaliida; family Dentaliidae; genus Pictodentalium; species Pictodentalium vernedei. The sequence continues at coordinate 239,436,571 of CM062291.1, forward strand.
TCCAAATTGTTGTCACTACGTTGCTAGTATATTCACAATACGTTTGCAAAACGTTCTCTGCGCGGAGAGTATAAATAGAGCCATTATGATAGAATTTATCGAATTTTCAATCTTATAGTCGACTCTATTGTGAGCCTCAAAAAACGGTTTGCGGATTCTGAGACACTGTCCCAGAATCCGCAAACCACCTTTTTGATGCTGTCCTAGAAGTCGCAAAACGTTTTTGCTCGCGTTCACCAACGATGGATCGATGGTCTAATCCACGATGGGAACGTCGAGATTTTTTTTAAGTAAAAAAAAAATGTACAATTTCGTACATTTTTCACTTTTTAGAAAAACGTGTACATTCGACACGTTCGCCAACGGGTATTTGAGCGTTAAAAGTGCGATCTAGGAGTCTCAAAATAACAGCGGATTCTGGGACACCATGAAAAAATGACATTTTTTGCGAACGTGTTGGTGATTTAACACTGAATCCTACGATGGTAAATGCACTATGTATGTGTACGTGTACGGTACATGTACAACGTGTTCCAGAATCCGCCTTTTATACCTACTCAGGCTTTTAGGCATACTCCACAGGCGACACTGATCTGAAATGCAGGGGAAAAGAAATGAAAGTGTCAATGACACTGTAGCTCAACTTGACAAACTTGAACTTGGTAAGTTATAAGTGAAATGGCAAAATTGAAAATCATTGGTACCAATGTTATTTGGTGAAATTTCATCAACATAACAGCATTGTGTGTGCACAACGTCAGAGTAATCCATGCTTTTTTAAATGTAAACTGTAAGACTGGCTAAAGGAAGAATGCTGAAACACAAATGCAGTAAGTGCCCTGAAGGGTGTGCCAAAGGGAAATATTGAAGTCTGACTAAACTAAGTCAAAGGTCGTTGCCAGCGGCAACATTTTTCGACAGAAATGGAAGAAAATCGATAACTCCCATATAGATATCACCGCACACAAGCACACCAGGTTTCCGAGCGATCCAGTCATAAATGTGCCTTGCAGGGTGTGTCAAAGGGAAATATTGATGCATAACTGCACTAAGTTTTTACTAAGTTCACCAGATGTCGTTGCCAATGGCAACTATATTTAACGGAAATGGAAGAAAATCGATAGCTTCCATCTAGAGGTCACCCCAAACAAGCACACCAAATTTCAAAACGCTGTGCACTGCAGGGTGCGCCAAATGGAAATATTGATGCATAACTGCACGAAGTTAATCGAAAGTCATTGCCAGTGGCAACATTTTTGGACAGAAATTGAAGAAAATCGATAGCTCCCATCTAAAGGTAACCCCAAACAAACAAACATATCAAGTTTCAAACCATTCTGATCATAAATGTGCCCTGTAGGGTGCGCCAAAGGAATATATTGATGCCTGACTAAACTAAGTTCAAAGGTCGTTGCCAGCGGCAACATTTTTTATAGAAATGGAAGAAAATCAATAGCTCCCATCTAGAGGTCACAGGCGCGGATCCAGGATTTTATAAGGGGGGTGCTATTGTTGGTCGGCAAGCGCCGAAGGCGCGCAGCGTGACGGCGCTCTGCGCCGTCCTTGCGAGCGCCGAAGGCGCGAAGCAATTAGCGGGGGGTCTGGGGATACTCCCCCAGAAAAAATTTTGAATTAGGAACCCATCAGATGCTATCTGAGACGTATCCTGGTCATATATTTGTCCTTTCTCTTAAACCTATTTTCTGCCGATTTGGCTTGAAATTTGGTAAAAACAATTATGGTACTGACACTGCCCAATGAAAAACAAAATAATCATTCGAAATTGTTACCTACCAAGAAGCAAATATAATCACCCCTGGATTTTGCATCAAATTAACTGAAATGCGGGGATTGCCTGGAATAAACATAATAATTTTCACCATGACATACCTGTTGTACGCAGGGGCGACAGAAGTTCCAAGAAGTATGAGTGTGTGTAGGTGAATGTGTGGATGGGTTGGTGCCACTGGGTGAGTGGCCGAGGGGGGGGGGTCACATTTCTTCTGGTCAACTTTGAGATGCATATACTATTTAACTGTTAAACACCCCAAAGGCAGATTTAGACGGGGGCGCACATGACGTGCGCCCCTCTATTTTCTCAGAAATCATTTCTGAGAAAATAGAGGGGCGCATGCCGCGTGCGTCCCCGTCTATTAATCAGATATAAAAAGTATATGTCGTTGAAAATTATTTTGTTAGAATTGACTGGAGCGTGTCAAAGGCAAAGGCACGCCCCAGTCAATTCTAATAAAATAATTGAAGCCAGTGCGTACTATAAATTAATAGTATGTGCACACTTGCATCACAACAGTTTGTGACCATATAAGTATAGAGGGCGACGTCCCTCTATTTTAAAATCCTGGATCCGCTTCTGAAACACCCAAGTCCTGTCTCAGTTTGTGCGCTTCAACCGTGCTATGTGAACGCACAAACTTGTACACTGTGTAAATACATTGTTCCATCAACTGATCTTAACTGGTAAGTAGCTTAATTATTTTATTCATGTTATCGAAGAAATAAGTCTGGATACTAGATGTCCTGTTGCTCTGTAACATTAAATTGTTTCAGTTTACTAGAGAATGCCTCTAGGCATTATCCAGCAAGTTCAACTGTTGCGACAATTTAATATTTAACAAAGAGCATTTAACATTGGTGAATCATTCACCAATGTTAAATGCTCTTTGTTAAATATTAAATTGTCCCATTCAATCATCTGTCATAGTGTAAAACTATTGCTGAAGGCGAACGTTACTATAGCATCACTGATTCAGCTGAACAAAGATATATTTACGAACACAGCTGATATACGTGGAAACTTTGTCCATAAGACCGTAAATATATGGATGACATTGGAATCAGCTCGTCAACTGATTCAAATGCCATCCATTTTGGGAAAAGCTGTGATTGGTAACTGGTTAAATTCTAGGCACATTCTTATAACAATTACATTTTATTGAAATTAAATCTTCAAGATAGATTATTGGAGGCTGGATCGGAAATACAGTAATCGCGTATGCTTATTACAGTTATACTTGTGATTGGGATGAAGTTCTCACTCTTTCAGAATGTCTGCAAATTCAAATTTTTTTGGATGACTGTGAGTAGTGAGTAGGCGTGTGTGTGTGGGGGGGGGGGGGTGCTCGAGCACCCAGAGCACCCCCCCCCCCCCCGGATCCGCCCCTGGGTCACTCCAAACAAGCATGCCAGATTTCAAAGCAATCCGATCATAAATGTGCCCTGTAGGGTGTGCCAAAGGGAAATATTGAGGTCTGACTAAACTAAGTTCTAAGAACATTGCCAGCGGCAAGATTTTTTGACGGAAATGAAAAAAATCGATAGCTCCCATCTAGAGATCACCCCAAACAAGCATAGCATAACAAGTTTCAAAGTGATCTGGTCAAAAATGGGCACTGCAGAGTGTGCCAAATGGAAATATTGATGCATAACTGCACTAAGTTCATCGAAGGTCGTTGCCAGCGGCAACATTTTTTATGGAAATTGAAGAAAATCGATAGCTCCCATCTAGAGGCAACACCAAACAAGCATACAAAGTTTCAAACCGATCTGATCATAAATGTTCCCTGTAGGGCACCCAAAGGAATATATTGATGCCTGACTAAACTAAGTTCAAAGGTCGTTGCCAGCGGCAACATTTTTTTTATGGAAATGGAAGAAAATCAATAGCTCCCATTTAGAGGTCACTCTAAACAAGCATGCCAGATTTCAAAGCAATCCGATCATAAAAGTGTCCTGCGGGGTGTGCCAAAGGGAAATATTGAGGTCTGACTAAATTAAGTTATAAGAACATTGCCAGGGGAAACAATTTTTGACGGAAATGGAAGAAAATCGATACCTCCCATCTAGAGATCACCCCAAACATGTATACCAAGTTTCAAAGCAATCCGATAATAAATGTGCACTGCAGGGTGTGCCAAAGGAAATTGTGGACGTACATACGCCGACGGACGAGAAGTGATGATAATAGCTCAGCTTGACTTTCTCGTATATAATTTAACAGATGAACAGTTTGATAAGACGTGGGTCAGGCGTGGCACTGCTGAAACACATGACGGAAGGTAAGTCCGCAATTGAAAGTGAAATTGGCGTTTTTGAATAAATTACTAAGTTAAGTTTAAAACAATAAAATGCTATTTTCCTATGGTGCCCGGTAGGTGACAGGTTTCACTCTTATTTTATTTCGTTTTAACGAACTAATATTACGAAATAAACGAAATAATATTTCGTTTTATCAAGATAATGTTTCGAAATAACGAAATATTATTTCGTTTTAACGAAATAATTATTTCGTTTTAGCGTTTAGCGAAATAATTATTTCGTTTTAACGAAATATTATTTCGAAATAACAAAATAACATTTCGTTTTAACGAAATATTTCGAAATAACGAAATATTATTTCGTTTAACGAAATAATATGCGTTTTAACGAAATAATATTTCGTTTTAACGAAATAAGTATCTGTAGTGGAAAGCAGGGCGAGATTACACCGTCTCTCTACTTTTCTATTGCAAATTCTGCTTACTTTGCAAAGTAACACGGTTACGTATTCCAGCAAAATATGAATTTGACCCCTCTACTGTGGAATAAATTTAGTGGTATTCACTTGAAACACTCTCCAATCAATTAACGCTATGATCTCTCCGTTTTTCGCGATATGTGTATTACAAGAGTTTTTTTGGTACTGTTCCGTATATCATAGCGTGGTCTATCATTGCAGAAAGAAAATGAAGCGGCGAAAAGTCCAAGGGTACCCCCCCCCCCCCCCCCACATAGCTTCTTGCCCCTCCCCTCCTCCCTCCTAAAAAACCTTCTAATTGCAGGCCTAATACCGATGGACTATAAATGGCCTACACAAGTACTAATGGAAAGCAGAGAACGATATTATAAGATGCATAGGCGTACAGGTCATGGTGTGTGTGGGGGGGGGGGGCGGTGAAGTTGGGGAAAATCAATTTTTTTCTGACAGTTTTCATAATTTTGGGGGGCAAGCTTTACTGAACTACCTGTAGTGTCAAACATTCAATCTATTGTCTTTAAATGAGGGACACCGCCCTAAAAGACCAAACTTGGAACCAAAGTCTGTAATATATTTTTTTGACGTGGTACGTCTCACACGACTTGCCGCACCAAAACAATTATGTTACATACTTTGGATGCTAGTTTGGTCTCCAGTCTTATCAGGGTGATAACGCGTCTGATGACTTTGGATACACAGGCCTAACAGTTTAAAAAAAAAAATCCCGAGAGAGCATACACCATGCTGTTGGGAGTGCGGGGAGAGAGAGGGTGCGCCACCTATAAACATTTCTGTCGGAAATTTTCACATTCTGTCAGAAAATAATTTTTGAATTTGTATGAATCGAAAGCAAACAGCTTCAGAGTTAGAAATGTCAAACCCCAATATATTGTTAAAGTTATTGACTAAAATCAGCAACTGGACATGTCACAACAGAGGCACCTGTGAGGCTCTAGAATTGTTCTCAGAGCCTCAGACTTAAAACAATTTCTCTAGGGAAGCTCTCAATCCCCACCAGTGGGAGGGGGACACCTCTACCACACTCTCTCTCACCCCGGTGCAGTTGGACACTTCGAATATGCATTCGGCACACACAACAGTCCTTCCGTCCACCCCTCCCCTATGTCGGCTTTTTAAATACGTGCGGCTGGCTTCGGACCTGCGGGAGAGGGCCGATAGCCCTCACTCACCCACCTAGGTTTCACGTGCCTCAATGATGCCTGCAGCATCACTTTTCGCTCAAAATCTTCAGCCCTTCTAAAAAAAATGCCTGTACGTCTATGATAAAACACGGAAACGTATTAGCGCCACATCCAATTTAGTTATTAATTCGTAAAAACGAAATACTAATTCGTAATGACGAAATAATTATATCGTAACAACGAAATACTAATTCGTAATAACGAAATAATAATTCGTTATAACGAAATACTAATTTGTAATAACGAAATAATTATTTCGTAATAACCCAAAATAATGCGTAATAACGAAATAATTATTTCGTAATAACGAAATAGATATAATAATAATAATAATAATAATAATAATAATAATAATAATAATAATAATAATAATAATAATAATAATGACACTTTGGCCAGCCGCTGATATGTCGCGGTTCTCGGACGAGAAGGTCTTGGTTACCCCTGTACTCGCAACTGCCTCCCTATTCCCATGCTTCTTCTCTCCTCCCAACACTCGTAGACGAACTGCTTGATGACATCCCTTGCCCCATTCTTCCCAATCTCTCCGATTAGCATATTAACCCTCTCCTTTGAGTCTCCCGCTAACCACATGTCCTTCATTCTCCCATCCCACTTCCCCATTATACTCCCAGTGAATCTTATTCTTTTAGACTGGTACTTTGGGCATTCCAGAAGAAAGTGTTCCAGGGTCTCCACCATGCCCAAATTACACATCTGGCACTCCCTTTCACTGTCCTTCCCAATTTTTCCCCTCAGCTCCAGGGATCGCGACCTCATCTTTAACAGCAGTGACCCCCCAAAGGTGCCATCAAGGTACTCTTCAAAGCTTGGCTTCTCTGTAGCCGTTTGTGTTATGCAGGTTCCGTTCAGAGCGCCTCGCTACTTTTTGATTGCATATGCTGCTTGTTTAGCTTAGTAACAAAGTTACGTATACCAACAAAATATGAATTTTAGTTATTAAAATTAGTAACTTCACTTTATTGTGCAATAAATTAAGTCATATTCTCTTGAAACACTCGCAAATCAATTGACGTTATAATCTTTCCAGTTTTCGCGATATGTGTATGGAAGAAAATTCTTCGTGCCTCCTTTCTCGTGATCTTTCGTTATCGGCCGCGTTTTGTGATTTCTGGCAGGTCGTTTTTATAACACTGTAACAATCATGGTCAAACGTCGGTAGGTTTTTGCCAGAAGTATCTCGAAGATGACTCACGGGTTGTCAGGCGAGTGTGGTTAAAACTTGATTTGCCTGAATTCGAAAGCATTGACGACAGGCAGATTGGTAGAAAGTGGTAGTTGCAGAGACACTATTTTGAAAGGCGCGCCAACATTTCTCGCCCGACTCAGGGCGTAGTGTATTTATTTGTATATTGGTGTTTAACGATACTTTCGACAGCCAGGGTCATCTCGTTTCGGACAGTTTTGCGGGTGGAGAAAGCCGGAGTACCCGAGGAGAACCACCGAGCAACGGCGACCAACTGTCAGACTCCCCAACGTACTGACTCCACACAAGCAGGGTTAGCATTGGTTGACAAGTTTCACTGACCTACCTGTAGTGTTTCACAGGACGTGCCACACCAAAAAATTATATTACGGACTTTGGGTGCTAGTTTGGACTACAGTATTATGAGAGTGATAAAGCATATGACGAGTTTGGATACACAGGCCTAACAGTTTTTTTTTTAAAAAAACATTTCCCGAGAGAGCATGCACCCATGCTGTTGGGAGTGTGTGTGTGTTTGTGTGTGTGTCTGGGGGGGGGGGGGGGGGGGGACTATAAACATTTCTGTCGGAAATTTTCATATTCTGCGGAAAATAACTGCTGAATTTGTGTGAATCGAAAGCAAACAGCTTAAGATTTTGAAGATGTCAAACATTATGTTATTAACATTATTGACTAAAATCAGCAGCTGGACAGTCACAACTGAGGCACCCGGAGGCTCTAGAATTGTTCTCAGAGCCTCAGATTTAAAACAGTTTCTCTGGGGAGGCTCCCGATCTCCACCAACGGGATGGTGACACCCCCTGCCATACACTCCCCCACCTCTGTGTTGGACATCTCGGGTAAGCCTTCGACAAACAAAAGTCCACCCGCCCCAACCCACTCCCCTATATTGGATTTTTAAATACGGCTGGCTTCGGGCTTGCAGTAGAAGGCCGCCAGTCCCCGCTTTCCCACATCGGTTCCACGTGTGTGGCAACCACTTTTGTTACAACAAACCACTTTTGTTACAGCTCACCTCTTTTGTTACAACACTTGCCCACTATTGTTACAGCTCACCACTATTGTTACAAAATGAGCTCACCACTTTTGTCACAACCATCGTACATTTTTGTAAAAAAAAAATCGCTCACCCCTTTTGTTACAACAATCGCCCATTTTCGTTACAATTTTTGTAATCTGCATGTAATGCGAGACGTAACATTCAGACAGCACTGTGAAGTTACCTACTTATTCCTTTTTCCTTATTCGACATTCGAAAAAAAGGAAAATTGTCCAAACAAACTATGGTGTAGGGTGGCACAGAACAGGACAAATTTAATGACACCTTGACCTTCCCTGTGGAACCCCAAAAAGTGACAACCTCCCAGAAAACCATCAAGATAGGAAAATCTGATCAAATAAATGGTGCTGTAGGGTGGCACAAATGAAGACGAGTTGATTGACGTATTGCCCGTATTGACATCGCGGATAACTTGTGTTAACCCAGCAGATTGACTCCCCGAGTATATCCTCGAGTTTATCCGTGCGTTTAAGGCGAGTTTATCCGCGAGGTAATCCGTGAGGTTAACGGGAGTTTATCTCCGAGTAATTTTGCCAAACAAACTGTTGTGTAGGGTGGCACAGAACGAGACAAATTTAATGACACCTTGACCTTCCCTGTGGGACCCCCAAAAGGGGCTGAACATGACCCCTAAAAGTGACAAATTTGCCAAATTCCCCTAAAATGGATGAATTTTGCCAAACAAACATTGGTGTACGGTGGCACAGAACGAGACAAATTTTTGGACACCTTGACCTTCCCTGTGGGACCCAAAAAGGTGCTGAACTTGACCCCTAAAAGTGGCCAACTTGCCAAATTCCCCTATGATGGAGTAATTTTGCCAAACAAACTGTTGTGTAGGGTGGGACAGAACGACACCTTGACCTTCCCTGTGGGACCCCTAAAAGGGGCTGAACTTGACCCCTAAACTTGACCCTTAAAAGTGACAAACTTGACAAATTCCCCTATAATAGAGACATTTTGCTAAACAAACTACGGAGTAGGGTGGCACAGAACGAGGAAATTTAATGACACCTTGACCTTCCTTGTGGGACCCCTAAAAGGGGCCGAACATGACCCCTAAAAGTGACAAACTTGCCAAATTTCCCTATAATGGAGGAATTTGGACAAACAAAGTGTGGTGTAGGGTGGCACAGAACGAGATAAATTCATGGATACCTTGACCTTCCCTGTGAGACCCCTAAAAGGGGGCTGAACATGACCCCTAAAAGTGACAAACTTGCCAAATTCCCCTATAATGGAGGAATTTTGCCAAACAAACTGTGGGGTGGGGTGGCAAAGAAGGAGACAATTTTTTGGACACCTTAACCTTCCCTGTGGGACCTCTAAAAGGGGCTGAACTTGACCCCTAAAAGTGACAAACTTGCAAAATTCCCCTATAATGGAAACATTTTGCCAAACAAACTATGGTGTAGGGTGGCACAGAAGGAGACAATTTTTTGGACACCTTAACCCTCACTGTGGGACCCCTAAAAGGGGCTGAACTTGACCCCTAAAAGTGACAAACTTGCCAAATTCCCCCATAATGGAGTAATTTTGCCAAACCAACTATGGTGTAGGGTGGCACAGAACAAGACAAATTTAACAACACCTTGACCTTCCCTATGGGACCCCTAAAAGGGGCTGAACTTGACCCCTAAAAGTGACAAACTTGCAAAATTCCCCTATAATGGAAACATTTTGCCAAACAAACTGTGGTGTAGGGTGGCACAGAACGAGGCAAATTTACGGACACCTTGACCTTCCCTGTGGGACCCCAAAAAAGGGCTGAACTTGACCCCTAAAAGTGACAAACTTGCCAAATTCCCCTATAATGGAGAATTTTTGCCAAACAAAGTGTGGCGTAGGGTGGCACAGAACAAGACCAATTTAAGGACACCTTGATCTTCCCTGTGGGACCCTAAAAGGGGCTAAACATGACCCCTAAAAGTGACAAACTTGCCAAATTCCCCTATAATGGAGGAATTTTGACAAACAAACTGTGGTGTAGGGTGGCACAGAACGAGACAAATTCAAGGACACCTTGACATTCCCTGTGGGCCCCCTAAAAGGGGCTGAACTTGACCCCTGAAAGAGAGAAACTTGCCAAATTCCCAGCGATGTGAAGTTAGTTACTTATTCCTTATTTGACATTTTGATATTTTTTATTCCAGCAAAACAGGAAAAATGGCACCTGCTGTAGGGTGGCAAAAATGAAGAAGAGTTGATTGACATGTTGCCCGTCCGCATAAGGCCTTTCTTTATGGGGCAACCAAAGCCCTAAAAGTGACAACCTCCCAGAAGACCTTCTAGGTGGGCAAATCTGATCAAATAAAAGGTGCTGTAGGGTGGCACAAATAAAGATGAGTTGATTGACATGTTGTCCGTCTGCATAAGGCCTCTCTTTATGGGGCAACCGAGGCCCTAAAAGTGACAACCTCCCAGAAAACCTTCTAGATGGGCAAATCTGATCAAATAAAAAGTGCTGTAGGGTGGCACAAATGAAGACGAGTTGATTGACATGTTGCCCGTCCGCATAAGGCCTTTCTTTATGGGGCAACCAAGGTCCTAAAAGTGACAACCTCCCAGAAAACCTTCTAGATGGGCAAATCTGATCAAATAAAAGGTACTGCAGGGTAGCACATATGAAGACGAGATTATTGACATGTTTCACGTCCTCATATAATCCCTCTTTATGGGGCAACCAAGGCCCTAAAAGCGACAACCTCCCAGAAAACCTTCAAGATAGGAAAATCTGATCAAATAAATGGTGCTGTAAGGTGGCACAAATGAAGACGAGTTGATTGACGTATTGCCCGCATTGACATCGCGGATAACTTGTGTTAACCCAGCAGATTGACTCCCCGAGTATATCCTCGAGTTTATCCGTGCGTTTAAGGCGAGTTTATCCGCGAGGTAATCCGTGAGGTTAACGGGAGTTTATCTCCGAGGTTAACGCGAGTTTATCTGCAAGTTTATCAGCAAGGATAACACGACTTTAATCCGAATTTATCCACGTGATTAACGCATGTTTAACGCATGTTTAACGCGTGTTTAATGCGTGTTGTGTTTAACGCGAGGTAATCCTCGTTGTTAACTGGAGTTTATCCGCGAGATTAATACGAGTTTAACGGGAGTCTGTTCGCGAGGTTAACGCGAGTCTATCCGCAAGGTTACCCAATTACGCCAATTTGACGCCAGTTTAGTCGAGTTAAACGCGTGTTTATCTGCAATGTTAACACGCGTTTAACGCGAATTTAATGCGTGGTCGTCGGTGAGTTTGGCGGTAGTTTATCCGTGAGGTTAATGCGAGTTTATCCGCGAGGTTAACATGAGTTTAATGCGAGTTTATCGGCGATGTTAATGCGAGATTATCACGAGTTTATCTGCGACGATAACGCGAGTTTGGCGCGAGTCCATACACACGAGGTTATCACGAGTTTGTCCGCGTGGTTACCTCGCGTTTAACGCGCGTTTATTGGCAATGTTAATGCGAGGTTATGCGCGAGGTCATTACAAGTTTATCCACGTTGTTAGCGCGAGTAAAACGCGAGGTTAACTCGAGTTTAACGCGAAATTGTCTGCGAGGTTATCGCGAGTTTATGCACGTTGTTAGCGAGAATTAACTCGCGATGTTAACTCGAGATTAATGCGGGTTTTTCCGTGAGGTCAGCTCGCGTTTAACGCAAGTTTATTCAGGATATTAATGCGAGTTTATGCGCAAGGATATCGCGAGTTTATCCGCGATATTATTTGGCCCGTGTTTATCCGGGAGGTTAACTCGAGTTTAACGCACGTTTATCGGCGATGTTAACATGTTAACACGAGGTTAATACGAGTCCATCCACGAGGTTAATGCGACATTGGCGCGTGTTTTTCGGCGATGTTAACATGAGTTTATGTGCGAGGTTATCTCGAATTTATCCGCTTTGTTAGCGCGAGTTGAACGCGATGTTACGCGAGTATGAGGTGTGTTTATCCGCGAGTTTGGCGCGAGTATATCTGCTACGTTTACGCGAGTTTAACGCGAGTTAATCCGCGAGGTTAACGCGAATGTATCCGCGAGGTTAACTCGAGTTTAACGTGCATTTATACGCGAGATTAACGCGGTTTTGGCGGGTGTTCATCCGCGAGTTTATCTCAGAGGTTTATCCGCAAGTTATCGCAAGGGTAACGCGAGAGTATTCGTGAGGTTAGCACGTGTTTAACGCAAGCTTATCTGCAAGTTTAACGCGAGTTTAACACGAGTTTATCCACGAGGGTAATGCAAATTTAACGCGAGGTTATGCACGAGGTTAACACGAGTTTGTCCGCGAGTTTAACGTGAGTTAAACGTGAGTTTATCGGTTATGTTGACGCGAGTTTATGCGCGAGGTTAACGCGAGTTTATCCGCGTTGTTAGCGCGAGTTGAACGTGAGCTTAGAGCGAATTTATCACCGGGCCTATTGCGAGTTTATCCGCGAGTTAATCTGCGAGGGTAACGCGAATTTAACGCGATTTTAACACTAGTTTATCCCCGAGGTTAAAGCGAGACTAATCTGAGGCAATCCGTGAGGTTCACTCGTGTTTATCCGCGTGGTTAGCCGGCGTTTGGCGTGAGAATATCCACGAGTTTAACGCGAGTTAATCCGGGAGGTTAACGCATGTCAACTGCTAGGTTAACGCGAGTTATCCGCGAGGTTAATGCGAGTGTAATTCAAGTTTAACGCAAGTTAATCCACGGTGTTAACGTGTGTTTACCCACGAGTGTAACGCGAATTTATCGCCGAGATTAGGGCGAGTTTAACGCGCGTTTAACACTAGTTAATCCGCGGGGTTAATAGGAGATTAACTTGAGTTAATTCGCGAGGTTAACGCGTGTTTATTCGCGAGATTAGCGCGAGTTTATGCGCGATGTTAACGCGAGTTTATCTGCGAGATTTAACGCGAATCTATCTGCTAGATTAACGCAAGTTTAAAGCGAGGTTAACTCAAGTTTTCATCCGCGAGGCCAACTCCATTTTGAAGGGAGATTATCCGCGTTGTCAGCGCGCAATTATCCGTGAGGTCAGCGTGTGTCTTACGCCAGTTTGTCCACAAGGTTAACTCGAGTTTAACGCGCATGTATCGGCGATGTTAATGCGAGTTTATTCTCGAGGTTATCGTGAGTTTATCCACGTTATTAGCGCGAGTTAGACGCAAGGTTAACGCGAGATTAGAGCGAATTTGTCCGCGAGGTTATTACGTGTTTATAGAGACAGTGTTGTTAGAGACAGTTCAATCCTCGAGGTTAACGCAAGGTTATCGCGAGATTATCCGTGAGGTTAACGCGTGTTTAACGCTAGTTTATCCGCAAGGTTAACGCGAGTTTAACACGAATTTATCCACGAGGTTAACTCGAGTTTAACGCGAGTTTATTGGCGATGGTAACGCGAGTTTACGGCGAGGTTACCGCGAATTTACCAGGTTTGTCAGCGCGAGTTAAACGCGCTGTTAACGCGAGTATGAGGAGAATTCAACCGCTAGGTTATCGCGAGTTTGGCGCGAGTATGTCCGCGATGTCAACGTGAGATTAACGTGAGTTTATTCGCGAGGTTACTACGAATTTATCCGCGAGGTTAACTCCAGTTTAGCGGGCGTTTATGCGCGAAGTTAACGCGATTTGGCGCGTGTTCATACACGAGTTTCAGGCAAGTCTATCAGCGAGGTTAACGCGAGCTTTACGCGAGTTTAACACGAGTTAATCCGCGAGGTCAACTTGTGTTTATCAGTGCGGTCAGCGCGAGTTTATGCGCGACGTTAACGCGAGTTTTTTCCGCAAGATTAACGCGACTGTATCCGCGATATTAATGCGAGTTTGTGCGAAAGGTTATCGCGAGTTTATTCGCGTTATTAGCGCGAGTTTAACGTGTGTTTATTCACGAGGTTAACGCGAGTTTGGCGCGAATTTATGCGCGATGTTAACGCGAGTTTATCCGCGAGGTTAACTCGAGTTCAACGCCAGTTTATCGGCAATGTTAACACGAATTTATGCGCGAGGTTATCGTGAGTTTATATGCGTTGTTAACGCGAGTTTATCCGCGAGTTAATCCTCGAGGTTAACGCGAATTTAACGTGTGTTTGTTCGCGAGTTTTACACGAGTTTGTCGCCGCGGTTAACGCGAGATTAACTCGAGTTAATTCGCGTGGTTAACGAGGTGAGTACGAGTTTATGCGCGACCCTAACGCGAGCTTAACACGAGTTTATCCGCGAGATTAACGGGAGTCTAACCGCTAGGTTAAACTGAATGTAAATCACGGTTAACTCGAGTTCAACGAGAATTAATCTCGGAGGTTAACGCATGTTTATCTGCGAGGTTAACGCGAGTTTATCCGCGAGGTTAACGTGAGTGTAACGCAACTTTAAAGTGAGTTAATCCGCGATGTAAACGTGTGTTTACCCGCGAGTTTAACGCGAATTTATCCCCGATGTTAGGGTTTAACGCAAGTTTAACGCTACTTAATCCGCCAGGTTAACGCGCGTTTATCCCCGGGATTAATGCAAGATTAATGCGAGTTAAATCGCATGGTTAGCTCGTGTTCATCCGTGGGATTAGCGCGGGTTTATGTGAGACACTAACGCGAGTTTAATCGCAAGATTAACGCGAGTTTATCTGTTAGGTTTACGCGAGTTTAAAGTGAGGTTAACTAGATGTTAAGGCGAGTTCATCCGGGAGGTGAATTCGAGTTTAACAGGAGTTTATTCGCGTTCTTAGTGCGAGGTTGAAGCTAGGTTAATGCGAGAGTATCCGTGAGGTTAGCACGTGTTTAACGCGAGTTTATCCACAAGGTTATAACGCGAGATTAACACGGGCATTAATCTCGCGTCAACCTTGTGGATCAACTTGCGTAAAATGCACGTTAAACTCGCGTTAACCTCGCGTATAAACTCGCGTTTACTTTGCGGAAAAACTCGCACCAAACTCGCGACAGCCTAGCGGATAAACTCCTGTCAAACTCGCGTTAACCTTGCGTTAAACTCGCGTACAACTCGCGTTAAAATCGTGGGTAAACTCGTGTCAAACTCCAGCTAACCGCGCGGATTAACATCCGTTATCCTCGTGGGTCAACTAGCGTTAATCTCGCGCCAAACTCGCGATGGCCTAGCGGATAAACTCCTGTCAAACTCGCGTTAACATTGCGTTAACCTCACGGATAAACTCGCGTAAAACTCGGGCTAACCTCACGGATAAACTCGCGATAAACTCGCGTTAACCCGGCGAATTAACTCTCTCTAACAACACGGATAAAGTCGCGATAACCTTGCGGATAAATTTGCGTTAATATCGTCGATAAACTCGCTTTAAACTCGACTTAACCAACAACAACTTTTATTTGATCAGATTTCTTGGTTGCCTCCTACAGCACCTTTTATTTGATCAGATGTGCCCTTCTAGAAGGTTTTCTGAGAGGTTGTCACCTTTCGGGCCTTAGTTGTCCCATAAAGAAAGGCCTTATGCGGACGGGCAACATGTCAATCAACTTGTCTTCATTTGTGCCACCCTACAGCACCTTTTATTTGATCAGATTTGCCCATCTAGAAGGTTTTCTAGGAGGTTGACACGTTTAGGGCCTTGGTTGCCCCATAAAGAAAGGCTTTATGCGGACGGGTAACATGTCAGTCAACTCGTCTTCATTTGTGCCACCCGACATCACCTTTTATTTGATCAGATTTGTCCATCTAGTAGGTTTTCTGGGAGGTGTCCACTTTTAGGCCTTGGTCGCCCCATAAAGAGAGGCCTTATGCAGGCGGGCAACATGTCAATCAACTCGTCTTCATTTGTGCCACCCTACAGCACCTTTTATTTGATCAGATTTGCCCATCTAGAAGGTTTTCTGGGAGGCTGTCACTATTAGGGCCTTGGTTGCCCACATGAAGAAAGGCATTATGCAGACGTGCAACATGTCAATCAACTCGCCTTCATTTGTGCCACCCTACAGCACCTTTTATTTGATTACATTTGCCCATCTAGAAGGTTTTCTGGGAGGTTGTCACTTTTAGGGCCTTGGTTGCCCCATAAAGAAAGGCATTACAGACGGGCAACATGTCAATCAACTCGTCTTCATTTGTGCCACCCTACAGCACCTTTTATTTGATCAGCTTTGCCAATCCAGAAGATTTTCTAGAAAGTTGACACTTTTAGGCCTTGGTTGCCCCATAAAGAAAGGCCTTATGCGGACGTGCAACATGTCTGTCAACTCGTCTTCATTTGTGCCACCCTACATCGCCTTTTGTTTGATCAGATTTGCCCATCTAGAAGGTTTTCAGGGAGGTCGTCACTTTTAGTGCCTTGGTTGCCCCATAAAGAAAGGCCTTATGCAGACAGGCAACATGTCAATCAACTCGTCTTCATTTGTGCCACCCTACAGCACCTTTTATTTGATCAGCTTTGCCAATCTAGAAGATTTTCTAGAAGGTTGACACTTTTAGGCCTTGGTTGCTCCCTTAAAGAAAGGCCTTATGCGGACGTGCAACATGTCAGTCAACTCGTCTTCATTTGTGCCACCCTACATCACCTTTTGTTTGATCAGATTTGTCCATTCAGAAGGTTTTCTGGGAGGTTGTCACTTTTAGGGCCTTGGTTGCCCCATAAAGAGAGGCCTTATGCAGACGGGCAACATGTCAATCAACTCGTCTTGGTTTGTGCCACCCTATAACACCTTTTATTTGATGAAATTTGCCCATCCAGAAGGTTCTCTGGGAGGTTGTCACTTTTAGGGCCTCGGTTGCCCCATAAAGAAAGGCATTGTGTGGACGTGCAACATGTCACTCAACTCGCCTTCATTTGTGCCACCCTACAGCAGCTTTTATTTGATCAGATTTGCCCATCTAGGTTTTCTGGGAGGTTGTCACTTTTAGGGCCTTGGTTGCCCCATAAAGAAAGGCCTTATGCAGACGGGCAACATGTCAATGAACTCGCCTTCATTTCTGCCACCCTACAGCACCTTTTATTTGATCAGATTTGCCCATCTAGAAGGTTTTCTGGGAGGTTGTTACTTTTAGGGCCTTGGTTGCCCCATAAAGAAAGGCCTTATGTGGATAGGCAACATGTCAGTCAACTCGTCTTCATTTGTGCCACCCTACACCACCTTTTATTTGATCAGCTTTGCCCATCTAGAAGTTTTCTGGGAGGTTGTCACTTTTAGGGCCTTGGTTGCCCCATAAAGAAAGGCCTTATGCGGACGGGCAACATGTCAATGAGCTCGCCTTCATTTGTGCCACTCCACAGCACCTTTTATTTGATCAGATTTGCCCATCTAGAAGGTTTTCTGGGAGGTTGTCACTTTTAGGGCCTTGGTTGCCCCATAAAAAAGGCCTTATATGGATGGGCAACATGTCATCAACTCGTCTTCATTTGTGCCACCCTACAGCACCTTGTATTTGATCAGATTTGCCCATCTAGGTTTTCTGGGAGGTTGTCACTTTTAGGGCCTTGGTTGCCCCATAAAGGAAGGCCTTATGCAGACGGGCAACATGTCAATGAACTCGCCTTCATTTCTGCCACCCTACAGCACCTTTTCTTTGATCAGATTTGCCCATCTAGAAGGTTTTCTGGGAGGTTGTCACTTTTAGGGCCTTGGTTGCCCCATAAAGAAAGGCCTTATGTGGATAGGCAACATGTCATTCAACTCGTCTTCATTTGTGCCACCCTACACCACCTTTTATTTGATCAGCTTTGCCCATCTAGAAGGTTTTCTGGGAGGTTGTCACTTTTAGGGCCTTGGTTGCCCCATAAAGAAAGGCCTTATGCGGACGGGCAACATGTCAATGAGCTCGCCTTCATTTGTGCCACTCCACAGCACCTTTTATTTGATCAGATTTGCCCATCTAGAAGGTTTTCTGGGAGGTTGTCACTTTTAGGGCATTGGTTGCTCCATAAAAAAGGCCTTATATGGATGGGCAACATGTCATCAACTCGTCTTCATTTGTGCCACCCTACATCACCATTTATTTGATCAGATTTGCCCATCTAGGAGGTTTTCACATTTAGGGCCTTGGTTGCCCCCATAAAGAAAGGCCTTATGCAGATGGGCAACATGTCAGTCAACTCGTCTTCATTTGTGCCACCCTACAGCAGGTGCCATTTTTCCTGTTTTGATGGAATAAAAGATGTCAAAATGTCAAATAAGGAATAAGTAACTAACACATTGCTGGGAATTTGGCAAGTTTGCCACTTCTAGGCGTCAAGTTCAGCCACTTTTAGGGGTCCCACAGGGAAGGTCAAGGTTTCCAAAAATTTGTCCTGTTCTGTGCCACCTCACATCACAGTTTTTTTTGTCAAAATTCCTCCATTTTAGAGGAATTTGGCAAGTTTGTCACTTTTATGGGTCAAGTTCAGCCCCTTTTAGGGGTCCCACAGGGATGGTCAAGGTTTCCAAAAAATTGTCTCCTTCTGTGCCACCCTACACCAATGTTTGTTTGGCAAAATTCATCCATTATAGGGAAATTTGGCAAGTTTGTCACTTTCAGGGGTCATGTTCAGCCCCTTTTAGGGGTCACACAGGGAAGGTCAAGGTGTCATTAAATTTGTCTCGTTCTGTGCCACCCTACACCATAGTTTGTTTAGCAAAATTTCTCTGTTATAGTGGAATGTGTCAAGTTTGTCACTTTTAGGGATCAAGTTCAGACCCTTTTAGGGGTCCCATAGGGAAGGTCAAGGTGTCATTAAAAATTGTCTTCTTCTGTGCCACCCTACACCAAAGTTTGTTTGGCAAAATTCCTCCATTATAGGAGAAATTGACAAGTTTGTCACTTTTAGGGGTCATGTTCAGCCCCTTTTAGGGGTCCCACAGGAAAGGTCAAGGTGTCATTAAATTTGTCTCGTTTTGTGCCACACTACACCATAGTTTGTTTGGCAAAATGACTCCATTATAGGGGAATTTGGCAAGTTTGTCACTTTTAGGGGTCAAGTTCAGCCCCTTTTGGGGGTCCCACAGGGAAGGTCATGGTGTCATTAAATTTGTCTCGTTCTGTGCCACCCTACACCACAGTTTGTTTAGCAAAATTTCTCTATTATAGGGGAATTTGTCAAGTTTGTCACTTTTAGGGATCAAGTTCAGTCCCTTTTAGGGGTCCCAGAGGGAAGGTCAAGGTGTCCAAAAAATTGTCTCCTTCTGTGCCACCCTGCACCATAGTTTGTTTGGCAAAATTACTCCATTATAAGGGAATTTGGCAAGTTTGTCACTTTTAGGTGTCAAGTTCAGCCCCTTTTAGGGGTCCCACAGGGAAGGTCAAGGTTTCCAAGAAATTGTCTCCTCCTGTGCCACCCTACACCAAAGTTTGTTTGGCAAAATTCCTCCATTATAGGGGAATTTGGCAAGTTTGTCACCTTTAGGGGTTATGTTCAGTCCCCTTTAGGGGTCCCACATGGAAGGTCAAGGTGTCATTAAATTTGTCGCGTTCTGTTCCACACTACACCGTAGTTTGTTTGGCAAAGTTACTCCATTATAGGGGAATTTGGCAAGTTTGTCACTTTTAGGGGTCAAGTTCAATCCCTTTTAGGGGTCCCACAGGGAAGGTTAAGGTGTCCAAAAAATTGTCTCCTTCTGTGCCACCTTACACCACAGTTTGTTTGGCAAAATTACTCCATTATAGGGGAATTTGGCAAGTTTGTCACCTTTAGGGGTCACGTTCAGCCCCCTTTAGGGGTCTCACAGGGAAGGTCAAGGTGTCCTTAAATTTGGCTTGTTCTGTGCCACCCTACACCCCACTTTCTTTGGCAAAAAATCTCCATTATAGTGGAATTTGGCACGTTTGTCACTTTTAGGGTCATGTTCAGCCCCCTTGTAGGGGTCCTGCAGGAAAGGTCAAGGTGTCGTTAAATTTGTCTTGTTCTGTGCCACCCTACACCACACTTTGTTTGGGAAAAATTCTCCATTATAGGGGAATTTGGCAAGTTTGTCACTTTTAGGGGTCAAGTTCAGCCCCTTTTAGGGGTCCCACAGGGAAGGCCAAGGTGTCCAAAAAACCTGCACCAAAGTTTGTTTGACAAAATTTCTCTATTATAGGTGAATTTGGCAAGTTTGTAACTTTTAGGGGTCAAGTTCAGGGGTCAAGTTCAACCCCTTTTCGGGGTCCCACAGGGAAGGTCAAGGTGTCATTCTGTGCCACCCTACACAACAGTTTGTTTGGCAAAATTACTCCATTATGGGGGAATTTGGCAAGTTTGCCACTTTTAGGGGTCAAGTTCAGCCCCTTTTTGGGGTCCCACAGGGAAGGTCAAGCTGTCCAAGAATTTGTCTCGTTCTATGCCACTCTACATCAAAGTTTTTTGTCAAAATTCCTCCATTTTAGGGGGAATTTGGCAAGTTTGTCACTTTTAGGGGTCATGTTCAGCCCATTTTGGGGGTCCCACAGGGAAGGCCAAAGTGTCATTAAATTTGTCTTGTTCTGTGCCCCCCTACACAACAGTTTGTTTGGCAAAATTACTCCATTATAGGGGAATTTGTCAAGTTTGTTACTTTTAGGGGCCCAGTTCGGTCCCTTTTAGGGGTCCCACAGGGAAGGTCAAGGTGTCCAAAGAATTGTCTCCTTCTGTGCCACCCTACACCACAGTTTGTTTGGCAAAATTACTCCATTTTAGGGGAATTTTGCAAGTTTGTCACTTTTAGGGGTCAAGTTCAGCTCCTTTTAGGGGTCCCACAGGGATGGTCAAGGTGTCCGAAAAATTGTCTCCTTCTGTGCCACCCTACACCATAGTTTGTTTGGCAAAATCACACCATTATAGGGGAATTTGGCAAGTTTGTCACTTTTAGGGGTCAAGTTCATCCCCTTTTAGGGGTCCCACAGGGAAGGTCAAGGTGTCATTAAATTTGTCTTGTTCTGTGCCACCCTACACCATAGTTTGTTTGGACAATTTTCCTTTTTTTCGAATGTCGAATAAAGAAAAGGAATAAGTAGGTAACTTCACAGTACTCGTTCAGACATGATTATTGGGAGCGCGGTTGCTCAGTGGTTAGAGCGTTGGTCTTTAGATTGGAAGGTTATGTGTTTGATGCCTGGCCGGGGTAACTTGCGTTGCGTTCTTGGGTAAGGCACTTAATCTCAAATGCCCGCTTGGGAGCACAGTTGCACTATGTGCTGAGGCGTATCGCACTTTGATAGCACATATGCCTACAACCAATGTTCACCCTGCTCCTGTGGGATTAGTATGTTGGAGAGTTAACAGTTATTCGCCGCTGTTCATTGGTACTCTACGGGTACTCCTGCTTCCTCCATATGTAAAACTATCTTCGACACAATATGACCTCAACTATTAAAGTGTCATAAAACACCAGCAATTGAATAATGATTATCAAACCAAACCACTGTCGCGCATGTTCAGTAGTAATGCCACGCCGCACCATTGCTTATTATTGGGTGGTATAGTAACTTGCCACCTTGCGACGCCATTGTCGTAGTGGTATGTAGCGTATTGTGTGCATGCGCACACGTATATCTGAAATGGCAAGTGCCTATCGGTGCCAATTATAGATTTCAACTCCTTGAGCATTGGACCATAGTAGTATGTGATGCTGACTTCTTGCCCTTTTATCAGGTTCTCATGCAGGTTCTCATCTGACGTCATCTGTAACGTGACCGGAAGGGGTGAGGTTGCCATGGTAACCCGCGTGAACTGCCATCTCGTGACGTCATTCCCATTGTGACACGTGGTCCCACTGCGCATGCGCAGCGCGTATTTCTAAGGTGACGCACTATTCCGCCAGCCATTTTGGTTGTTAGGGTAGCGCGTGGCTGCTATGGAGCTCAATGGCCTTCTAGTTGGGCAGGGCGTGTTCTGAAGGTGTGTTCGATTCAGTGGGAGTACATTAAATCACCAGAAACAACGACCCACACCTACCCCAAGGGACCTTTTATTTGACCGAAACCCCACCGAAATCTACCCGAACGGACCTTTGCCCCACTCGAGTACAAGATGCGTATGGGGAGAGGTCTCAATGAGGCCCTAACTTATAGCTCTCAACGCCTCTCCTGTCCTCGTAATTCCCATCTCATGGCCTTCCATAACTCAAAGCCCTCACCTCATGGCCTTATCTTGCCTCATAGCGTGTCAGATTAAGAGGCCTATGAGGTGAGGCCTAATCTCACCCAACTCTTATCCTCATCTATGTTCGAGTGATCATTAGTGATCACATTTGGTGATCATTAGTGATCGCCTGTGGTGATCACTAGTGATCATCTCCCCATATGAGGATAAGAGGGGTGTGAGGTGCGGCCCGGGTCACTGGATGGAGGAGGATGGGGCTTCTGGAAGGAGAGGGAGAGTGACTGTGTCGCTCTTGGCCAGGGTGTCTGGTGCAGGATCATCTAGAAGGGTCCCCATGACAGGTCACCATGAATGACGGGGGAAGTTAGGGGTAGGGTCATTGGGAACGGTCACTGGGTCACACATGAAAGGGATGGTGGGTCACATGGGGAGGTCTTCTGGTCGAAGTTTCTCAGCTGGGTTTGGGTCGCCGGGAACTGTGTCGCTCGAGGTCGGGATGCGGGAGTAGGGTCCCAGGGCAGGTCTTCCTTGGACAGGGTGGTGAGATGTTGGGTCAAATGTGGAAGGCAAGGGCTTCTGGAAGAAGGTCGACTGTGTCCGAAACGAGGTGACCCTGGCTGTCGAAAGTGTCGTTAAACACCAATAAATAAATAAATATACTATGCCCAGTGTCAGCCGAGAAATGTTGGCGCGCCTTTCAAAATAATGTCTCTGCAACTACTACTTTCTACCAATCTGTCTGTCGCCAATACTTTCGAATTCAGGCAAATCAAGTTTTAAACACACTCGCCCGACAACCCGTGAGTCATCATCGAAATGCTTCTGGTTAAAACCCCTACCGTCGTTTGACCATGGTTGTCACAGAGAGTTATAAAAACGACCTGCCAGAAATCACAAAACGGGGCCGATAACGGAAACGCACGAGAAAGGGGGCACCGAAATATTCTTCCATACACATGTCGCGAAAACTGGAAAGATTGTAACGTCAATTGATTTGCGGGTGTTTCAAGAGAATATGACTTAATTTATTGCACAATAAAGTGAACTTATTAATTTTAACTGATTTGCCTGCATTCGAAAGTATTGGCGACAGACGGATTGCTAGAAAGGAGAAGTTGCAGTGACACATATTTTGAAAGGCGCGTCAACATTTCTCGGCTAACTCAGAACATTATTATAGTATATTTTTTTTACTTTTATTTATTGGGGTTTTAACGACACTTTCGACAGCCATGGTCATCTCGTGGGTGGAGTAAGAAGGAGTATCCGGAGAGCACCACCGAGCAACGGCGAGCAGCTGCCAGGCTCCCCAATTAAGTCCACACATGCAGGGTTAGCATTGAAGACAAGTGCGCACTCGACGTACATGGCGCCACCGTGCCCCAAAAAGGACACAACGCAGTAACCCCTGGCGGGTACTGAACCGTGGACCCTTCGATTTAAAGTCCACGTCGTTACAATTGACCCATCGCGCTATTAAATATCATCGAATCAAAATACCTTCTAATCGTCGTGAAGTTGTAAATCTTTTCAATTTAGTGTTGCACTGAGTCCGCAGTATTGGTAGGGGCTTTGGGGTATGGAAGGTTTCGGGGCGGCGGGGCGCTAAATTTTATAGTGTACAGAAAATACTCTTGGTGAGTTGCAGTTGTACTCATTTAAAACGAAATAATCATTTCCTAAAAAGGAAATAAATATGTTAGAACATGGGGTGATGGAGGATGCAAACATGTCAGAAAATGCTATGTTCCTCCTATTTCCCCCCATGAATAATTGTTCACTTCCATTACTTACAATCAGACTCAGGAAAATTAGGCCTTTTAAACAAACGTTTTGATTTTTATTTTTCCAAACTTTAAGGGGAACGTCATTTTATCATAGTCGTACGGGCAATATTTTTTTCATGGGCCTGGAAGACTTTTTCCGGCATCATTGAGGCACGTGAAACCGAGGTGTGAGATCGGGCTGGCGGCCTTCTACAGCAGGCCCAACACCAACCTTATTTAAAAATCCAACATAGAGGAGTGCATGGATGGGGCGGGCGGATCTTTGTGTGCCGAAGGCATACCCGAGGTCACCAATACAGAGGTGTGTGTGTGGGGGGGGGGGGGGGTATGGCAGGTGTGTCACCCTCCCGTTGGTGGGAATCGTGAGCCTCCCAGGGAAATTGTTTTACATTTGAGGCTCTGAGAACAATTCTAGAGCCTCCGGGTGCCTCAGTTGTGACTTGTCCAGCTGCTGGTTTTAGTCAATGACGTTAACTCTTTACCTAACATGAAAAGCAGACGACACTTGCAAAAAAAATTCTTGAATAACTAATTTTTTTAATTTTTTGTCTTAAAAACATAGGTTATGACCCATCATTGGAACGAGCTCGACGAGCTCGTTCCAATGAGGAGTCATAACCTATGTTTTTGAAACAAAATTTTTCAAAAATAATGAAAATTAATTGGCGATTTTTGAGAATTGCGCTGGCCGGTTTTGACCGTTACGTTAGGTAAAGTGTTAACAAAATAATGTTTGACATCTCAAAATATGAAGGTGTTCGCTTCCGATTCATATAAATTCTGCAATTCATTTCCGACAGAATGTGAAAATTTCCGACAGAATTATAGGCGGAGGCGATTCGCCCCCCCCCCCCCCCCCCCCGCCCTGGAAAATGTTTTAAGATTAACTGTTACGCCTGTGAGATGTACCACGCCAAAAAAATTATAATATGGACTTTGGTTCCAAGTTTGGTGTTATAGGGTGGTACCCATAATATGAAGACAATAGACTGGGTGTTTGAAACTACAGGAAGGTCAATGAAGCTTGGCTCAAAATATTATGAAAATTGCCAGAAAAAAATTTACTTTCCCCGACATCGTAGCCCCCACCCCGGGCCCCCATTGCCGTACTCCTATGTATCTTATAATGTCGTTCTCTGTTTTCCATTTCCACTTTTGTTGGCCATTTATAGCCTATCGGTATCGGGCCTGCAATCAGAATGTTTTTTTCGGAGGGGAGGTACGACAAGCCATGTAGGGCGGGGGGGGGGGGGCACCCATGGACATTCCGTCACTTCATTTTTTTCTGTATCGATAAACCACTCTATGTTACTAGATAAGTATGCAGAATTGGCAATCAAAAAGTTGCGAGGCGGTGTAATCTGGCCCTGCTTACCCTTACCGCCACAGATACTTATAATTATTTCGTTTTAAAAATATTATTTCGTTATTTCAGATAATATTTCGTTATTTCGAAATATTATTTCGTTAAAACAAATTTCGTTATTTCGAAATACTTTTGCATTAAAACGAAATAACAACCAAGTTTTTTCACATTATTTTCAAATTAAGTAAGATTGAAGATGAATAGAGCCTGCCCTACGTCCAACCAGATATTTTTTTCTGACAGCGCAATGTACTGCCTGATGACGGACTACCTGATTATTTTGCCCCGGCTTGTTATTTTTGAAACTACAACCAAGTTTTTTCACATTATTTTCAAATTAAGTTAGATTGTAGGTGAATACAGTCTGCCCAACGACCAACCAGAATTTTTTTCTGACAACCCAGTGTGCTGCCTAGTGACGGACTACCTGATTATTTTGCCCCGACTTGATGTATTTTTCGAAATCGGCATCTTGATAAAATACGTTCACTAATCTTTGATATCACTTAACACTTACGCTGCCGAAAAAGCTACGATTGACACCTATTTATGATGATTATCTCTGCGCCCTGGTATGCGCAGATCAAACCTACCATCTGATTAATTATTGGAAAGGGCTCAGAGAGCCCTTTCCATCAACTACTCAGATGATAGAGTATCAAATATGTCATAAACTTTATTAAACTTCCTCGCATACAGACGTACATAGTGGCCCTCCAAATATAGTTAAAGTGGAGGTCCGTGAAGTTAGCTCAGTGTTCAGAGTTCAACATTCGTGTGAAGATAGCTCAGTGTTTAGCGTTCAACATTCGTTCAACATTCGTGTGAAGTTTGCTCAGTGTTCAGCGTTCAACATTCGTTCAACATTCGTGTGAAGTTAGCTTAGCGTTCAGCGTTCAACATTCGACCAACATTCGTGTGAAGTTAGCTCAGCGTTCAACATTCCCCAAAATTCAGTGTGCGATATGTCGAATCTGGGATGTTAGTGATTTTTACAACTCCAGTTCAGCGTTCAACATAATAATAATAATAACACTTTGGCCAGCCGCTGATTTGTCGCGGTTCTCGGACGAGAAGGCCATGGTTACCCCTGTACTCCCAACTGCCTCCCTATTCCCACGATTCTCCTCTCGTCCCAACTCTCGGAGACGAACTGCTTGATGATATCCCTTGTCCCATTCTTCCCAATCTCTCCGATTAGCATATTAACCCTCTCCTTTGAGTCTCCCCCTAACCACATGTCCTTCATTCTCCCATCCCACTTCCCCATTATACTCCCAGTGAATCTCATTCTTTTAGGCTGATGCTTTGGGCATTCTAGAAGAAAGTGTTCCAGGGTCTCCACCATGTCCAAGTTACACATCTGGCACTCCCTTTCACCGTCTTTCCCAATTTCCCCCCTCAGCTCCAGGGATCGCGACCTCAGCTTGAACAACAGTGACCCCCCAAAGGTGCCATCAAGGTACTCTTCAAAACCTGGCTTCTCTTTATCACGCAGGCCACCCAAAGGCCTCTTTGATTTGACCCCCCTCTCGCCAATTACGGTTACAATCCTCCATGACCCTTTCTCTGACGATTTTTTTACCCTGGTTTGCCCCACCGTCCAGGTCCGAGATCTCCAATGGGTAGTTCTCTACTAGCTCCCTCACTTGGACCATCCACCACGTTTTGATATTTGAGTTGAAAATTCTCAGGAACATTGCTTTACACCCTCGGCTGTCGGGGAGATTTACCAAATAATTAAGATAACCGAGCTTCAACAGGTCTATCCTGTCCTTGATCCTCATCCACCCAAGCTCACACCTCATTGCTTCTAGCGCTGCGGCATTACTCGACCCCGTTATCCATCGGCCTGCATTGTTGTGCAGGATTTCCAAGCTCTTTACGGCCGTCTGGTTTAGGGGTACCACTTCCGTACCGTATGTTATACTTGGCAGCCCCACCATTTCCCAAATGGTTTTCCCCACCAAAACCTTATTGAAACTGTTTCTCCCTATAAGTTTCATTTGGTTAAGGATTCGCTTCCCCTTCAGAATCAATTTATTTGTGTGGTTCCGGTAGATGCCTTTTCCTGTAATGTTTATATTTACCCCCAAATACTCGTAATCACCTGTCTCTCCCACACTGAGAAGTTTGCTGCTCCCTTCCGGAATGCAGAACTCACCCACTCTCCACCTTCGAGTGGGGTCCACTTTGCGGCCCACAGGTATAATTTTGCTCTTGCTTTCATTAAGTTCGAGTCTCCATTTGCTCCCATATTTCCCAACAATTCCCAGCATTTTCGTTAGCCCCTCTTCGCTTTCTGACACTAGAACCATATCGTCTGCAGAAAATAGCCCTGGGATCTTCAAGTCCCCAACTGCTACCCCCTCCTCGCTACGCAGGAGTTCATCTCCCAAACCTTTGATGTACAATGCAAACAGGATCGGCGAAAGGATACACCCCTGTTTTAGGCCTATCTCCATAGGCACACGTTTCGTTGTAATGTTTCCCAGGCTAAGTTCACTCTGTACATCTTTATATAATGCGTTCATAATTCCAACAAACTCGCCTCCTAAGCCCATAGCCTCCAGCTTGCGCCACATACCTTCCCTCCATACTCTACGTATGCCTTTTTGATATCCAAAAATGCCATAAACATCTTTTTCTTTTTTGCTTTCGCGGATTCTATCATTTGGGATAGTGTGAAAAGATGGTCAGTAACTCTCCTTCCCTTCCTGAAGCCATTCTGGATTCCTCCCAAAAAACCCTTCTCCTCAATCACCTCCTCTAGTCTCCCATACAGGACTTTACAGAAAACCTTTCCAATGTTGCTACTGACAGAGATCCCTCGATAGTTATCCAAAACGTCTTTTCCCCCCTTTTTGTGAATAAATGTCACTTTACTTTCTCTCCACTCCTTTGGGACCTCTTGATTTTCTATGGCTAGATTGAATAGGACAGTTAGGCTTTTCACGAGTTCCTCTCCCCCTTTTTTGATAGACTCGTTAGGAATTCATCCACTCCTCCCGCTTTTCCATCCCTTAATTTTGATATCACCTTTCGCACCTCCTCCGTTTTAATTTCGCTGCACACGAAGCTCGATAGGTTTTCCTCGACCTGATTCGGACACTCTGGTGGGCTCCCCATGCCCCATCGCTTATCGTTTACCTTTTCCCAGTGCTTGACTAGTTCTGATGCGACTTGATCTTGCTTGTCTGTAACTCTGCCATCTACTTTAATACTCTGTGGGTTACTTCCTTTGTTACGTTTATTCACCCATTTCCAAAATATGTTCGAACTCGACCCCTCCCCCCCCCCCCCCCCCCCTGTCGTTCTTATCGTCCTAATAAGACTGCTATTTCGTACTCTCCGATTATCGTCTTTAATCTTATTTACTTTATTTCGTGCTTGGTGGTATTCTTCCTTAGCAACTGTGGCCTCATTGCTTTCCGCCCCCTTAAGTTTTCTACTTCTCCTGTAAGCAGCACATTTAGCTTTTCTTCCCTTTATGGCCCTTTTCAGTTCTTCGTTCACTCTGTACCCAAGTTCCCGTGTTGGCACCCTGACCTTTCCTACACTTTCCTTTCCTGCCTCCACCAGGCTCGCAACTATGACGTCGGCCATCTTCTGGACACTGCCCCTCTTGGGTACGGTTGCAAGCTTTGGTTTCAGTTTTTCATTGAACTTCGCCCAGTCAGCATCTTTTTTGAGTTCCCAAATCTCCTTAGAGCTTCCTTTGCTTTTTACTAGAGTTTTGGCCCTGAACGTCACTGTAATCAAGTTGTGATCACTATCCACCTCCATTTTACCCTCATCTATCACCTTCACCCATAAATTAATATCTGTGAGGATGTAGTCGATTATTGATTTTCTGTCGTTCCTCTCCCAGGTCCATTTCCCCTTACACCTCGCGTCCCTGTTCAGAATCTTCAGACCGAGCTCGTTTGTGAAGTTCAACAGCTTCCTTCCATTCCTGTTGACTTTATTGTCCCCACCCTATATGCCTTCTTCATCATTACCTATGTGGCCATTAAAGTCACCCATCAGAATTATACCGAGCCCCTTGTTTTGTAATTCGGTGATATTGGACCTCAGTGTTGAGTATATCGAATCATTCCATTCGGGTTTGCTTCCCTCCACCGCACAATAGACAACCCCAAGGGCAATACTTTTGTTTTTCAGACTGATCCTAACCCATCCAATTTTTTTCGATACCTCAGCCGGGGTGCTGATGTTTTCCAGGTCTGTGATCAGCGATGGTTTTAAATCCTCTTTAATGTACATGCCTACCCCTCCCCCTTTTTTCTGGCCTTCCGTTCGCCCTACACCTATCCATACGTACCCCCTTACTTGGTCTACCCGTTCCTCGTGTCTTACCCACGTTTCGCTTAAGCCCATGACGTTAACTCCTCTGCCTCAATCAATGTAGCAATTTCACTTACTTTCCGGTGGAGACCCTGGATGTTGCTATAACCCACTTTCAGGGTGTCAAGATTCATTGGCTTCCGCCTACTGGTCCCTTTATTATCTAGTCCCTGTATGTTTGGATGTCCCACTTTGTGTACCTGTTCTTTCCTTGGGAAGCTATTCCTGTTGATTTGGATTTTTGGTCCCTTTTCCTTATCCCCTTGTCCCATTTTTTACACCTATGGTTCGTGACACATTTTCTGTGATTATTCCCCCCTTCACTGACCCCCTCCCCTTCCTATACCAAAAAAGGCTCCACCACCTGCAACATATTTCTTCCTAAAACCTCTGTACCCCTTAGGCTAAGATGGAGACCATCCCTTCCATATAGGTCATTTCTGCCCCAAAACGATCCCCAATTGTCTACAAAGGGTATCCCAAGTTCCTTACAATACTCCCCCAATTCCTCGTTGGTCCCAATGATCCGCGAATTACGCTCGCCTCCACCACCTAGTACTGGGAGAAGCCCCGAAACCACTACCTGTGCATTCTTGGCATTCAGTTGAGTTATTAAGTCCTTGTAAGTCTCAATAAGCTGAACTGATTTTCTCTCCCTGATGTTGTTGGTCCCCACGTGTACAACAACCACTGGGTCTGGGCCTGACCCCTTCACTAATCCATCCACTCTGTCCCTTAGGTCCTCCACCCTAGCCCCCGGAAAGCACAAAATGGTCCTGTTGACACTGTCGGGCCCACACACCACACTATCCAACCCCCGCACTATACTACTCCCTGCAACCACCAACTGCCTCTTCCTGTCCTTTCCTGTCCTCTTTCCCGTCCTACTACCCCTACTACCCCTGTTACCACCTCTGTCCCCACTGGGCCGGCTCGCAATCTTGCACTTCGCCACACTAACCCCCATGCCTACCTCCACCTCCACCTCTTCAGACCCAACCTGCTCCTCAGAATTCTCGAAATTACCTAACACACTGAATCTATTTTGGACACTGCACCCCACCTTCGACCTATATTCGTGTGAAGTTAGCTCAGCGTTCAGCGTTCAACATTCCTCAAAATTCAGTGTGCCAGCTCCGAATCTGTGCTTTCACCCGAGATACAGCCTTCATGGGACCGACTACCCATCGCTACTTCTAAGAACAATCATATCTTGGGGACCCCTTCTCGCCTGAAGCGATATTGGTGACTTTTAGTATTCCAGTTCAGCGTTCAACATTCGATTATCATTCGTGTGGAGTGTGCGCAGCATTCAGCGTTTGGCATTCGGCAATATCTGGAGTTTGAAGAGAAAACAACCATAGATAATAAGTGGGATCGGAGCAATCATCGCCGGGAGAGGCAACCCTCATGCAAACGACTGTCCGAGTATCCAACATAATTATAACAACACTCAAACCTAGGCGAAGTACACATGTTTATTTACCAACAATGCTCTCTATAAACACACTTTGTGTGGCTTGATCTCATTGCATTCATTCGTTTATACATGCCGAAAATGGTCTTATAAAAGACTGGATTCGACTGATCTCATCATTTGAAAATAATTCAGTGGAACGGTTGAAAATAATTCAGTGGAATTGTTGAAAATAATTCAGTGGAACGCTCGAAGCGTTAACTGCAAAAGCTCACAGATGTCCGATTACTTCACAAACGTAGATGTAATTGGTATCAGCGAAACATGGTTAAAGCCAAGTAAGACATTTTTGCTAAGTGGATTCAACATCATTAGACGAGACCGTCCCACTCAACGTGGAGGCGGGGTCGCTCTCCTCATAAGGCAGGACTTAAAATATAAAACGATATCAAGCGATCATCTCAACGCAGAGGTGATTGCCGCTGAGATTGAACTAGATCATAAAAAAGTTGCCGAAATCTCATATTATAATGAACCGAAAAAAACAGTTGACAGCAAAGTCTTTGAATTCTTTGTGAAAAATCACAAACACTGTATTTTCTTAGGTGATTTCAATGCCAAACATCAGGTTTTCGGATGCAATCAAACGGAGCCCAATGGCGACGCTCTCTTCAATATCATCGAACAATTTGATCTTTTGTATTAAATAACGACCACGACATTACTCGCGTCAGTAACAACAACCTCCACCAATCCGACATCCTTGACCTGATTATAACCAGTAAATCACTAACTAATCAAATGCAAGACTTATATGTAGGGGGACGATGATTTAGGTAGCGACCACCTGCCTGTTCATGCTACATTACACGGTTGCAGCGGACCCGCAAGATACCCCACAATGAGGAGGAGGAATCTATCCAAAATTGACTGGGACCTCTTCAGAAAAATAATTCAGGTTAAAATAAACAAAAACGACCCAATGAATACCTGCGAGCTCGAGCAAGCATGTACCAATCTCAGTGAAGCCATTAACAACACTCTTGATGAGATTTGTCCCAAACAGACAGTTAAACCGCGGGCCAACAGAATAACTGAAACCACACTCCAAATAATAAAACAAAAAAGAAAGGCCTTCCGTGCATACAAATCAGAAAAACTTCCAACTAAAAAGGTCGAACTTAAAGCCGTGTATAATCGCCTCCCCGGCGAAGTTAAAAAAGCAATAGCAAACGACAATCGCGTGAGATGGGAAAAAGCAACGGAAAATCTAAATGGACTCAGGGAGACTAAAAAGTTTTGGGATACTTTTAAAACCCTTACTGGACAAAAACATAAAGACGCCAACAGTAAGGCACTAAAGATCAACGATGGAACTATGACCCTGGATGACAAGGCGAAGGCTAGCGCCTTTGCTGAGCTCCTTAAGAAATATCATCGTCCACATGAGGGCGATAGGTTTGATGACGAGTTCAAAGAAAAAGTAAACAAATTTGTTCAAGACAACAAGACAACGTTTAACGATGCCAACTTCAGCCAAACGCCCGAGGACGGGGATGGCCATGAACTTACGGAACCGATAAGAAAAGAAGAAGTGGCTAACGCAATTAAAAAATGTAAGTCTTCTTCTTTCCCAGGAGGGGACGAGGTCTCATACAAAATCCTGAAACAATGTCCCAACACTTTTTTCGGTAGACTCACTAACCTCCTAAACTGCTGTCTCTCTAGTGGATACTTCCCAAAATGTTGGAAAGTAGCTACAGGAGTCATGATACCCAAACCCGACAAGGATTTGAGCAACCCAGCTAATTACCGCCCAATCAGCCCACTCAGCTGTATTGGAAAAATTTTCGAACGGATTCTCACGACTGGACTCCGCAGCCATCTCGAATCAATCAGCTTTTTCAATAAGTGGCAAAGGGCATACAGGAGCCAAAGAGAGGGAATCGAGCATGTTTATAGACTGGTAGATTATATGAAACCCGCGTTCAGTCAAAATGAAATAGGAACCGCGCTATTACTCGAAGAAGAAAAAGCGTTTGATTCTGTCTGGCACAATGGCATGAGATACAAACTAGCTAAAATGAGGCTACCTACCAAAATTCTAAGGATCATATCATCATTTTTATCTGATCGAAAAATCAAAGTGAGGGTCAACCGCGAAGTGTCAGCCGAGGTAAAACTCGAAGCGGGCACTCCACAGGGTTCAGTCCTCAGCCCGCTTCTATTTATAATATATGTGAATGACATTGACAAACTAGGGAAGAACCATGTTGAACTATCTCAATTCTCAGACGACAAAGGAATGTGGACGGCCAGTAAGTCTGGAAACATAATACAAAACCGCC
Source organism: Pictodentalium vernedei (assembly GCA_031216915.1). Lineage (NCBI taxonomy): Eukaryota > Metazoa > Mollusca > Scaphopoda > Dentaliida > Dentaliidae > Pictodentalium > Pictodentalium vernedei. The sequence continues at coordinate 239,469,846 of CM062291.1, forward strand.
TGCAGGATACCATCCGTGACCTGCAAGACTGGTGCGCTCTGTGGCGCATCAAGCTAAATGCCACGAAAACACAAAGAATCACATTCTATAAAAAACAAAGGAAAAAGCCTGTCCCTAATATTGAGCTTAAGCTTTACGATCATAAACTTGAAGCTAGTAATGAGGCAAAGTTTCTGGGATTCAACCTGGATAGCAGTCTCAATCTAAATAATCACATAAACTCAGTCACCGTCAAAGCCACTAAACGCATCAATTTCCTGAAAATGATCAGAGGTAAAAATTGGGGAGCCAATAAAGAAATTCTCCTCAATCTTTACAAATCATATATACGCCCAGTACTAGAGTATGGGGCCATAATAACAAGTGACCTGAATAAAACCAACATTGAAAAACTACAACGGGTCCAAATCATGCCTTGCGCGTGGCTCTGCGCAAGCCCACGTGGACATCGATAAAACAACTTCACGAGATAGCAAAAATAGACACTATAGCAATGCGCTTAAAAGATCTTCAAAGCAAAACTCTAAATAGACTTCAAGACAGCGAATTAATAATAGAACTCAATGCGCATCGCGTCCTCAATAGGAAAACTAAATAATCTGGGGCATGTCTATCGAAAGGGTTAAAGATTACATCATTGTGATGGGGTGAGCCAGGCATTCTGTGACCTAAATTTAGAACTGGCTGCGGGTGACACGATACGCACGAAAGCTTGCCTCTGTTACCAGTGGGAGTTGCAAACAGCGAAGAAAATCTCCACCTGCTGCCGGGTCTCCCCTCCCTGAGATATAAATCTCGGGGAAAAAATGCTGGCTTCCCCATCAAAAAGGACGGAAAAGTTGTAAATTAAAAACCGATTTGCTCTAATTTCCATCTCTCTATCTTTTCTGCCTCCTCTATCTCATCAGACACACGACCAAACTGAATGACAAACTATGAGGGATTGAAACAATCCTCAAGCAAAGATGTGCAGAAAACCTAACAAGACCAAGGCAAGGATTGAAACAATCTTGCCAGCAAACAGCCCTTTTAAGGGCTTTTTTTTTTTCTTCTTTTTTTTGTGTGTGGGTGGGGGGAGGGTGTTGGAGGTCTTTTGGAATTCCCGAAGGATAACCAGATACCTCAAAATTACATACGGCATCCTATCTCCCAGAAGGCTTGATGGATGACTCCCGGTTTTTTCGAACTAAACTGTTGGAGCTTTCTCCATTCCTTTTTTGTAACCGCTATGGTCATATACCGGGGCCGCTACCAAACCGGCGTTGCTGTTTGGTTTCTTTTTTTTTTCTTTTTTTTTTCTTTTTCCCTTAAAATTGCCATCGCACAACATTATATTCTGGCTCGCCACCATGGTGGGACTCAAACCTCTACCATCGCCAAGCTGGAACCGAATAGAGCCCACTCTCTAATAGTCTTAATGGCGTTGAGGGTTTGGTCTTTGACAATCTATCACTCCAATGCAAACTGCCGGAATTCTAACCACGTGCATACCCCTTCAGACCCTATTTGAGGCAATAGGAAAGCTAGGCCTGTGTGATCCAAGATCCAAGTGAAATAAAATAAGGCTAACTGGGTCGCGAGTGATTTGTAAATCCCACATCGTCCCTGCGCGCCTTCGGCGCGCTAAAACCTTTCATTCTTTCTCTCTTTTCTCATCATTCTTTTTGTATCAATGTAAGTGTTTACTTTTTTTCTCTTGCTATTTCTATCTGCATTTTTCCGCTAAAAACGAATATTTAAGTCAATACAATTAAATTAAAATCTCTAAAAACTTGAAAAATAATTTTTAGAATTATTTACAAAATAAAAACAATGGATAAACAAAGTCAAGTTCAGTTAAACAGTTCTGTCTTTAATTCTGGCAGTCTAAGCAACAGTGGAAATTCCACTAACACTGATATGGCATCTATGATGGCGATGATGTCTGGCTTCCAGAAAGAAATAGCCAGATTGAATGACACAATAGAGAGTTTGCGGTCAGAGCTTCAAGCCCAGAAGCGGCAGTCAGATAAAGAAAAGGCTGATTTGAGAAGGGAATTGGAAAAGGCAATTCTGAGAGCCAGACCAGGTAAGGAGGACCATGCTCCTCCAGTTCCTGATTTACCGTGTATTGACGCCGCTACTGAAATGAGAAGACCTGCGTCCGCCGGCTCACTGGCGGGGATATCAGAAATAGATTCAGATCTAATTACCCCCAGCCAGGATAACTGGCTGCGTTCCATAGTAGAAGAAGCTACCAACACGGCCGCAGCTTCTCCGACTGAGGCGGTTGAAATTCAATTGGATAAAAATTCAGCTAAAATCCCCAAATTGCAGCGACAGAAAAAATCACCAAACCAAAATCGGTCGATCCTAGGACAGTATCCTGTGGTGCTCCTGGTTCAACCGGGACATGTTCTGAAAAGTTTCCGTCAACCATTATCCCCATCTTACGTTGGGGCAGGAACTTTTTCAGCCAGTGGTGGATGTATTAATTACAATCGATGCACTTATGCAATCGATGTAATAATAAATAGGCGACCCCTCCCGCCTATAGCAGCATTAATTGGGGCGTCGTGAGAAGTATGTCAGATTCTTAAAAAGGGATTCTGTAAAATGGGATTCCTATTCGAGTCCGCAAAATTTGGATTCCGTGTTTTAACATCGTCCACTCGAGGGTATGGAAAGGCATTTATAACAACCAATTTAACAATGACTACAAGACTCTGACCAAATACAACCAGTCACTACAAAACAACGAAGTAAACAAAATAAAGTGAAAGAATGTCAAACTAGTCGGATTGATCGAACTAGTTGGACAGACTAAACAGATCTGAATTATGAACAAATTCAAGACACCTGTTCGAATGAAGTCGTAGTGAACAAAGATCCAGTACAACCAAGATGAATGGGAACAGAACAAAGTGAACAAAGATCCAATGAAGGTATCGAAGTGAATTGACCATAACAAAGTTTTCAACTGAATGAACTATAACCCTTAAATATAACCCAATGTTAACCCCCCTTAAATTGAACAAACCTGAATGAACCCTTTGAACTGAACAAAGTTTTCAACTGAATGAACTTTATGTAATTAAAACCCCTTTGAAGTCCAGAAAGTTTTTAACTATAACCCCTATGACGGTATTAACACCCTTGAACTGAATGAAGTATAACCCCTAACTATATCCCAATGTTAACACCTTTGAACTGAACAAAGTTTAACTTAATAAATTTTAAACTTAATGAAAATATAACGAAGGTGATCTGAATTTTAACTCGAGAATACAACCCATTAAACTGAATTCTTCCGATAGGGAAGGGGAATACCCTCGAGTGGACGATGTTAAAACACGGAATCCAAATTTTACGGACTCGAATAGGAATCCCATTTTACAGAATCCCTTTTTCGAAAACGGCTGTGGCTATGGATTCCCTTTTTCTGAAATGAGTCTAAGAGTCGTTCGAGGAGTCACTCGAACGAGTAATTGCTCGTTAGCTCATTTGCTCGATGGGATTCGAGTCGTTCGAGCAGTATGTCGAGTCACTCGATCGAGCAATTACTCGATAGCTCATTTGACAAAAAAGGGATTCTCCAGAAGGCACCCCAAGTTCGGCACCCTTTTTGGAAAACATATGGCCTTCGGCAACCCTTTCTCTGAAATGAGTCTAAGAGTCGTTCGAGGAGTCACTCGAACGAGCAATTACTCGATAGCTCATTTGCTCGATGAGCTTTGAGTCGTTTGAGTAATATGCCGAGTCACTCGATCGAGCAATTGCTCTAAGGCTCATTTGCTCCATGAGCTTCGAGTCGTTCGAGCAATTGCTCATGGAGCAATTACTCTCTTGCTCTTTAGCTTATAAGGGATAATTGGGATAGGTATGCCTTGTGATATAGGTAATAGTATCCTCAGATAAGTATCCTATAAAAGGTATCCTCAATAGGTATCCTCAAATAATACAATGCCGGACCATAGGTATCCTCAAATACTGAAATGAGTCGAAGAGTCGTTCGAGGAGTCACTCGAACGAGCAATTACTCGATAGCTCATTTGCTCGACGGACTTCGAGTCATTCGAGCAATATGCCGAGTCACTCGATCGAGCAATTGCTTTAAGGCTCATTTGCTCGATTCGCTTCGAGTCATTCGAGCAATGACTTATCAGTAACTGCTCGATAGCTTATTGGCTTTGGGAATGGTATTGGCTTTGGGAATGATAATGGCTTTTGTTGTATAGAAGGGAGATAACTCTGCATACAGGTTATGGGAAATCAAGCAATCTGATTGGTTCGTTATAATTTATATAAATGATCTAGATAAATGAAACAACAAGAGTACCCGGAATAGGGTCAGAACTAACAAGAATAGCCCAGAAACTGCTAAATATAGTAATAATAAGGTAAACTGTTCCAACTAATAGGCTCTTCTACGCTACTGGAGTATACTCTAGAATAAAGGAACATGGCCAGATAGACGAAAACTATTGCATATATAAATAGAAGCAGAGAATTCTGGGTAATGAACAAAGGAACGTGTCTTTTAATGGGAAAAACGTCATGGGATAGGGATCCAAAAAGGGATTCTGGGAGAATTCAAAGCCAGAACATTACTCCACTTCAATCGAGCACATCCCTTATACCCCCTTAGTACTATAGCACTAAGTGCTAAGTCAATAAAACCAATAACATGGGAAATCCGTATCAAATAAAGTCAATTTCGGTGATTTTGGGTGGATTTTGGTGATTTGGGGGATTGTCGGGTTGTTTGTGGTAATTAGATTTACTCTTCTACAAAGGAACACATCCTCAGAACATACCCCGTCTTATTGCAGAAAAATTGGGTAACATAGCAATCACGTGCTACCATTGAAACCAAGATGGCGGCCTCCAGTATACAAAATAGACGACGGAAACACGTGTCACCTTAACAACATGCGCTGCGCATGCGCACTAACACCACGTATCACTATGGAGATAACGTTACAACATGGCCGCTCACGCGGGTTACCATGACAATACAACATGGCGCCACTAAGTCACGTGACATGACGTCACTTCCGGGGTCATCCACCGGGGTCATCCAACTATGGCCCCAAACGTACCTGACATACTACTGTCATGCATCCGAGCTCAGTGTTCAACATTCGAATAACCTCCGTATAGTGTGAGCGCTGCATTCAGCGTTCAAAATTCGCCAGTATCTGGAGTTTGAAGAGAACACATCACTAGATCATAAGTGGGATTGGTGCAATCATCGCTGGGAGGAGGTAGCCCTCGTGCAAACGACTGCTCGGGTGTCCGCAGTCTACATAATTATAACAACACTCGAACCCACGAGCCCCCCCCCCCCCCCCCGAATGCTTTGGTCTCTCTATATAGGAGGCAGTCGTCAGCGAAGATGCGAACCTTTGATTTAAAGATGTTAGGCGGGCCGTTGTTGTGACATAAGTATACAGTAGAGGTCCTAGGACAGTACCCTGTGGGATTCAACCGGGACATTTTCTGAAAAGTTTCCGCCAACGAAGGCGTTGAGTCATTGAAGGGTGGATGCACTAATGCAATCGATGCACTTATGCAATCGAGCGCAATAATAAAGACACAGCCCCCCCCCCCCCCCTCTCCCCGCATATATAGCGGCATTAATTGGTGTTTTTGAGTATCCCAGCATTCAACTTTCCACAATATCCATAGTTGGAAGAGAACACAACCGTAGGTCGTAAGTGGAATCAGTTCATTCATCGGAGGGGTAGCTTTCATGCAATTGACTGTCCGTAGTATACAAAATAATACATGTAACAACACTCAAAGCCCTTTCGTCGGCATTGGTATTGGTGAATATATGTATTCCAGCTCAGCGCTCAACATTCGCCCAACATTCGCGTGAAGTAAATTCAGCGTTAAGCATTCAACATTCGGTAAAAGGTCTGTGTTTGGGCGAAAGAAAAAAGACATATTATGTCGAATCTGTTCTTTCACTCGAGGTGTAGTCTTCAGGCGACGAACTGCCCATCGCCCACATGTAACAACACTCACATCTGGACGACTCCGTCTCGCATGAAGCGATATTGATGATTTTTACTACTCCAGTGCAGCGTTCAACATTCGACCAACATTCGTATGAAGTTAGCCCAGTGTTCAGCGTTCAACATTCAGTGTGCCACGTGCCGAATCTGTGCTTTCACCAGAGGTGTATTCTTCATGCGACCGACTGCCAATCGTTTACATCTAATAACACTCATATCTGGGCGGCCCTTCTCACACGAGATGATATTGATGACTTTTACTACTCCAGTTCAGCGTTCAACATTCGACCAATATTCGTTTCAAGTTAGCTCAGCGTTCAGCGTTCAACATTCGACAGTACGCCATATTCCGAATCTGTGCTTTTATCCGAGGTTGAGGTATACCTTTAATGGGACCGGCTAGCCATCGTCTACTTCGAAGAACGCTCATATCTGGGCGACCCCCTCTTGCCTGAAGCAATATTGGTGACTTTTAGTATTCCAGTTCAGCGTTCAACATTCGCATAACCTTCGTGTGGAGTGAGCGTAGCATTCAGCGTTCAGAATTTGGCAGTATCTGGAGTTTGAAGAGAACACATCCCTAGAGCAAAAGTGGGATCGGTGCAATCATCGCTGGAAGGAGGTAGCTTTTGGCATTCGGCAGTATCTGGAGTTTGAAGAGAACACAACCATAGATCATAAGCGGGATCGGTGCAATCATTGCCGAGAGGGGTACTCCTCATGCAAACGACAGTCCGAGTATCCAACTCTAGTTGGAATAAAACTCAAACCTGGGCGCTCCGCCGCCCCGCTGCCCCGCCCCCCCCCCCCCTTAAATTCTGTGATCTCTCTAATTAGTAGGCAATCGTCAGCGAAGAGGCAAACCTTCGATTTAACGCTGTCATGCAGGTCGTTAATGTGGCATAAAAATAAGCGCGGTCCTAGGACAGTATCTTGTGGCACTCTTGATTGAACCGGGAGATTTCTGAATAGTTTCTGTCAACTACTACCCCAACTTGCGTTGGGTCAGGAACTTTTTCAGCCAGTGCTGGGTGCATTAATGTAATCGATGCACTTATGCAATCGATGAATTAATAAATAGGCGACCCCTACCGCACATAGCGCAGTATTAATTGCGGGCGTTCAACGTTCAACATTCGAATAACCAACCTCCGTATAGTGTGAGCGCAGCATTCAGCGTTCAGAATTTGGTAGTATCTGGAGTTTGAAGAGAACACGTCCCTAGATCAATAGTGGGATCGGTGCAATCGTCGCTGGAAGGAGGTAGACCTCGTGCAAATGACTGCTCGAGAGTCCGCAGTCTACATAATTATAACACTCAAACTCAGCGCCCCACCCCCACCCCTACCCCCCGGATCCTTTGATCTCTCTATATAGGAGGCAGTCGTCAGCGAAGATGCGAACCTTTGATTTAACGATGTCAGGTGGGTCGTTCATGTGACATAAGTATACAGTAGAGGTGGTAGGACTGTACCCTGTGGCACTCATAATTCAACCGGGACATTTTCTGAATAGTTTCCGTCAACGAGTAGTCTCATCTGACGTTGGGTCATGGAGGGGTGGATGCACTAATGCAATCGGTGCACTCATGCAATCGGGCGCACTAATAAAGAGACCGATTCCACTTACGACCTACGGTTGTGTTCTCTTCCAACTATGCATATTGCGGAATGTTGCATGCTGAGATACTCAAAAACACCAATTAATGCCGCTATATATGTGGGAAAGGGGGTGTCTTTATTAGTGCGCTCGATTGCATAAGTGTATCGATTGCATTAGTGCATCCACCCTTCCATGATCCAACGTCAGATGAGAGTAGTCGTTGGCGGAAACTTTTCAGAAAATGTCCCGGTTGAATCAGGAGTCCCACAGGGTACAGTCCTTGGACCTCCGCTGTATACTTATGTCACAACAACGGCCCGCCTGACATCTTCAAATCAAAGGTTCGGATCTTTGCTGACGACTTCCGCTTATATAGAGAGATCAAAGCATCCGGGTGGGGGGGGGGGGGTGGGGGGGGGGCACCTGGGTTTGTGTGTTGTTATAATTATGTAGACTGCGGACACTCGAGCAGCCGTTTGCACGAGGGCTACCTCCTCCCAGCGATGATTGCACCGATCCCACTTATGATCTAGGGATGTGTTCTCTTCAAACTCCAAATACTGGCGAATTTTGAACGCTGAATGAAGCGCTCACACTCTATGGGGGTTATTCGAATGTTGAACGCCGAACTCGGATGCACAACGCCCCCAATTAATGCTGCTATAGGCAGGAGCGGTCGCCTATTTATTAGTTCATCGATTGCATAAGTGCATCGATTACATTAATGCAGCCATCACTGGCTGAAAAAGTTCCTGACCCAACGCAAGATGGGGGTAATGGTTGACAGAAACTATTCAGAACATCTCCTGGTTGAATCAGGAGTACCACAGGATACTGTCCTAGGATCGAGCTTATTCTTATGCCACATTAACGCCCTGCATGACAGCGATAAATCAAAGATTTGACTCTTCGCTTACGATTGTCTACTAATTAGAAAGATCAAAGCATTTAGGGGGGGGGGGGACGCCTAGATTTGAGTGTTGCTACCACTAGAGTTGGATACTCGGACTGTCTTTTGCATGACCCTCTCGGCGATGATTGCACCGATCCCACTTATGATCTATGGTTGTGTTCTCCTCAAACTCCAGATACTGGCGAATGCCAAACTCTGAGCGCTGCGCTCACTCCACACCAAGGTTATGCGAATGTTGAACGCTGAACTGGGATACTAAAAGTCGCCAATATTGCTTCAGGTGAGAGGGGGACGCCCAGATATTAGCGTTCGTAGAAGTAGACGATGGCCAGCCGGTCCCATGAAGGGTATACCTCGACCTCGGGTGAAAGCACAGATTCGCAATATGGCACACTGGCTTTTGACGAACGCTGAACGCTGAACGCGAACCTGAACGCTGAACGCTGCGCTAACTTCACACGAATATTGGTCGAATGTTGAACGCTGAACAGGAGTAGTAAAAATCATCAATATCACCTCGGGTGAGAACGGTCGCCCAGATATGAGTGTTGTTAGGTGTAAACGATTGGCAGTCGGTCGCATGAAGAATACACCCCGGGTGAAAGCACAGACTCGGCATGTGGCACACTGAATGTTGACGAATGTTGAACGCTGAACGCTGAGCTAACTTCATACGAATGTTTGTAGAATGATGAACGCTGAACTGGAGTTGTAAAAATCATCAATATCGCTTCATGCGACACGGAGTCGTCCAGAAGTGAGTGTTGTTACATGTGGACGATGGGCAGTTCGTCGCCTGAAGACTACACTTCTGGTGAAAGCACAGATTCGACATAATATGTCTTTTCTCTTTCGCCCAAACACAGACTTTTGCCGAATGTTGAACGCTGAACGCTGAATTTACTTCACGCGAATGTTGGGCGACTGTTCAGCGCTGACCTGGAATACATATATTCATCAATACCAATGTCGGCGAAGGGCGTTGAGTGTTGTTACATGTATTATTTTGTATACTACGGACACCCGGACAGTCGATTGCATGAAAGCTACCCCTCCGATGAATGCACCGATTCCACTTACGACCTACGGTTGTGTTCTCTTCCAACTATGGATATTGCGAAATGTTGAATGCTGGGATACTCAAAAACACCAATTAATGCCGCTATATATGCGGGGAGGGGGGGGGGTGGTGTCTTTATTAGAGCGCTCGATTGCATAAGTGCATCGATTGCATTAGTGCATCCACCCTTCCATGACCCAATGTCAGATGAGAATAATCGTCGGCGGAAACTTTTCAGAAAATGTCTCTTTGAATCAGGAGTACCACAAGGTACTGTCCTAGGACCTCTACTTTATACTTATCTCACAACAACGGCCCGCCTGACATCTTTAAATCAAGGGTTCGCGTCTTTGCTGACGAGTGCCTCTTATACAAAGAGAACAAAGCATCTGGGGGGGGGGGGCTCTTGGGTTTGAGTGTTGTTATAATTATGTAGACTACGGACACTCGAACAGTCATTTGCACGAGGGCTACCTCCTCCCAGTGATGATTGCACCGATCCCACTTATGATCAAGGGATGTGTTCTCTTCAAACTCCAGATACTGCCACATTTTGAACGCTGAATGCTGCGCACACACCATACGGAGGCTGGTTATTCGAATGCTGAAAGCTAAGCTCGGATGCACAACGCCGCAGTTAATGCTGCGTAATATGCGGGAGGGTCGCCTATTTATTAGTCCATCGATTGCATAAGTGTATCGATTACATTAATGCAGCCAGCACTGGCTGAAAAAGTTCCTGACCCAACGCAAGATGGGGGTAATGGTTGACAGAAACTATTAAGAAATTTCCCGGTTGAATTAGGAGTGCCACAGCATACTATCCTAGGACCAAGCTTATTCTTATGCCACATTAACGGCCTGGATTACAGCGTTAAATCAAAGTTTTGCCTCTTCTCTGACGATTGCCTGCTAATTAGAGAGATCAAAGCATTTAAGGGGGGGGGGGGGGCGGCGGGGCGCCTAGGTTTGAGTGTTGTTACAACTAGAGTTGGATACCCGGACTGTCGTTTGCACGAGGGCTACCCCTCTCGGCGATGATTGCACCGATCCCACTTATGATCTATGGTTGTGTTCTCTTCAAACTCCAGATACTGTCGAAATCCAAATGCTGAGTGCTGCGCTCACTCCACACGAAGGTAATGCGAATGTTGAACGCTGAACTGGAATACTAAAAGTCACCAATATTGCTTCAGGCGAGAGTGAGTAGCCCAGATTTGAGCGTTCTTAGAAGTAGACGATGGCCAGCCGGTCCGACGAAAGGTATACCGCAACCTCGGATGAAAGCACAGATTCGGAATATGGCGCACTGACTTTTGTCAAACGCTGAACGCTGAACGCTGAGCTAACTTCACACGAATATTGGTCGAATGTTGAACGCTGAACTAGAGTAGTAAAAATCATCAATATCACCTCGGGTGAGAAGGGTCGCCAGATATGAGTGAGATGTAAACGATTGGCAGACGGTTGCATGAAGAATACACCTCTGGTGAAAGCACAGATTCGGCATGTGGCACACTGAATGTTGACGAATGTTGAACGCTGAACGCTGAGCTAACTTCATACGAATGTTGGTCGAATGTTGATCGCTGAACCCGAGTAGTAAATATCATCAATATCGCTTCATGCGACACGGAGTCGTCCAGATGTGAGTGTTGTTACATGTGGACGATGGGCAGTTCGTCGCCTGAAGACTACACCTCGGGTGAAAGCACAGATTCGACATAATATGTCTTTTCTCTTTCGCCCAAACACAGACTTTTGCCGAATGTTGAACGCTGAACGCTGAATTTACTTCACGCGAATGATGGGCGAATGTTGAGCGCTGAGCTGGAATACATATATTCCTCAATACCAATGTCGGCGAAAGGGCTTTGGGTGTTGTTACATGTATTATTTTGTATACTACGGACACTCGGACAGTCGATTGCATGAAAGCTACCCCTCCGATGAATGCACCGATTCCACTTACGACCTACGGTTGTGTTCTCTTCCAACTATGGATATTGCGGAATGTTGAGTGCTGGGATACTCAAAAACACCAATTAATGCCGCTATATATGCGGGGAGGTGGGGGTGGGGGGATGTCTTTATTAGTACGCTCGATTGCATAAGTGCATCGATTGCATTAGTGCATGCACCCTTCCATGAGAGTAGTCGTTTGCTTAAACTTTTCAGAAAATGTCCCGGTTGAATCAGGAGCCCCACAGGGTACAGTCCTAGGACCTCCACTTTATACTTATGTCACAACAACGGCCCGCCTGACATCTTTAAATCGAAGGTTCGTATCTTTGCTGACAACTGCCTCCTATCTATAGAGATCAAAGCATCCGGGGGTGGGGGTGGGGGGGGGGGGGGCTCCTGTGTTTGAGTGTTGTTATAATTATGTAGACTGCTGACACTCGAGCAGTCGTTTGCACAAGGGCTACCTCCTCCCAGCGATGATTACACCGATCCCACTTATAATCTAGGGATGTGTTCTCTTCAAACTCCAGATACTGGCGAATTTTGAACGCTGAATGCAGCGCTCACACTATATGGAGGTTATTCGAATGTTGAACGCTGAACTCGGATGCACAACGCCGCCAATTAATGCTGCGCTATATGCGGGAGGGGAAGCCTATTTATTAGTTCATCGATTGCATAAGTGCATCGATTACATTAATGCAGCCACCACTGGCTGAAAAAGTTCCTGACCCAACGCAAGATGGGGGTAATGGTTGACAGAAACTATTCAGAACATCTCCTGGTTGAATCAGGAGTGCCACAGGATACTGTCCTTGGACCGAGATTATTCTTATGCCACATTAACGACCTGCATGACAGCGATATATCAAAGGTTTGCCTCTTCGCTGACGATTGCCTACGAATTAGAGAGATCAAAGCATTTAAGGGGGGGGGGGGGGGCGCCTAGGTTTGAGTGTTGTTACAAGTAGAGATGGATACTCGGACTGTCTTTTGCATGAGGGCAACCCCTCTCGGCGATGATTGCACCGATCCCACTTATGATCTATGGTTGTGTCCTCTTCAAACTCCAGATACTGCCGTATGTCAAACGCTGAGTGCTGCGCTCACTCCACACGAAGGTTATGCGAATGCTGAACTCTGAACTGGAATACTAAAAGTCACCAATATTGCTTCAGGCGAGAGGGGGTCGCCCAGATATGAGCGTTCTTAGAAGTAGACGATGGCCAGTCGGTCCCATGAAAGGTATACCTCGACCTTGGATAAAAGCACAGATTCGGAATATGGCACACTGACTTTTGGCGCATGTTGAACGCTGAACGCTGAACGCTGAGCTAACTTCACACGAATATTGGTCGAGTGTTGAACGCTGAACTGGAGTAGTAAAACTCATCAATATCACCTCGGGTGAGAAGGGTCGCCCAGATATGAGTGCTGTTAGATGTAAACGATTGGCAGTCGGTCGTATGAAGAATACACCCCGGGTGAAAGCACAGATTCGGCTCGTGGCACACTGAATGTTGACGAATGTTGAACGCTGAACGCTGAGCTAAATTCATACGAATGTTGGTCTAATGTTGAACGCTGAACTGGAGTAGTAAAAATCATCAATATCGCTTCATGCGACACGGAGTCGTCCAGATGTGAGTGTTGTTACATGTGGACGATGGGTAGTTCGTCGCCTGAAGACTACACCTCGGGCGAAAGCACAGATTCGACATAATATGTCTTCTCTCTTTCGCCCAAACACAGACTTTTGCCGAATGATGAACGCTGAACGCTGAATTTACTTCACGCAAATGTTGGGCGAATGTTGAGCGCTGAGCTGGAATACATATATTCATCAATACCAATGTCGGCGAAAGGGCTTTGAGTGTTGTTACATGTAATATTTTGTATACTACGGACACTCGGACAGTTGATTGCATGAAAGCTACCCCTCCGATGAATGCACCGATTCCACTTACGACCTACGGTTGTGTTCTCTTCCAACTATGGATATTGCGGAATGTTGAGTGCTGGGATACTCAAAAACACCAATTAATGCCGCTATATATGCGGGGAGGTGGGGGGTGTCTTTATTAGTGCGCTCGATTGCATAAGTGCATCGATTGCATTAGTGCATGCACCCTTCATGACCCAACGTCAGGTGAAAGTAGTCGTTCGGGGAAACTTTTCAAAAAATGTCCCAGTTGAATCAGAAGTCCCACAGGGTACTGTCCTAGGACCGCCACTTTATACTTATGTCACAACAACGGTCCTCCTGGCATCTTTAAATCGAAGGTTCGTATCTTTGCTGACAACTGCCTCCTATATAGAGAGATCAAAGCATCCGGTGGGTGGGGGGCTCCTGTGTTTGAGTGTTGTTATAATTATGTAGACTGCGGACACTCGAGCAGTCGCTTGCACGAGAGCTACCTCCTCCCAGCGACGATTGCACCGATCCCACTTATGATCTAGGGATGTGTTCTCTTCAAACTCCAGATACTGGCGAATTTTGAACGCTGAATGCAGCGCTCACACTATATGGAGGTTATTCGAATGTTAAACGCTGAGCTCGGATGCACAACGCCCCCAATTAATGCTGCGTTTTTTGCGGGAGGGGTAGCCTATTTATTAGTTCATCGATTGCATAAGTGCATCGATTACATTAATGCAGCCACCACTGGCTGAAAAAGTTCCCGACCCAACGCAAGATGGGGGTAATGGTTGACAGAAACTATTCAGAACATCTCCTGGTTGAATCAGGAGTGCCACAGGATACTGTCCTTGGACCAAGCTTATTCTTATGCCACATTAACGACCTGCATGACAGCGATAAATCAAAGGTTTGCCTCTTCGCTGACGATTGCCTACTAATTAGAGAGATCAAAGCATTTAAGGGGGGGGGGCGGGGCGCCTAGGTTTGAGTGTTGTTACAAGTAGAGATGGATACTCGGACTGTCTTTTGCATGAGGGCTACCCCTCTCCGCGATGATTGCACCGATCCCACTTATGATCTATGGTTGTGTCCTCTTCAAACTCCAGATACTGCCGTATGCCAAACGCTGAGTGCTGCGCTCACTTCACACGAAGGTTATACGAATGTTGAACTCTGAACTGGAATACTAAATGTCACCAATATTGCTTCAGGCGAGAGGGGGTCGCCCAGATATGAGCGTTCTTAGAAGTAGACGATGGCCAGCCGGTCCCATGAAAGGTATACCTCGACCTTGGATGAAAGCACAGATTCGGAATATGGCACACTGACTTTTGGCGAATGTTGAACGCTGAACGCTGAACGCGAACGCTGAACGCTGAGCTTACTTCACACGAATATTGGTCGAAAGTTGGACGCTGAACTGGAGTAGTAAAAGTCATCAATTTCACCTCGGGTGAGAACGGTCGCCCAGATATGAGTGTTGTTAGGTGTAAACGATTGGCAGTCGGTCGCACGAAGGGTACACCTCGGGTGAAAGCACAGATTCGGCATGTGGCACACTGATCGAATGTTGACGAATGTTGAACGCTGAATGCTGAGCTAACTTCATACGAATGTTCGTCGAATGTTGAACGCTGAACTGGAGTTGTAAATGTCATCAATACGACACGGGGTCGTGCAGATGTGAGTGTTATTACATGTGGACGATGGGCAGTTCGTCGCCTGAAGAGTACACCCCGGGTGAAAGTACAGATTCGACATATGTCTTTTCTCTTTCGCCCAAACACAGATTTTTGCTGAATGTTGAACGCTGAACTTACTTCACGCGAATGTTGGGCGAATGTTGAGCGCTGAGCTGGAATACACATATTCATCAATACCAGTGTAGGCGAAAGGGCGCCGCCTGGGTTTGAGTGTTGCACGTATTATTTTGTATACTACGGACACTCGGACAGTCGATTGAATGAAAGCTACCCCTCCAATGAATGCACCGATTCCACTTTCGACCTGCGGTTGTGTTCTCTCCCAGCTATAGATATTGCAGAATGTTGAATGCTGGGATACTCAAAAACACCAATTAATGCCGCTATATGCGCGGAGGAGGGGTACATGTCTTTATTAGTGCGCTCGATTGCATAAGTGCATCGATTGCATTAGTGCATCCACCCTTCATGACCCAACGTCAGATAAGAGTAGTCGTTGGCGGAAACATTTCAGAAAATGTCCCGGTTGAATCAGGAGTCCCACAGGGTACTGTCCTAGGACCTCTACTGTATACTTATGTCACAGCAACGGCCCGCCTGAACTCTTTAAATCAAAGGTTCGCATATTCGCTGACGACTGCCTCCTGTATAGAGAGATCAAAGCATCCGGGTGGGGGGGGGGGGCGGGGGGGGGGGGGCTCCTTGGTTTGAGTGTTGTTATAATTATGTAGACTGCGGACACTCGAGCAGTCGTTTGCACGAGGGCTACCTCCTCCCAGCGATGATTGCACCGATCCCACTTATGATCTAGGGATGTGTTCTCTTCAAACTTCAGATACTGCCGAATTTTGAACGCTGATTGCTGCGCTCACACTATACGAAGGTTATTCGAATGTTGAACGATGAGCTCGGATGCACGACGCCTCCAATTAATGCTGCTATAGGCGGGAGTGGTCGCCTCTTTATTATTCCATCGACTACATAAGTGCATCGATTGCATTAATACACCCACCACTGGCTGAAAAAGTTCCTGCCCCAACGAAAGATTAGGATAATGGTTGACGGAAGCTATTCAGAACATGTCCCGGTTGAATCAGGAGTCCCACGGGATATGTAGCCCTATGACCGAGCTTGTTCTCAGTAATGCCACATTACCGACCTGCAGTGCCTGACAGCGTTAAATCAAAAGTTTGTCTCTACGATGGGGACTGCCTTCTAATTAGAGAGACCAAAGCATTATGTGGGGCGCCTAGGTTTGAGTGTTGTTATAATTATGCTGTATACTCCGACAGTCGTTTGCATGAAGGTTGCCCCTCCCGGCGATGACTGCACCGATCCCACTTATTATCTATGGTTGTTTTCTCTTCAAACTCCAAATATTGCCGAATGCCAAACGCTGAATGCTGCGCACACTCCACACGAAGGATAATCGAATGTTGAACGCTGAACTGGAATACTAAATATCACCAATATCGCTTCAGGCGAGAGGGGCTCCCCCAGATATGATTGTTCTTAGAAGTAGACGATGGGCAGTAGGTCCCATGAAGGCTATATCTCGGGTGAAAGCACAGATTCGGAGCTGGCACACTGAATTTTGAGGAATGTTGAACGCTGAACACTGAGCTAACTTCAAACGAATGTTGGTCGAGTGTTGAACGCTGAACAGCGTTGAACGCTGAACGCTGAGCTAACTTCACACGAATGTTGGTCGAGTGTTGAACGCTGAACGCTGAGCTAACTTCACACGAATGTTGAACGAATGTTGAACGCTGAACACTGAGCTAACTTCACACGAATGTTGAACGAATGTTGAACGCTGAACACTGAGCTAACTTCACGGACCTTTAAAGTGGGCGTGCAGTAAAAGTGTTAAAGCCATCAAATGTGTAGTTCAGCGGATTTACTAAATAGCGAAAAATCTGTTTGAGACCAATGTCTATCACGCTAATTATTAACGCGTAATTCAGACCAATGTCTACCCACGCCATTATTAACGCGTAATTCAGACTAATGGCTATCCACGTCAATTATTAACGCGTAATTCGGGTAAAGGAGTTTTTTAAGGCGGGCATTTTCATGCCTGACGGAGATTTTTTCCACTGTATACGAGCTCTGGGGTGAGCTTTTTCTGTTACCAATCTTTTTACACACATGCCATACAACTGACTTCACTCTATTCCGATTAAACCAAGACGGATTTTATTGCAAATGTTTTCTGATTGTTTTTTCTTTGTATTTTTTTTTACCGATACCAGAGGAGCTGGAACCATTACTGAACAAAGAAGAGGCGCCGGAGCTCCTGACGGAATGGGAGCTGTAAAACGTAGTCCTGAGTTTCTGTTTTTTTAATTACGCCAGGCCAAACAGCGCGAACGATCATTTCGTTCGCTCTTCTACAAAATTTCACAGTAACCCTTTTACACATTCGTCACAGAAATATCGATGTGTGCAGGAGAATTTCTATCGACCACTTCCCGTCAAATTTAAATACGGCCGATTAAGTCTTTGTTGAAAAATTAATCGAACTTTAAATAATGTGGGTTTGACAGGACGCCGGGTGTTTTACTCTTCCAACATGTCCAGTGTCATTTATTAACACTTTCGCTCGAAAGCGACTATTGTCGCATATTTTATGATGATTATCTATAGAAAAGATAAGATAAGGTTTAATCAGCAAATACACCAGAACAAAGGCAGATTGCTATGTACACACAAAATCAACATAAACAGAACCATAAAACACACTAATTCTCTTTGACATACATAAATCATATTACAAATAAGTACCTCTTGTGAAGGAAGAGCTTGACCATGTTACAAATAACACTGCATAGCACTGGATTATAATTAGTCATTATTACTTTATATTTGTCCATTGTATCCATTAGAGGGAAGTCAATTTTTTTCGTCAGAAATTGCGCGAAATAATTTTTCTCTCAAATAGTGCATAAAGCGGACATTCCATTACGAAATGCCATTCCGATTCCACCTCCCCCATTGTACAAGCTTCGCATATTCTGTGTTCCATCGGACGAGGAGGTTGTAAATGCCTTCCACGTTCGATCCACAGTTTATAGTTGCTGATGCGAAATCGTGTGAAATTGTTTCTGGCTTCAATGGAAGAAGTGTGTATGAGATACGGTTCCATTTCTTTGAATAGTCGATAAGTCCTTAGTTTGTTTTTTTCTATTCTCTTATTATCATTGTGCATGTCTTTAAATAATTTTATATGGTCCTATTCAAGTTTGGACTTTAGAAGATTAATTTTACTTTTCGAAATTTCAGTTTCATTTAAACTCTTAAATCCAAGTCCTTTGCGCTTTTCACTTATTGAGTCAGGGAGTTTACATTTCTTCGCTTCTACAAAAGCATCATTCAGAATGGTACCCGGGGAAGTAGTAAGCAATTTACCAGTATAACTTGCGAATCGTACTAAAGCATCTAATGTTATTGGATACCGACCTTGCTCCGCGCGTACCGCATGGTTGGAGGAATGTTTACCTACATTTAAGATCAGTTTGCAGAACTTGATATGAGCCCCTTCACTCGGTGCAGTATCTCTGTTCCTCATATTCCTCTCCGTCGACCATATTTCACTGCCGTATAATAATTTTGGCTTAATTAGTTTATCAAACAGCTTAGAAAAGACAACCACGGTCGGTGTGCATTTTTTTTTGAACGAGCTGTGTAAACTATACAGAGCCTTGAGTATATATCTATATCTGTATATGTTCTGGTATGTGAAGATCAAACCTACCATCTGATTAATTGTTGGAAAGCCCCCCCCCCCCCCCCCCCCCACCCCACCACCCCTGGTTTCGCGGCTACTTTTGACACATTGTGGATAAAATCGAAATTTCTTTTTCCTGAATGATAATGATATATTGCGTTCTTATTATTCATTTCGTTACTGGTGTTCTGCTAATTCATAGTCCTGAGATTGTAGTCCAAAATGTCTGATTTTGAGGCCATTTTTTTGAAGTTTTGGAAAATTTGGGCAGAAAAAATAATATTGGTAAATTTTGTTATCGGTACAAGTTAGTTGTAGAAAAGTCTATTTCTGATAAATCTGTGAAAATTTCAGTTATTCGTGCATTTGGACCAAAGGATATTGGTCAAATTCTAGACATGTTCGGAAATATTTCACTGGTGCCGGCTACCGCCCTGCCTGAAATTTCCGAGGTTTTTTTCGATTTAGGACGTCGAATTTCCAACTATTGTAAATTTGACAGATGAGGGTGAGACACTCTCTCCGACCAACCCTTGTCACAATGCCCTGCCAGAAGGCAAAGGATCCCGCCCACAACTTGGTACAAAAACTTCGTTGGGCCCTCTCGAGAGAGCGTGTCCGTGGTCTGAGACTCTACACTGCTCGCAACATCAACGCAGTGGAGATAGTCCCGTGTTCAGCGATGTGCTGAGAGACTGTGAATGGCAATTACCATTAGTCCAGCAGTGTCACAACCATGCGGCGAGATCTATCTTGTGGTGAGCTCAGCATCAAAAGAGCACAATTTATTTTTTCATTGGTGTTTAACTTTAAGGCATACTTCTGCACAATGGCTTAAATCGTGACTGCAACATGGGTGGAGATAAAGTCATTTCAGCCAATCGTTTGTATCACTGTTGTCCATTTTAGAAGACTTTCATCCAAGCATTAATGACCGGGTCGTATTTTACAGTAAAACAGAGCCTGTTCACCACAGTAAACAAGCACTGCTTCACTTTACTGGGTTCCTGCGCCGAAGAAGTCACTGTAGTGGAACTACTCCTTGACTTTGCGCGCTCTTTCGAGCGATATTTACGTGCTTTGCGGGCAAATGTCCCGGTGCTCTGTCCATATTTGCTCAAAACACAACAGTAGTCAGAACCACAGCTTGTATGTGAATGAACAGCGAAGAACGACACCACCATGGACGTCACAAACATGGTTACTAATATACATAATAACAAGAAGCCGTTTTAACTCACGATTTTCCAATAATATCAGCAAATTAGACGAGTCTAGATGTCTCTACCGGAAATCCTTCGCTTCGACAGGCTTCGATGGCATTTTTTCAAACTAAAAACTGAAACTGTGCGCTGCAACAGTGAATATAAACCCCTTGTTCAATTTTCCAAAAATTCGTACAAGAAAAATGTATTACTGTTTTGAGAAAGCGGGTGAATATGGGAAATCAGGGGAAAGTAGAATATTCCGCTGCTCTGTCGAGCGATTCAGGTGCTCTATACCGAGAGTATCTTGGCAATTTCGGTGCTCTCTCAAGGAAAAAAACCCTGATATTTGAACGAAACAAGCAATTGTGCGGCGCAATCCTCATCAAATTTATTAGTTTTTAGAATGCAATTTGTTTAGCGACATTGTTGAAGTCCTACAATTCTGTTTTCAAGCAGATACATTTCTTCGAAAGGCATTATCTTGATATACATAGCAGGAATCATTTTAAACTGGCCTTTGGCTAAAGGTGTCAGTATTTTCTTGAATGCTTATGTAATGGATAAAGAACGAGTCTGAGTTGAATGGTTTGCAGAAGTCATTCCGTCGAGGGTCGAAGGCCCAAGACGGGAGGGTTTCTCTAAGCGATTCAACAAAAGTAGTAGGCCAGGTGGTTTTGAATCCCCATTTGCATGTTCTCATTGCATGTTCTCATAGATGTGTGCATGTCCGGAACTGACGACATGGGAAGTGATGAATTATAGGTAGGGCGCGTGAGCGGCCATCTTGTCATGTCATTATTATAGCGATATGTGGTCAAAGTGAGCATGCGCACACGTGTTTCTGAGTTTAACGCTCCCGAAATCTCTGAAGATTCTTTTCCGAACCATGCGGGCCGACATTTTGTTTTAGAGGCACGTTTTCTGCACTCGTCCTGCTCGGTCGGGGGGGGGGGGGGGCATTTTGGGCGCCAATCCCCCCCCCCTCATTTTCCATCGAATTACCCAATGCAACCCTAAAATTGCCTAAAATCCCCCCTTTAGACCGTAAAGCCATAGGTTCCTCCCTGTGTGTGGCAATGAAACAAACTAGTACCCCTTCCCGCTAAGTGGCTATCACATAAGGCCTTGCACGAGGCCTCGATTACCCAAAGAATCCTGACAACTGTCCAAAATCGTTACGGAAATGACCATAACCGCAGTTTTCTGACATCTCAAATGCATATTTCTATGTCCTTATCCGCAAATATCAGTTATTGTGATGAACTTCATTAGCACATGGCACTACCACTGCACCTAGGTCGCCCCTACGCACATACGTGGAAGGGTTACAGCTCGCATAAACTTCCCTCATACGCACACGAGAGGGCATGTTCGAAGGCAACATCGTGGACATTGGTGTGTTGTAGGTATACTACTTATTCGCTGATTTTTTTTCTGTGTTACGGCGTAGATTTGCGTCAGTTCCCAGCTTGAATTCACTTAAGGTAAGATACATGTATTCATTTTTTATTGGTGTTTAAGGTTATATATTTCTGCACAATGGCTAATCATGGCCACGACAGTTTTACGGGTGGAGGAAGCTGGAGTACCCGGAGAGAACCACCGAGCAACGACGAGCAACTGTCAGCTCCCCAACATACTAACTCTACACTTTCGGGGTTAGCATTTGTTGAAGACAGGTGCACCATCGACGTGCAGTACGTCTTAGTACACAACGTCACCGTGCCCCCACGTAGGCAACGGGGCTGCAGCCTGCATCTCTACCAACTGAGCCACCGCGCCCCAGATAAGATACAACATGATCAATATGTATCAAAGTATCCATATTCACGACTAACTGTATATTACTAATTTCTTGAGTTTGGTATCAAATCAAGTCATGGCTGATATAGCAGCCATGACTAGATTTCATGCCAAACTCAACAAAATGTGAAGCAAGTGTATATTTATGTGTGTGTGTGTGTGTGTGGTGGGGGGGGGGGGGGTCTACTTACTTCGTGAACCACCCCAGCAATAGTCAAAACATTTTTCAACATTTCGTGTGATGTCACGAATTTTGGATTGTCATGAATGTATTTCGCGAGGATCGAGGTAGTTTATGGATATATAAGCTATGCCTAGGTATAAGCATGACCATAGCGGTGGTTCGAAATTGAGTAGCAACAAGGCAGTCAAGTAGGTATATGGTTAAAGAGACGAGGGTAATTTGAAATTACTTATCTATTCTGTACAAATGTTCGCACTTGTTTTGTTGCATAAATTGTCTGATAATGAAATGAAAGTGTCAATGACACTGTAGCTCAACTTGACAAACTTGAACTTGGTAAGTTATAAATGAAATGGCAAAAGTGAAGATCATTGGTACCAATGTCATTTTTTTTGCCAGTGGCAACATTTTTTGACAGAAACCGAAGAAAATCGATAGCTCCCATCTAGAGGCCTCCCCAAACAAGCATGCCAGGTTTCAAAGCAATCCGATCATAAATGTGCCCTGTAGGGTGTGTAAAAGGGAAATATTGTGGTCTGACTAGACTAAATTCTAAGAAAGTTGGCCGTGGCAACATTTTTTGACGGAAATGGAAGAAAATTGAAAGCTCCCATCTAGAGGTCACTGTAAATAAGCATACCAGGTTTCAAAGCAATCTAATCATAAATGTGCCCTGTAGGGTGAGCCAAAGGGAAATATTGTGGTCTGACTAAACTAAGTTCTAAGAATGTTGGCTGCGGCAACATTTTTTGACGGAAATTGAAGAAAATCGATAGCTCCCATCTAGAGGTCACCCCAAACAGGCATGCCAGGTTTCAAAGCAATCCGATCATAAATGTACCCTGTAGGGTGTGCCTAAGGGAAATATTGAGTCTTCTGACTAAACTAAGTTCTAAGAATGTTGGCCGCGGCAACATTTTTTGACAGAAATTGCAGAAAATCGATAGCTCCCATCTAGAGGTCTCCCCAAACAAGCATACCAGGTTTCAAAGCAATCTGATCATAAATGGGCCCTGTAGGGTGTGCCAAAGGAAAATATTGAGGTCTGACTAAACTAAGTTCTACGAACGTTGGCCGTGGCAACATTTTTTGCCGGAAATTGAAGAAAATCGATAGCTCCCATCTAGAGGTCACCCTAAATAAGCATACCAGGTTTCAAAGCAATCAAATCATAAATGTGCCCTGTAGGGTGTGCAACAGGGAAATATTGTGGTTTGACTAAACTAAGTTCTAAGAACGTTGGCCGCGGCAACATTTTTTGACGGAAATTGAAGAAAATCGATAGCTCCCATCTAGAGGTCACCCCAAACAAGCATGCCAAGTTTCAAAGTAATCTGATCATAAATGCGACCTGTGAGGTGTGCCAAAGGAAATTGTGGACGTACGTACTGACTTACTAACGTACGTACGCCGACGGACGAGAAGTGATGGCAATAGCTCAGCTTGACTTTGTCAAGTTGAGCTAAAAACACATGACCAAATTGGTATAGAATAGATAATTCCAAGTAAATAGCATATACAGACGAAATAAGTAGAAATGTAACATATTTTGTAATTATTTTGAACGGATTTCACTTAAAATATGAGCTCGAATGCTACAGTCACTCAGCTCTTTCATTGAATGTATACAATAACTCCATCACGTGTCCCCCAAGAATCGGCTCTAGATTCGAGAAGTAAAAGCTTATGGGGCTTACGAACCTCGAAATGGTCTGCCGAGAGGACCACTATCTGGTCAGGACCAGTAATGTATTTTGATGATTTTGGAAGCTTTTGTGGGTGATATAATACAATGGCGTATCTCGGATGAGAGCACCGAGTTTTTCAGAGAGCACCGAGCACTCGACAGAGAATCGGGTCCACTCGAGAGAGCACCGCAATAAAATCACAAAATGCCAAATTTTGTGCATTTCTGCTTGTTGTTTTTCGTGTTATCGACACATCTTTGTGCTACATAATAGTAGCAATGGGGTCGAAATCAGAAAGAAACAAAATGCCAGGGGCGGATCCAGGATTTTATAAGGGGGGGGGGGGGGGTGCTATTGTTGGTGGGCAAGCGCCGAAGGCGCGCAGCGTGACAGCGCTGTGCGCCGTCCTTGCGAGCGCCGAAGTCGCGAAGCAATTAGCGGGGGGTCTGGGGGTCCTCCCCCACAAAAAAATTTGAATTAGGAACCCATCAGATGCTATCTGAGACGTATCCTGGTCATATATTTGTCTTTTCTCTTAAACCTATTTTCTGCCGATTTGGCTTGAAATTTGGTAAAAACAATTATGGTACTGACACTGCCCAATGAAAAACAAAATAATCATTCGAAATTGTTACCTACCTAGAAGCAAATATAATCACCCCTGGATTTTGCATCGAATTGACTGAAATGCGGGGATTGCCTGGAAGAAAGATAATACTTTTCACCATGACATATCTGTTGTACGCAGGGGCGACAGAAGTTCCAAGAAGTATGAGTGTGTGTAGGTGGGTGAATGTGTGGATGGGTGGGTGCCACTGGGTGAGTTGCCGAGGGGGGAGGGGTTCACATTTTTTCTGGTCAACTTTGAGATGCATATACTATTTAAATGTTAAACACCCCAAAGGCAGATTTAGACGGGGGCGCACATGGCGTACGCCCCTCTATTTTCTCAGAAATCATTTCTGAGAAAATAGAGGGGCGCACGCCGCGTGCGTCCCCGTCTATTAATCAGATATAAAAAGTATATGTCGTTGAAAATTATTTTGTTAGAATTGACTGGAGCGTGCCAAAGGCAAAGGCACGCCCCAGTCAATTCTAATAAAATAATTAAAGCCAGTGCGTACTATAAATTAATAGCATGTGCACACTTGCATCACAACAGTTTGTGACCATATAAAAATAGAGGGCGACGTCCCTCTATTTCAAAATCCTGGATCCGCTTCTGAAACACCCAAGTCCTGTCTCAGTTTGTGCGCTTCTACCGTGCTATGTGAACGCACAAACTTGTACACTGCGTAAATACATTGTCCCATCAACTGATCTTAACTGGTAAGTAGCTTAATTATTTTATTCATGTTATCGAAGAAATAAGTCTGGATACAAGATGTCCTGTTGCTCTGTAACATTAAATTGTTTCAGTTTACTAGAGAATGCCTGTAGGCATTTTATCCAGCAAGTTCAACTGCTCTGTAACATTAAATTGTTTCAGTTTACTAGAGAATGCCTGTAGGCATTATCCAGCAAGTTCAACTGTTGCGACAATTTAATATTTAACAAAGAGCATTTAACATTGGTGAATCATTCACCAATGTTAAATGCTCTTTGTTAAATATTAAATTGTCCCATTCAATCATCTGTCATAGTGTAAAACTACTGCTGAAGGCGAACGTCACTATAGCATCACTGATTCAGCTGAACAAAGATATATTTACGAACAGAGCTGATATACGTGGAAACTTTGTCCATAAGACCGTAAATATGTGGATGACATTGGAATCAGCTCGTCAACTGATTCAAATGCCATCCATATTTGTATGGATATTGGCATATTTTAAATTTTTTTTTAAGAAATTCACAATTTTGGGAAAAGCTGTGATTGGTAACTGGTTAAATTCCAGGCACGTTCTTATAACAATTACATTTTATTGAAATTAAATCTTCAAGATTATTGGAGGCTGGATCGGAAATACAGTAATCGCGTATGCTTATTACAGTAACACTTGTGATTGGGATGAAGTTCTCACTCTTTCAGAATGTCTGCAAATTCAAGTTTTCTTGGATGACTGTGAGTAGTGAGTAGGCGCGTGTGTGTGTGTGGGGGGGGGGGGTGCTCAAGCACCCAGAGCACCCCCCCCCCCCCCCCTGGATCCGCCCCTGAATGCTTACGCAAAGTTCAGTTTTCTTCACGGGAAAATTACAAATTTTTAGTGAGAGAACCGGAAACTGTTTACAAAATTACCGCTAGAACTCGGGAGAGCACGCAATGTCGAGGAGTAGTTCCTGCACAGTCAAGAAGAGCACAGACAAAAAACCACCATACTCTATGATCCACAAGCTGTTGAAATTGTACCTGAAGTGAAATAGAACTTGGTAGCCACCGGCCAGTGGCGGTGCTGGGGTGGGGCGGGGTGGGGTTAGAGCTCAGCAAGCACCCTCTCCCAATTTGCCCCCCCCCCCTTCCCAATTGAAACCCCATTTCAACTATTTCCAGTTTCCGCCATCTATCACATATTACAGCTGGATTAAGGTAAAAACACTGATTCAGTGTTTGGTGTTGGGGAACGTTCATTTCTGGCACAGATAATGACCTCCAGATGGAAGCAAACTTTAACCCAGATTCACTCTCAGAGCACTGAGGGCTCTCTAGGGAGTCGCACTCCACATCCCAGACCCACCGCCCTTTGGAACATGCCTATGGCATGTCATGCCCTGCCCCCTGAATATTGCAAGCCCCCACCCTCTCATTTGAGAATCTTAGCTCCGCCACAGCCACAGCCACAGCCACAGACAGTTACACCAGGGCAGACGCCGTACATTGTTAATAATAATAACAACTGGCCAGCCGTTGATTTGTCGCGGTTCTCGGGGGAGCAGGCCTTGATAATCCCTGTGTTCCCAAATGCCCCCTCATCCCTACGCCCCTCCTCTCCTCCCAACACTTTGAGATGAACTGCTTGATGACATCCCGTACCCCATTCTTCCCAGTCTCTCCGATAAGCATACTAACCCTCTCCTTTGTGTCACCTACCAACCACATTCCATCTTTCTCCCATCCCACGTCCCCATCATACTCCTGTTGAATCTTATTCTGTTAAACTGGTATTTTGGACATTCCAATAGAAAGTGTTCTGGGGTTTCAACTACCCCTTGATTACACATTTCGCATTCCTTTTCATTGTCTTTCACAGTTTTTCACCTAAGCTCCAGCGACCGCGCCCCCATCTTGATTAACAGTGACCCCCAAAGGTGCCATCAAGGTACTCTTCAAAACCTGGCGAAGGCCACCCAAAGATCGCTTTGCTTTGACCCCCCCCCCCCCCCCCCCCCCCCCCGCCAATTCATGTTTCTGTGGCGACTTTCTTACTCTGGGTTATGCCCACTTCTAAGTCTGAGGACTCCATCGAATAGTTCTCCATTCACTACCTTACTTGGTTTATCCACCATGTCTTTATATTTGAATTTCAGATATTCGGGAACATTAATTTACACCATCGGCAACCCATTATTGCTTCTGGTGCTGCGACATTATTCGACTCCGTTATCCATCGTTCTGCAGGGTTTCCAAGCTCTTTAAAGCCATTTGGTTTGAAGGTATCTCTTCCGTACCAAATGTTACACTTGGTACACCCACCATTTCCAAATTGTTTTTCCCACGAAAACCTTATTGGAGCTTTTTCTCCCTATAAGTTTCATTTGATTGACGATTCGTTTCCCTTCACAGTTAGTTTATTCGTGTTGTTTCGGTAGACGCCTCTTCTCGTTATCTTTATATTTACCCCTAAATACTCGTAGTCACATGTCTCTCCCACACTAAGAAGTTTGCTGCTACCTTCCGGAATGCAGAACTCTCCCAATCTCCACCATCGAGTAGGTTCCACTCTACGACGGCTGTAACTTTGCTTTTGCTTTCATTTAGTTTAGTTTAGTTTAAACATATTTTATTTGCCACTATATACAGCAAAAAGGATCGGAGAACAAGTTATCACAACTTACAAAAACTCCTCTCCTTAAACAAGAATAATTAAACATTTGCGGCACAATTATATACAATATAGAAATACTAAGAATTAGTGTAGTCATCAGCTAAAGGGTTGAAGATTGCAGATTTAGAGAGATAATGTTTTAACCGTTTTGAGCTCCGGTGGTATCTTCCACATCAGTTCACTTGAATTGGCTAGAAGGGTCTATTTTCAATATTTTCAATATTTTAGAGCTGACCAATCAGTATTTCCAACGAGGAGCCTTGGGGCCACACGTTGGAAACAGTGGTTGGTCTGTACTACTTATTTATTTAACATTATTTTGTCACGGAAAACGGGGTGTTCCACTGGCTTTGTCCGAAAAGGGCCACCGGGGCTCGAGGTGTTAAAGAGTTATAGGATTAGAGAGTGAAGGATTGCCGTTGTCTAGGCTCGCCTGCTGACTTTTGCATTGTTGGATCTCTATCGTCTTTAGAAAAAGAGAGCGTGTAAGTTAAGAACAAATTGGTGGAAATTAAAATTAAAATTAAAATGCAGTTCCACAGCACGCCACGGTTGTCTCAACGCACGCTAGTACACAACCAAGGGTGCAATATGCATCGTTTGGGTTCAGGTGATCTTATTCAAATCTGCCAGTCGCAAGGATGAATGTTTGAACTTTCCTGAATAAAAGTTTTGCTTTGTTGTTAAACCGATTATTCCATAAAGTAGCTCGTCAACATTAGATATATTGAGCGTGATAACAGCATTAAAAAAGGTCAATCTTTGAGGGTGGTAGTTCGGGCATTGAAAGAAGAAATGGTGTGCATCTTCTTGGGGATTGCCACAGGTACATTGTGGGGTAGAGGAGATAAAATTGTTAAATTTGTCGTGGTTTAAATCACTGCAACAGTTTCGTAGTTTGCAATGGAGAACGTTTCCTTTCCTGGTTCCTGTATAGAAATATGAAGGTGGTTTAACGGAAGGGTTCAGTTTAGCAAGATTACCTTTAAAAACAGAAAGTGTTGACGCAGTTTTGGTATTAGTTGGGAGCTCATTCCAAATTTTGGAAGATGAAGGGAAGAATGTAGTTGAAAATTGTTCTGTTCGCGCTTGGTACATGGTTAAGTTGTTAGAATTACGTAAATTGTAATTTGCTGTTTCACCTACAGTACGAGGTAATAATTCAACAAGGTAATCTGGAGCATCGTTATTAGATATTTTAAAAAAAGCACACAGTTTATGATGGTGCCTTCTCTCATAGAGTGAGCGCCATCCAAGTTCCAAGAGTATACGCTCGGATGAAACAGATCGTGTGAGACCAGACACTATTCTTGCTGCATCGTGGTGTAGTCGGTCTAGTTTCATTAGAAGAAGCTTAGGAGCACAGTCCCAGACGGTATCACCGTAATCAATGAGTGGCAGGATGAATGAGAAATATATTTGTTCCAGAGTTTTCCTCCCAAGTTTATACTTGAGTTTTCTCAGATTGGACAAGCGTGCATTAACTTTTTTGCAAATTTCCGCTATCTGGCGATCCCATTTCAAGTTTGACTGCAGGATTAAACCAAGATGTTTATGTGAATCGGAGAAATTTATCGGAGTTTCGTTAAAGAACAAATCTGGATGGTTATGATTAGGGATTCGAGAAAAGTAGACAGCTTGCGTTTTAGATGGGTTGAAGGACACCAGCCACTTCTGAGACCAGGAGTATATTTTGGCCAGATCATTATTCAAAATGGTTATTAGTTCAGAACTGGAGCTTTTACCGTTAGTGAGACATGTATCATCAGCAAACAATCTCGTAAGGGATTCTAAATTGTCTGCAATATCGTTGATATAGACTAAAAAGAGGAAAGGTCCCAGGACAGATCCTTGAGGAACACCAGCTTGTATTAGCTTGTATGGAGAGTATGTGTTATTCACCAATACCCGTTGTTTACGATTTTTCAAGTAACTGTCAAACCATGTTAACAGAGGACCTGAGATTCCATATTGCTCTAATTTATAGAGAAGACCTTTATGCCATACCCTCTCGAAGGCCTTTGAGATATCACAAAAGATAGCACAAGTCATCAGTCGTTCATCTAGTGACTGACATAGCGAATGATATAGTTCAAGAAGTTGAAAAGTAGTGCAGTGGCCAGGGATGAAGCCGGACTGATATTTATATAGAAGATTATTCTGATGAAAATGAGTAAAAACCGATTTCAGGAGCACTTTTTCACAGATTTTCCCTAAGATTGGTAAAAGGGAGATCGGCCGATAGTTGTTTTTGTCCGCGGGATCTAATTTTTTAAAGATGGGGATTACATTGGCTTTCTTCCATTCGTCTGGATATGTTCCGGTATCGAAACTTTTTTGAAAGAGCATACTCAATGGTGCTGCGATGGTATCGACAGTCCCCTTCAGCATTTTAATGCTGATCTCGTCATGGCCATGGGCCTTGTTTGCATTTAGCGACTTAATAACATCTGTAATATCTTTTATATCAAAGAGAATGCTCGAAAGGATAACGTGACTTTTTGTAGGAAAGTTTGGAAGTTGGGTGTTTTCATCATCAATTGTACTGTTTTTTTATAAAAGTTTCGTTCAGAATTACAGCTTTTTCTAGGTCGTCCGTTGTTAAAACGGATGGATCGGGGCTATCACCACGATAAAGGGGCGGGATTATTTTTTCGTCAGTTTTGTTTAACAAATTTCGAATAATATGCCAAAAATCTCTGAGGCTGGGGGCGTTCGATAATCTGTCTTGGATGTTATCTTCGTAAATTTGTTTTGCGTGTTTTTTCATGTTATTTACAGTATTTCGTGAATGTTTGTACAAGTTCCAATGGTGTGGCTCCTTTGTTTTTAGAGCTCTTCGTCTGAAACGGTCTCTACGCCTAATCTCGAGACGGAGTTCCGAAGTAAACCACGGTTTGTCATTAGGGCGTATTTGGACTGTTGACTTTGGGACTGTGGTGTTCATTATCTCCATAAAATGTTCACAGAATTTTTTTTGGGACACATTAACATCTGCGTGGTCATCTATTATTGATTTCCAGTCTTTCTGACAGATCAGTTCGTTTGCTCGTTTAAAATTTGCCTTTTTATAATTTCGAACGGTACGATAGAAAGCCTGCCTATTGTCGAATGAGACATAGATATAAACTGCATAATGATCGGACATGCCCAAGTCAAGCGTATCAACCTCAACAAGGTTCACTGTTTCACTAATGATTACTGGATCAAGAAGTGTCTGGGAGGTTGGCGTAACTCTTGTTGGCTTATCGATAACATTACGGAGGTTGTAGCGATTTATTATTTCATTTAGTTTGGAGAGCGGATTTCTTAGGTCAGAGTTTAAGTCTCCTACTATTACTATAGCCTGTTGGACATTTAGGGCATTCTCAATTGAAGCATCTAACAGTTCCCAATATTCGGGATTAGCAAATTGTTGGGATCTATAGGTTACTGACATCAAGATTGTGCTGGATTTCGAAGAAATCTCGAACCACATTATGGAATCATCAAATTCCAGCTCGGTCTTACGATTGTAGTTTAGTCTTTTCGAGAAATAAACGGCTATTCCTCCACCAGAGTGGTTTCTGTCGTTGCGAACTGGGGCCGAAAAATTTGGAATGAGGATATTGGTGGAACTGTAACTACTCTGTAGATGTGTCTCGGTAAAACAAACCACATCATATTCTTGAACTATATCTTCGATTTTGCTTAATTTTGTTCGGATACTACGTATATTGTAGTGGAAAATGGATAGGGACCTCTGGAGGTTTTCGTGAGATTTATCGGTTGGGCCAGGGTTCGGTTCTATATCGCCACAACATACAAGGCAAGTGACGAACAGAAACAACAGGCTTAGAAATGAGAGACGGACAGAGAGCCTCGAATTATGTAGAACATTAGAAATTATGGCACAAGCACGCCCGCTACCTCCGCCGAAAGTCCCGATGGATATTCGATACTGCTCTATATTTATCCCCATTGTGTTTCGAAACGGAGGAGATACATTATTAAAATACATCCAAAGGGACCCTCAACGGAGGTCAGCAGGTAAGGCTTGAGAAAGGCGCTTAACTGGAGGCTAAAAGTATAATTACTAGGCGAGATGAGGATATAGGTTATAAGATTTACCTCGTCATGAGGAGTGTTTTTAAAGCTAGACAACGGCAATTCTTGATCTCTTGAATGGAAGTGAAGACATATAGAGAAAGCAGAGAAGCAAACTTGAACGAGTAAAATGAAAAACGAACATTTGTACAATGAACAAAGAACAAGCATTGGTATAGTGGGTGAGTGATGGTTTGTAGTGGGGGTTGGCATATTTGGTACTAGGTAGCATATATCGTTGGAATGGGCATAGTCTGAAATCTGAAAGCCGTGAGTATACATAAAGTTGACTTTTCGGTAAGGAGTCATTACAGATTAGAATATGGAGAGTGGCTAGTAGTAGCCCTTAATTAATTTATGTGGAGGCTCACTGAGAATTTCCTACCGGGATTCTCGTTAGGTCACTATTAAAATTGTTTATTACTTGTCACAGATATGTATTGCCTCGACCACGCATCGGAGAGAGCTCCTTGAGCTCCTTCCAGTGGGACCGAAAGCCACATATGATTCCATAAAAAGATGAAAAATTTATTATTAATTATGTCGACGATTCACATCGGAAAAGAGTTTTATGGGGACGAGTGTCGTTTTGAGTTACCTGCGAGGAAACAAACAATTATTACAATTATTCCTTCGCCTTGTGAGATCTTGTGCTGTTGCATGAGCTTGCATGTGCTTGGCATACCAACCCAGTTATTGAACCATGGAAAATATGAAATCTTTCGGTTCTGTACACTGGTGCTCGGGATCTCGTGAATCGGGATGGGTGGTTTGACCCGAATTGACGTGTTAAAAACAAACTTTCGTAGAAAGAAAAAAAAAGAAGAAAACATTGAGTAAAGGGTGGCGGAACAAGGCGCGCTGGATACTGGTTGTGACAAGGATTTTAGTATCAGATATTCCTGGATTCTAGAGATTAAAAAATATCGTCCTTTCCATTAAGCGATAATGCTGGTCTGGAGAACGAAAGGTATATAAGTAGTTTACAGGTAATCATTGTTGTATCGGGCGATTACCACAAAATAGCCAGGCAAACTTGACGAGTATGGGCAAGCCACGAGGACACATGGAGTAACAATAGACAGCATTGTTTGATCAGGTGGGCAGGAGCGGGGGGGGGGTGCTTGGAAATAGGCAATATTACATTTTATGGGGTGACACGAGTATCGTGGATAATGGGCATGATGGAGATGGAGGATGATGAGGAAGCGGGGGTTGGGGTGGGGAGGTGGCCTAAGGATTGAGTTATAGTGGAAAATTGTAGTTTTAAGATATCTACTAGAAATGCACACAATAAGCTTACAGATATCAATAATGTCCCTAGGATAACATTTCAAATCAAATTTTGCGAAAACGAGACTACATTCATGCGTATGTTCAGAGCGACAGATATAAAATTTGTAATGATTAGTATATACGTATGTGGAATTTAGTACGATTGGCTTCTTGTTAATTTCTCTCCACCATACGGCAGGTTTAAGTTGGAATGTATTATGGGTCAGCCAAACCATGGGGTGAAAAGGGTTGGTGGGTGGGGGGGGGGGGGGAGGGGGCGTAAACAAAATGGGTAATATCGTCGCCTTTGTGGAACAATGCGTCGTCTGTAATGGATCAACATCGTTGGGACGATATATTATGATAACACATGTGTGTTGCTTTCATTTAATACGAGTCTCCAAATGTTCCCATATCCCCCAACAATTGCCAGCATTTTCTCTAGCCCAACTTCGCTTTCTGACCCAAGTACCATATCATCTGTGAAGAATAGCCCTGTGATCGTCAGATCCCCAACTGCTACCCCCTCGTCGCTATGCAGGAGTTCATTTCCTAAATTTTTGATGTACAGTGCAAAAAGAATTAGCGAAAGGATGCACCCCTGTGTCAGGCCTATCTCCATAGGCACACGTTCTGTTGTTATGTTGCCCAGGCTCAGTTCACTTTGTACGTCTTTGTATAATGCGTTCAGAATACTCACAAACTCACCTCCCATACCAGGGCCTCAAGCTTCCACCGCAGTAGTAGTGCTCGCACGTTTCACCTCCCATTTGGGGGACCTCGGTGGGGGACCTCGGAAGTGACGTCATGTCACGTGACGTAGTGGCGCCATGTTGTGTTGTCATGGTAACCCGCGTGAGCGGCCATGTTGTGACGTCATCTCCATAGTGATGCGTGGTGTTAGTGCGCATGCGCAGCGCGTATTGTTAGGGTGATACGTGTTTCCGTCGTCCATTTTGTATACTGGAAGCCGCCATCTTGGTTTCTATGGTAGCACGTGGTGGTTATGTGACCCAAAGGCTTACATCAAGACAGGGTATGTTTGAGGGTGTGTTACTTTGTAGAAGAGTAAATCTAATTACCACAAACAACCCGACAATCCTTCCAAATCACCAAAATCCACCCAAAATCACCGAAATTGACTTTATTTCCCCAATTTATCGGCTTAGCACGTAGTGCTATATTACCAATGGCTTCTAACAAGACAGGGGTATGTTCAGAGGGTATGTTCGATTGTAGAAGAGTAAATCTAATTACCACAAACAACCCGACAATCCTTCCAAATCACCAAAATCCACCCGAAATCACCGAAATTGACTTTATTTCCCCAATTTATCGGCTTAGCACGTAGTGCTATAGTACCAAGGGGTACAGGGGGTATGCTCTATTGAATAGGAGTACAGGGACTGATTTTCCCAGAATCCCATTTTTAATGCCTATTGCATATATTTCTCTATCACTAACAGTCTGTCCAGTTCAAACTATCTCTGGTTCTCTCGTCCAAGTCTTATAATTACCAGTGCTCGATTTCCCATAATGCAGTTATCTCCCTTGTGTATATCAAAAGCATTCCCAAACCCAATA
The DNA here is from genome assembly GCA_031216915.1 of Pictodentalium vernedei. Taxonomy (NCBI): domain Eukaryota; kingdom Metazoa; phylum Mollusca; class Scaphopoda; order Dentaliida; family Dentaliidae; genus Pictodentalium; species Pictodentalium vernedei. The sequence continues at coordinate 239,504,553 of CM062291.1, forward strand.
AGCAATCGAGCAGTTACTGATAAAGCATTGCTCGAATGACTCGAATCCCATCGAGCAAATGAGCTTTAGAGTAATTGCTCGATCGAGTGACTCGGAATATTGCTCGAACGACTCGAATCCCATCGAGCAAATGAGCCAACGAGCATTTGCTCGTTCGAGTGACTCCTCGAACGACTCTTAGACTCATTTCAGAAAAAAGGGATTCCATAGCCATAGGCGTTTTCAAAAAGGGATTCCACAAACGGGATTCCAAAAAGGGATTCCAAAAGTGGGATTCCGTCCTATGTCGAGTGACTCGCAACTATTGCTCGAACGACTTGAATCTCATCGAGCAAATGAGCCAACGGGCATTTGCTCGTTCGAGTGACTCCTCGAACGACTCTTAGACTCATTTCAGAAAAAAGGGATTCCATAGCCATAGGCGTTTTCAAAAAAGGGATTCCACAAATGGGATTCCAAAAAGGGATTCCAAAAGTGGGATTCCGTCTTATGTCGAGTGACTCGCAACTATTGCTCGAATGACTCAAATCCCATCGAGCAAATGAGCCAACGAGCAATTGCTCGATCGAGTGACTCCTCGAACGACTCGACGACTCATTTCAGAAAAAAAGGGATTCCATAGCCACAGGCGTTTTCGAAAAAGGGATTCCACAAATGGGATTCCAAAAAAGGGATTCCACAAATGGGTTTCTGTTTCCATCTTGTCGCCAAAGCTCCAAGTCCACTACAGGTCTATGGTCTATCTGTCCTATCATTAGCATCTACAACTTGTTGTAGTCTTGTTCCATTGCAGCCTTGTACCAGTACTATTGGCTTCTGTTATTCTGCCCCATATCTCATCCATTACTTCCTAGCTATACCTATCTCAGTCTCGACTATAACATTGATCAAGGTTGAATCAGATTTCCCCTATATACATATAAAGCATTCCGTAATTGAGATTCTTAGCCGAGTCCGTAAAATTTGGATTCCGTGATTTGTAATCAACAAACGAGGGTATGGAAAGGGATTAATAACACCCAATTATTATTACAAGAACCTGAACAGAGGCAACCAACCACTACAAAACAGCAAAGGTACAACAGAACGAAGATCCAATAGAACCAAGATCGAAGTGAACATAACAAAGTGAAAGAATGTCAAACTAGTTGGATTGATCGAACTAGTTGGACAGACTGAACAGATCTGATCAAATACAATCAAGATGGAAGTGAATTGACCATAACAAAGTTTTCAACTGAATGAACTCAAATATAACCAAACTCGAAGTTAATTGACCATTACAAATTGAACAAAGTTCTGAACTATAACCCTAATGAAGGTATTAACACCCTTTGAACTGCTTTAATGAACTTTATGTAATTAAAACCCCTTTGAATGAACTTTATTCTTTAACCATAACTTTAATGAAGGTATTAACACCCTTTGAACTGTTTGAATGAACTATGACCCTAATGAATGTATCTTTAATTAACCCCCTTGAACTGAATGAACTCTATTTTTTAACTATAGCCCAATGTTAACACCTTTTGAACTGAACGATTTTTTAAACTTCATGACAATATAACGAACGGTGATCTGAATTTTTAAACTACAACCCATTGAACTGAATTCGTCCAATAGGGAATGGGAATACCCTCGAGTGTCGATGACAAATCACGGAATCCAAATTTTACGGACTCGGCTAAGAATCTCAATTACAGAATGCTTTATATGTATATAGGGGAAATCTGATTCAACCTTGATCAATGTTATAGTCGAGACTGAGATAGGTATAGATAGGAAGTAATGGATGAGATATGGGGCAGAATAACAGAAGCCAATAGTACTGGTACAAGGCTGCAATGGAACAAGACTACAACAAGTTGTAGACGCTAATGATAGGACAGATAGACCATAGACCTGTAGTGGACTTGGAGCTTTGGCGACAAGATGGAAACGGAATCCCTTTTTTGGAATCCCATTTGTGGAATCCCTTTTTCGAAAACGCCTTTGGCTATGGAATCCCTTTTTTCTGAAATGAGTCGTCGAGTCGTTCGAGGAGTCACTCGATCGAGCAATTGCTCGTTGGCTCATTTGCTCGATGGGATTCGAGTCATTCGAGCAATAGTTGCGAGTCACTCGACATAAGACGGAATCCCACTTTTGGAATCCCTTTTTGGAATCCCATTTGTGGAATCCCTTTTAGGAAAACGCCTATGGCTATGGAATCCCTTTTTTTCTGAAATGAGTCTAAGAGTCGTTCGAGGAGTCACTCGAACAAGCAAATGCTCGTTGGCTCATTTGCTCGATGGGATTCGAGTCGTTCGAGCAATATGCCGAGTCACTCGATCGAGCAATTACTCTAAAGCTCATTTGCTCGATGGGATTCGAGTCATTCGAGCAATGCTTTATCAGTAACTGCTCGATTGCTTATTGGGTTTGGGAATGCTTTTGATATACACAAGGGAGATAACTGCATTATGGGAAATCGAGCACTGGTAATTATAAGACTTGGACGAGAGAACCAGAGATAGTTTGAACTGGACAGACTGTTAGTGATAGAGAAATATATGCAATAGGCATTAAAAATGGGATTCTGGGAAAATCAGGCCCTGTACTCCTATTCAATAGAGCATACCCCCTGTACCCCTTGGTACTATAGCACTACGTGCTAAGCCGGTAAATTGGGGAAATAAAGTCAATTTCGGTGATTTCGGGTGGATTTTGGTGATTTGGAAGGATTGTCGGGTTGTTTGTGGTAATTAGATTTACTCTTCTACAATCGAACATACCCTCTGAACATACCCCTGTCTTGTTAGAAGCCATTGGTAATATAGCACTACGTGCTAAGCCGATAAATTGGGGAAATAAAGTCAATTTCGGTGATTTTGGGTGGATTTTGGTGATTTGGAAGGATTGTCGGGTTGTTTGTGATAATTAGATTTACTCTTCTACAAAGGAACACACCCTCAAACATACCCTGTCTTGATGTAAGCCTTTGGGTCACATAACAACCACGTGCTACCATAGAAACCAAGATGGCGGCTTCCAGTATACAAAATGGACGACGGAAACACGTATCACCCTAACAACACGCGCTGCGCATGCGCACTAACACCACGTATCACTATGGAGATGACGTCACAATACGGCCGCTCACGCGGTTACCATGACAACACAACATGGCGCCACTACGTCACGTGACATGACGTCACTTCCGAGGTCCCCCACCGAGGTCCCCCAAATGGGGGGTGAAACGTGCGAGCACTTCTACTCACCGCATACCCACCCTCCAAAGTCTATCTATGCCTTTTTCACATCCAGAAAGGCCATAAACATCTTTTTCTTTTTGACTTTCGCAGCTTCTATCATTTGGGACAGCGTGAAAAGATGGTCAGTGACTCTCCTCCCCTTCCTGAATCCATTCTGGATTTCTCCCAGAAACCCTCTCCCTTCGATCACATTCTCTAATATCCCATGCAAGACTTTACTTTTCCAATGTTGCTTCGGACAGAAACCTCCCGATATTTTCCAATACATCTCCTCCCTCCCCCTTTCTACATAAATGTAACCTTGCTTTCTTTCCACTCTTTGGAACCTCTTGTTTTCTATGGCTAAATTGGATAAGACCGTTAAGCTTTTACAGAGTTCATCTCCCCCATTTCTTAGAAACTCGTTAGGAATTTCCTCCATCCCTGCCGCTTTTCTGTTCCTTAATTTTGTGACCACTTTTCGAACTTACTCGGTTTTTATTTCGCCTCACGTGAAGTTCGATAAATTTCCCTCGACCTCGTTTTGGCACTCCGGTGGGTTCCCCATGTCCCATCGCTTACTTTTTCCCAGTGGTTCACTAGTTCTGACGCGATTTGGTCCTGTCATTCTTATCGCCCTAATGAGGTTGCAATTTCGCACTCTCTGATTATCGTCTTTAATCTTATTCACTTTATTTCGCGCTTGTTGGTATTATTCTTTTGCTACCCTGGCCTCGTTTCTTCCCACTCCCTTCAACTTTCTACTCCTTCTGTAGGCAGCATGCGTTACCGTGGCTTTGCGGTCCTTTATGACCTTTTTAGTTCGTCATTCACTCTAATCTTTCCTATACTTTCCTTCCCTGCCTCTATACTAGGCTCAAAACTATGGCACCTGCCATTTCCTGGACATTGGCCTCCATGTGGACATCCATTTGCTTTGGTTTCAATTTTTGTTCAAACCTCGCCCAGTAAGCATCTTTTCTGAGTCCTCAAATCTCTTTTAAGCTTTCCTTGTTTTTTTACTGGATTTTTGTTCCTGATAGTAAATGTAATCAAGTTGTGGTCACTATCCAACTCCCTTTCGTTCCCATCGTCCAATCAACCTCCATCACCTCCCTCCAAAAACTGATATCTATGAGAATATAGTCGATTATTGTTCTTCTGTCAATCCTCTCCCAGGTCCATTTCCCCTTACACCTCGCATCCCTGTTCAGAATCTTTAGACCAAGCTCACGTGTGAAGTCCAACAGCTTCCTTCCATTCCTGTTAACTTCCTTATCCAAACCCTGGAAGTAGTACGTAATGTACCTTTCAGGGGCCATTTGGATGATCTCATGGATGATCTCATGTGACGTCATAGTCACGTGACCCCGTGGCGCCATGTTGTGTTGTCATGGTACCCCGCGTGAGCGGCCATCTTGTGACGTCATCCCTATAGTGATACGTGGTGTGAGTACGCATGCGCAACGCGTGTTATTAGGATGATACGTGCTTCCGTCGTCCATTTTGTATACTGGTGGCAGCCATCTTGGTTTTTATGGTAGCACGTGGTTGCTGTGTTACCCAAGTTTTCTGCAATGGGACGGGGTATGTTCGGTGGGTATGTTCGATTAAACAGGAGTAATTTCCCGATTCGTAGAATTACACAAACAACCCGCCAACTTTTACTACTTCGAATTCTTACCGAATTCTTTGCTTCTGTCTATATATGTAATAGTTTTCGTCTATCTGACCATGTTCCTTTGTCCTGGAGTATACTCCAGTAGCGTAGAAGAGCCTATTAGTTGGAACAGCTTTGCTTATTATTGCTTATTATTACTATATTTAGCTATTCTGGTCTATTATTGTTAGTTCTGACCCTATTCCGTGTACTCTTGTTGTTTCATTTGTCTAGATCATTTATATAAATTAGAATTAACCAATCAGATTGCTTGATTTCCCATAATCTGTATGCAGAGCTAGCTCCCCTTATTACAACGAAGTTGTATCCGATTCTCATCACCTCTAAATCCAATGGCAATATCCCCGGGCACCCCAATTTCGGCACCCCTTTTTTGCAAAACATATGGCCTTCGGCACCCCTTTTTGTCATATGTGCTTATGTGAAAAAGCACAATGTGACACAATGTGTCCTAGCACATAGGCAAATGTTTTATGTGCCGATATGTGCTTATGTGAAAAGACACAATGTGACACAATGTGCTCTAGCACATAGGCACATACGGGTATTTGAGGATACCTATGGCCTGGTATTGTATTATTTGAGGATACCTATCGAGCATACCTACTGGAGAATCCCTTTTTTGTCATATGTGCTTATGTGAAAAAGCACAATGTAACACAATGTGCCCTAGCACAAAGGTGTATACAAGTATTTGAGGATACCTATGGCCTTGTATTGTATTATTGGAGGATACCTATCGAGGATACCTAATGGAGAATCCCTCTTTTGTCATATGTGCTTATGTGAAAAGGCACAATGTGACACAATGTGCCCTAGCACATAGGCACATACGGGTATTTGAGAATACCTATGGCCTGGTATTTTATTATTTGAGGATACCTGTCGAGGATACCTTTTATATGATACTAATTTGAGGATACCTATTGGGGTATCTGAGAATACTTGTCATACAGGTTTTTACATCCGGGTACATTATGCTTCATCCGTGTACTTCTGTTGGGTAGTTGATAAAAAAAAAGCCCCGCAATATAAAACATTTCATTCATTTTTGTGTCGCCGCCCCACGAAGTGGGGAGCGACATATAGGGATTACTTTTGTCGTCTTGCGTCGTCATCCGTGCCGTCCTCGTCACACTTTCTCTTATCCGCCACTCCTCTTTAACCTACATGTATGAATGGATTTTGATGAAACTTTCAGTGATTCTTTATCACATAATGGCATTGTGCACCTCCTATTTTATTTTTTGATCCGCTGTATTTTTTCCAGAGTTATGCCCCTTTTCCACTTAGAATTCTGTCTGAAACGCCAGGCGACACACGTCTTTCATGGAAGACTCACATCTAAGTTATTCCGCTCACAGTATACGTTTCTTATATTTAAAAAAAAAATGACTCACGTGGGTGGCCCTCTGGCTTACTGGCTGGGGACAGGTCAAGTTTGTTTGATATTTGTCAAGAAGATAAACATCAAATAACTTTAGCGTCATTACCACCTTTTTTTCTTTTTTCTTCATTTTATACTTTTTTCTTCTTTTCTTTTTTAATAAAAACAAACATCTATTTACAACATCTATTTAAATCTTAATGAAGATGTAAACAGATGTTGTAAATAGATGTTGTTTTTATTAAAAAAGAAAAAAGTATAAAATGAAGAAAAAAGAAACTAACTAAATTCCTGTACGTCTCCTCCATTCTTACTGCTCTCCAGGGACGTAACTAGAGGGGGTGTGGTGGTGCCTCACCCCCCCCCCCCCAATATTTGTCCAAAAATCAAGAAAGTTGGAAATTTTTCAGGCAAAAATTCCAACAGTTGGAAATTCAAACCACTGTTGTAACCAAGGTTTTTTTCCAAAAGTGGTATTACATTTCCAGGAAAATTCCAACCGCCGACTCCCACAAACAGAAGTCTGATGGAGCAACGCAACATTATCCGACTACTCGGCGACTCCAATGTTAATTCTACAGCCGTGGTCGTGTTACGCATTTTGTTCTCTTCAATATGCAATGCACTTGCAGGCTGTAGTTTGTATTAGGACTCAAAATGTGTCGACGTGAGGCTTTGTCCTGGAATTTTTCAAGTTACTACCAGAATTGTGCACAGTTTTCTTTGGCTCTGTACTCTCATGAAAGACAAATATTGAGTTAAACACAAGACGCCAAATGGAATGGTTTAACGCGCCGAAGGCGCGCAGGGACGATATGGGGAACAAGCCCCTTTCGACCCTCGTTGACTGTAAGTGACTAATTTCCACATGTCTACTCGTGTTGAAGGAGGAACAGGTTCAGGTACTCGGCAGGAGTCACCGGTTGCGGCGTCGTGATGGTCTCTTTTGACTGATGTCGGTTGAACCCTCGGGTGAGGACCAGTGTGAGGGGTTGGGTCCTCTCACAAAGGTACTACCTCTCCCCGAGAGTGCAGTCGGTCTGGGTTTTCAGGCAAGTATAGTCTGCCACTTCGGAGATGATATTGAGTGATGGCCATCACTGGCAAGTATAATCTGCCTCAGGCTGTCTCAGTTAGATAGGATGTCTTTGGAAGGAAACAACAACGACCCCTTTCGGGGACCACCAAGAAGACCCGAACTTCCCTGGATCGGGGGCAGGCCTGCATTGTAATCCTATTGGGTTGGGACAAAAAGATGCGCAATGCGCTTACAAAAAGGGGCAGAGGCGGGACGCAGGACCAACGCTCGCCTCCCTTAAGGTGGTTGACCACTTTTAGGGATGGAGCGGAGGATGTTCAGGAACCGTGGGGGTGACTGTTTCCATAACGGTTAGACTGTCTGTAGCGGTTATTGGGGTGCTGGTAAAAAAAAAAAAAAAAAAAAAAAAAACATCTTCTGTGCACCTGCTTAAAAGAAGAAGGTAGAATTAGTTTTCGTTAGTATATGTAAACTGTAATAAATAAAAAAGTAGCACCTCTTTAGTTGCGTGTCCTTGTGGTGTCTGCTGTGTGTGTGTGGAGAGTATGGAATGCACGAATCTTTTCATTCGTAAGGGCAGTAACATACTCTCGTGTGGTATTGTGCTGTGTGTGTGTGCTTGTCGCTATGGGGGAGAGTATGAAATGCACGAATTTTTACATTCGTAAGGGCAGTAACATCCTCTCGTGCTTGGGACCCCAATCGTTGCGTGTCCTTGTGGTGTCTGCTGTGTGTGTGTGGAGAGTATGGAATGCACGAATCTTTACATTCGTAAGGGCAGTAACATACTCTCGTGTGGTATTGTGCTGTGTGTGTGCTTGTCGCTATGGGGGAGAGTATGAAATGCACGAATCTTTACATTCGTAAGGGCAGTAACATCCTCTCGTGCTTGGGACCCCAGTCGTTCCCTATTTATTATTTAGTTTTAAGGTGCCGGGCATCTTGTCATTCCTAGTTTTTATTCGAGCGGTATTAGTTATGGTTACAATTTTTGGGCTTTTGTCGGCTTTCGCAGATTACTCCCAGTTCGGAGATTAGTTCGCTGTCAGTTAACCGATCATGATTTTTCGCGGCCAGGGTGGCTAGACGGTCTTTAATGGTGGGGATATCGGCCCTGTCGTGGAGTGTTTTGATGGGTGTGTCCCATGGGGCGCGGAGGGCAACTCTAAGCGCGTGATTTTGGACCCTCTGGAGTTTGCCCATATTAGTTTGGTTGAGATCAGTTAGTATGATTGCACCGTATTCGAGTACTGGGCGCACAAAGGATTTGTATAGTTTGAGTAGGGTGGACTGGTTGGCCCCCCATGTAGTTCCCTTAAGCATTTTCATTAGGTTAATTCGTTTGGTAGCTTTTTTCTCCATGTCGTCGGTATGTTTGTTGAAGGACAGTTTTTGATCAATGGTGATGCCCAGGAATTTCGCTTCTGATTTTAACCTTAAACTTATGGATAACACCCTCCCGGAAGACAAATATTGCCAGACTGAAAATTTTTATTTGTATTTGGTATTGTCGAATTAATATCTCACACATATTGTGACATGCAGTTAGTTAGCCAACTCATTACTCATAGTTTGTTAGCTTATATAATGAATGGTTGTTAGTCATTGAGTTCATGTCAAGATTAGTCTGCTCACTGCTCAGCATGACCTCATATTTGAGATGATTAATTTATAAATTATTGGTTGAATACTGATTATTTTAGCATTCTCCATACATGTACATTCATGTAATTGACACAATGCCAAATGAAGGCAGATGGAGCCTACTTAGCTCCAATTTGGAGCCCAGGTGCTCTGATTTTTATAATCGGATATTTATTTGTCGCACACTGGGCTCCACATCTGGACCTTGTATTCATTATATACCACGAAACGAGAAACAAGTTTAGATAATTGGTCCTTGTTAAATACATGCTGGTCGTTCGGTCCAAACAAAACATTGCATGTGCTCGCTAAACAACACTGAAAAAGAATCGGATAGTTATTGACATGGATAACACCTACCGCATTAAAAAAATGTTTTTCTTCCCGTTCATGCGACAATCAGTGCATGTTTCGGGGGGAAACTTTTTGGGTAATTGAAAATTGGCAATGGACACTCAGCCAAAACGAAGTCAAGTAACAAGTTTTAAAGAAGATTCTTCAACAAAAACGCCGATACAAGCTGATACGAGCGTCTTAATATCAAAACATTTAACAGTTTTCCCGGAACACGTTCTAAAACAAAATAAAAACTGTGTTTCAAATAAAATCGCCAACGAGCAGTCTACTCTTATTCTCGAATAAAACGGAAATTATATTGATAATAACGAATGATCGATCTCATCAGTGCAGTGCCGTCGAGGAATATCCAGGCCCCGATCGAGAGAGAAAAAAGGGGCTCGTGTAGTCCAAACTTGGACCTGAAGTCCGTAATATAATTTTTTGGTGTGATATGCCACAAAGGACTTATAACATCAAAATAATATATAAAGGACTTTGGGTCCAAGTTTGGACTAGGCCCCGTGTTAATGTCTAGCCGCGAGGTGGTGCGCATCATACCCAGTCGTATGGCGACGAGTGGAGGCGAGTACGAAAGGGGCGTCACTTTCTCGTAGGTGGGGGAAGGGAAAAAACAAAATCGTTTTTATGGATGTCAAAAGATGAGGTTTCCTTAATTTTGACACATGACCATGAATTCTTGCATGAGGGAGTGGGAAAACGCGGAATTCGCGTAATATTGAAATAACCACCAGAAAACATGGTTTCAACTGCATAGGAGTGCTTGAGGTTGTACTCCAGCAGTGACGCGAGTGGGGCCCACTAACGTCTGCCTCTTTTTACTACATCCCCACCCCTCCTACCTCCCGTCGACTGCCTGCACCACTGGTAGTGCCGGGTCACTGATATAGGCCTTGACCCCCTTACCAGGCAAATACAGCAATCCAGCTTCACCCCGCCCCCCCCCCCCCAACATTTTCCCGTCTATATATGATGTGCCACCCGGACATTCGCAACCAGGAAATAAGGCCCTTAGGTCAGCTCCTGTCCGGGTGGTAAATATTCAGGTGATAACTTCCGGTTGCCATGGACAGGTCTCCTGGTGGTGGGGAATGACCGACATTCATTTATAAAAGATAACATTAAATATGTTTGGTAATACTTTTATTCAATTTTAGCTCCGAGTTATCAATCGGTCGTTTAAGTATGGGTATAGCACACTACTATCTACCCCCCCCCCCCCCCCACACACACACACACACACACACACACACACGCGCGCGCGCGCGCGCGCGCATTGTCCCACGCGCGTATAGAGGCGAGGTGATGACTAAAACGAAAAGGGGTCTACCACTCTCGTCGTCGGGATTCTGAAGCTTCTTACGGAAAAAAATTGGAAATTGGCACTTGTGGAAGTTCAGTGCGGCCCGTCGGGGGCTTTTTACACATGACCATACTATATTCCGACCAACATATTCATGCTGGTGTGGATTCATCGAAAAGTTTGAAAATGGGAGAATATGTAATTTCTAACGACTCACGAGAAACCGCACAATCTTGAGATTTTGCGCATTGCATAGAGTGAAATATTATCTGTGAATGCCGGACATGTGCCCCCCCCCCCCCGGACGAGTGCCCCCCCCCCCCCTTGACATTTGCCCCCGGACACGGGCCCCCCGAACATGAGCCCCCTCGTTATAGCAAATATGGACATGAGCCCCCCCCCCCCTCCCGTTCCCGGACAACTGCCCCCTCCCCTGTCTGTCATCATTTTATTACTGCTTACTGCGAAAAGCACTTGAACAACGGTATACAATAAAATGTTTCATGTCGGACACAATAATAAAATAATGACAGGCAGGGGGGCGGGGGTGGTCAGTTGTCAGGGCCGTCGAGGGCGGGGGGGGGGCGGGTAACCGATGTAGTAACACCGGAGCCCGCCGTTAATGGATGGCACATGACCATGAATTCTTGCAGAGCGGCGCGTAATATTGAAATATCCACCACAAAGCATGGTTTCAATTGCATAAGAATTCTGGAGCTTGTACTCCAGCAGGGAAGCTACCGGGCATAGGCGATTGAATGTGAAAAAATTGGATTTATCGGGCAATTTCATACTAAAAATTGAATTTTCAGGCAATTTCATATTTTTTCGGGCCAATTGGATGGAGTTCCGGCGAAAGCATTTTTCGGGCAAATATCCCAGTCCACGCCCCCCCCCCCCTCCCCCTAAAACATTAACCCATACGCCTATGCTAAAGGGCCCCCATTAACGGCGGGTTCCAGTGTTACTACATCGGTTACCTCTCACCTCCCCCCACCTCGACGCCCTGACAACGGCCCCCCCCCCCACAAACCCTGCCTATCATCATTTCATTATGGTGTCCGACACGAAACATTTTATTGTATACTGTTGTTCAAGTGCTTTTCGCAATAAGCAGTAATAAAATGATGACAGACAAGGGAGGGGGCAGTTGTCCAGGAATGGAGGGGGATGTCCATATTTGCTATAACGAGGGGGGGGCATGTCCAGGGGCAGCTCATGTCCGGGTGGCAAATGTCAAGGGGGCACTCGTCCGGGGGGGGGGGGGGGCACATGTCCGGCATTCAAATGTTTTTGTTGAAAATATTTCATACGATGCAGTTGTGTACAAACATTTGATATATGAAAATAAAAAAATAATAAAAAAAAAAATTCCAAATGTTGTTAACGTATATCATGATAAAATACAAGAGGCCCCACGGGGCCTGAGGGCGCTCACCTGATACTGGCCGAGTCATATCACCAAAATAGCAAGGGATTCTGCCTTGTGGTTATTATCAGTTTTTCAACATAAAATTGTTTTCTCTACTTAGTAACCCAGAGTGTTCATATGTTAGATCCCCATATTGGGTACTCAATAATTTATCTATTTATTTATTGGAATTTAAGGTCACTTTCTAAGGCTACATCATTACAGAGGCATAATTATAATATCAGGTTTGGTCAATCGTTTATGCCTATTACTGCCCACTTTACAGGGCTTTCAACGCAGGAATTGGTTACTGGGCCCAATTTTATCAATAAACCAGAACTTGAACAAATTTCAATTTGCCGCTTCTAAGAAAACTAAAAATCAAATATCAAAAGATTCTGAGAGGAGTATCAGAAAAAAAAGATTTTTTAAGAATATTTCTCATACTGAATTAAGTTATACATTGGGCTCCCATAGGGAACCCAAAAACAAAAGCTTCTGAAGCAGTGGTTTGGGAGAAGAAGATTATTCAACGTTATTCCCATTACCTACAGTGTTAAAAAATGATGACTCGGCACTTTTAGTCCTGGAAAAGTACTTATGATAAAACCAATGGCATTTTTTTCACCATTCCTTTCTCCCGGCCCTAAGGAAGCTTCACATTGTATAAAAATTCTCAGTGCCATGTAGTTCTGGAAATATGGGCATTCAAAAAAAAAAAAATTTTTCAGCTCCTGTAGTTGCCGTGGGGGACAGGAAAACAATTTATGGCATAAATTAGGTATTTGTGACCCAATAAGCCCTCATATCAAATTTGGTTCAAATCGACCTCTTGGTTTGGAAAATAAAAATTTTGGTATAATTTGGCTTCTACAGTGAGCCCAAATATGAACCAAGGGACTTGGCTTTAACAAACTTCACTCTCAGCCCCCCCCCCCCCCCCCCCCCCCCCTACGAATGCTGTACATCAAATATCAAAAGATTTTGACTGGTGGATCTGAAAAAAAAAATTTTTTTAAAGAATATTGCTCATATTGAACTAAGTTATAATTTATGCTCCCACAGGGAGACCAAATATGAGCCGAAGGACTTGACTTGAACAACTTGAATCTCACCTCCCTAAGCATACTGTATACCAAATATCAAAAGATTCTGACCGGTGGATGCGAAGAAGATTTTAAAAGAATATACCTCGTATTGCACTAAGTTACAATTTGGGCTCCCAAATATGAACTCAGGGACTTGGCTTGAACAAACATGAATCTCTCCCCCTAAGGATTCTGCATACCAAGTATCAAAAGAATCTGATTTGTGGATCCGAAGAAGAAGATTTTCAAAGAATATCCCTCATATTGCACTAATTTAGTTTAAACAATATTTATTCAAAAATTGAAAAATGTATGCATTTCACAACAATAGCTGAGTAACGAGAAATATGAACAGCAAAAAGTACAGTATTATACATGAAACAACTAAAGACATGGAAATGTGTTACTGTGTAAGAGGGGGATTTGACAGAAAGCTTAAAGCTTATATATAAGTCGTCTCCCGATTTGCACTAATTTGAACATTTGGGTTCCCACAGGGAACCCAAATATAGACCGAGGAATTTGAGTTCAACAAATATGTGAATCAATGTTCCAAAGATGTTATATGTAAAATATAAAAGCTTTTGGAGCAGTGCTTTAGAAGAAAACGATTCTTTAATTTTTTCCCATTGCCTACTGTGTTAAAAAATGCTGATTCAGCAGTTTATCAGAGTCCCGAAAAAGTACCTTATGATAAAACCGATAGCAATCTTTTTTGACAAATTTTTTCTGTTGGTCCCAAGGAAGCTTCACACCAAAAAAAAAATTCTCACTGCCGTGCAGTTTTTGAGATATGGGCGTTTTAATTTTTTTCTATTTTTAGCTCCTGTGGTTCCCACGGGGCTACAGGAAAAAAAGATTTCTGCATAAATTAGGTAGTTATGACACCACTCGCAGTCATAACAGTGTCCTACATGCCTGAAATATCATATTACATTCACCACACAAAGACAATTTCTTTCAGCGTATTATTGTCTTTTTCATCCAAATGTGGTATAACAAAAATAAGATAAAACAACTTCACCCCTCAATTCACCCACCCTGGGGGCAGCCACGATCAAAATAGGAAGGTCTCATCTACTCATCAATCTAAGACAACCTGCCAAATTTCAAGAAATTTGCGTAAGATAACAATTTTTAAAATCAACCCACACTGCGGCTGCTGCAGCAGCCACTGTGTGCAGCCAACTGAGACCAAAATAGGACGTTCTCATCTGGACATCAACCCGAATATGCAGATGAAATTTCGTGATGATCAGATGAGAACTACGGCCTGTAGGCTGCGCCATACAAAATTCACGATGGCTGCTGCAGCAGCCAATGTAAGCAGCCAGTCATAACCAAAATATGACGATCTCATCTAGACACCAACGCGAACATGCATCTCAAATTTGGTGATGATAGATAAGAACTATGGCCTATAGCCTGTGCCGAACAAATTGTGGACAGACAGACTCACAGACTTCCGCATGCCCCATGACAATAGCATAGCTTGACTTTGTCAAGAAAAGCTAAAAATTGAACTAATAAAAAACAACACAAAGTCTTTTCAAGATACTGTACTTTTAGATTGTCATTACCGCAAAGTAGTCATGTATAATTTAAACAAGGGATTCTGCCTTGTTATCAGTTTTTCAACATAAAATTGTTTACCCTACTTAGTAACCCAAAGTGTTCATATGTTAGATACCCATATTGGGTACTCAATAATTTATCTATTTATTTATTGGAATTTAAGGTCACTTTCAGCATCTAAGGCTACATCTTACAGAGGCGTAATTATAATATCAAGTTTGGTCAATCGTTTATGCCTATCACTGCCCACTTTACAGGGCTTTCAATGCAGGAATTGGTTACTACTGGGCCCAATTTTATCAATAAAGCAGAACTTGAACAAACTTCAATTTGCCACTTCTAAGAAAATCAAAAATCAAATATCAAAAGATTCTGACAGGAGTAACAGAAAAAAAAGATTTTTTAAGAATATTTCTCATACTGAACTAAGTTATACATGGGCTCCCATAGGGAGCCCAAAAATAAAAGCTTCTGAAGCAGTGTTTTGGGAGAGAAGATTCTTCAACGTTATTCCCATTAGCTACACTGTTAAAAAATGATGACTCGGCACTTTTAGTCCTAGAAAAGAACCTTATGATAAAATTTTTACCATTTTTTTCTTCCGGTCCTAAGGAAGCTTCACACCATATAAAAATTCTCAGTGCCATGTAGTTCTGGAGATATGGGCATTTAAAAAGAAAAAAAATTTTTAGCTCCTGCAGTTCCCGTGGGGGACAGGAAAACAATTTTCGGCATAAATTAGGTACTTATGACCCAATAAGCCCTCACATCAAATTTGGTTCAAATCGACTTTTTGGTTTGGAAAATAAAAATTTTGGTATAATTTGGGCTCCCACAGTGAGCCCAAATATGAACCCAGGTACTTGGCTTTACCAAACTTCACTCTCAGCCCCTAAGAATGCTGTACATCAAATATCAAAACATTTTGACTGGTGGATCTGAAAAAAAAATTTTTTTTAAAGAATATTCCTCATATTGAACTAAGTTATAATTTGGGCTCCCACAGGGAGAACAAATATGAGCCGAAGGACTTGACTTGAACAAACTTGAATCTCACCTCCCTAAGCATACTGTATACCAAATATCAAAAGATTCTGACCGGTGGATGCGAAGAAGAAGATTTTAAAAGAATATACCTCGTATTGCACTAAGTTACAATTTGGGTTCCCAAAGGGAGTCCAAATATGAACTCAGGGACTTGGCTTGAACAAACATCAATCTCGGACCAGGGGCAGTAACATACTCTCGTGTGGTATTGTGCTGTGTGTGTGTGCTTGTCGCTATGGGGGAGAGTATGAAATGCACGAATTTTTACATTCGTAAGGGCAGTAACATCCTCTCGTGCTTGGGACCCCAATCGTTGCGTGTCCTTGTGGTGTCTGCTGTGTGTGTGTGGAGAGTATGGAATGCACGAATCTTTACATTCGTAAGGGCAGTAACATACTCTCGTGTGGTATTGTGCTGTGTGTGTGCTTGTCGCTATGGGGGAGAGTATGAAATGCACGAATCTTTACATTCGTAAGGGCAGTAACATCCTCTCGTGCTTGGGACCCCAGTCGTTCCCTATTTATTATTTAGTTTTAAGGTGCCGGGCATCTTGTCATTCCTAGTTTTTATTCGAGCGGTATTAGTTATGGTTACAATTTTTGGGCTTTTGTCGGCTTTCGCAGATTACTCCCAGTTCGGAGATTAGTTCGCTGTCAGTTAACCGATCATGATTTTTCGCGGCCAGGGTGGCTAGACGGTCTTTAATGGTGGGGATATCGGCCCTGTCGTGGAGTGTTTTGATGGGTGTGTCCCATGGGGCGCGGAGGGCAACTCTAAGCGCGTGATTTTGGACCCTCTGGAGTTTGCCCATATTAGTTTGGTTGAGATCAGTTAGTATGATTGCACCGTATTCGAGTACTGGGCGCACAAAGGATTTGTATAGTTTGAGTAGGGTGGACTGGTTGGCCCCCCATGTAGTTCCCTTAAGCATTTTCATTAGGTTAATTCGTTTGGTAGCTTTTTTCGCCATGTCGTCAGTATGTTTGTTGAAGGACAGTTTTTGATCAATGGTGATGCCCAGGAATTTCGCTTCTGATTTTAACCTTAAACTTATGGATAACACCCTCCCGGAAGACAAATATTGCCAGACTGAAAATTTTTATTTGTATTTGGTATTGTCGAATTAATATCTCACACATATTGTGACATGCAGTTAGTTAGCCAACTCATTACTCATAGTTTGTTAGCTTATATAATGAATGGTTGTTAGTCATTGAGTTCATGTCAAGATTAGTCTGCTCACTGCTCAGCATGACCTCATATTTGAGATGATTAATTTATAAATTATTGGTTGAATACTGATTATTTTAGCATTCTCCATACATGTACATTCATGTAATTGACACAATGCCAAATGAAGGCAGATGGAGCCTACTTAGCTCCAATTTGGAGCCCAGGTGCTCTGATTTTTATAATCGGATATTTATTTGTCGCACACTGGGCTCCACATCTGGACCTTGTATTCATTATATACCACGAAACGAGAAACAAGTTTAGATAATTGGTCCTTGTTAAATACATGCTGGTCGTTCGGTCCAAACAAAACATTGCATGTGCTCGCTAAACAACACTGAAAAAGAATCGGATAGTTATTGACATGGATAACACCTACCGCATTAAAAAAAAATGTTTTTCTTCCCGTTCATGCGACAATCAGTGCATGTTTCGGGGGGAAACTTTTTGGGTAATTGAAAATTGGCAATGGACACTCAGCCAAAACGAAGTCAAGTAACAAGTTTTAAAGAAGATTCTTCAACAAAAACGCCGATACAAGCTGATACGAGCGTCTTAATATCAAAACATTTAACAGTTTTCCCGGAACACGTTCTAAAACAAAATAAAAACTGTGTTTCAAATAAAATCGCCAACGAGCATTCTACTCTTATTCTCGAATAAAACGGAAATTATATTGATAATAACGAATGATCGATCTCATCAGTGCAGTGCCGTCGAGGAATATCCAGGCCCCGATCGAGAGAGAAAAAAGGGGCTCGTGTAGTCCAAACTTGGACCTGAAGTCCGTAATATAATTTTTTGGTGTGATATGCCACAAAGGACTTATAACATCAAAATAATATATAAAGGACTTTGGGTCCAAGTTTGGACTAGGCCCCGTGTTAATGTCTAGCCGCGAGGTGGTGCGCATCATACCCAGTCGTATGGCGACGAGTGGAGGCGAGTACGAAAGGGGCGTCACTTTCTCGTAGGTGGGGGAAGGGAAAAAACAAAATCGTTTTTATGGATGTCAAAAGATGAGGTTTCCTTAATTTTGACACATGACCATGAATTCTTGCATGAGGGAGTGGGAAAACGCGGAATTCGCGTAATATTGAAATAACCACCAGAAAACATGGTTTCAACTGCATAGGAGTGCTTGAGGTTGTACTCCAGCAGTGACGCGAGTGGGGCCCACTAACGTCTGCCTCTTTTTACTACATCCCCACCCCTCCTACCTCCCGTCGACTGCCTGCACCACTGGTAGTGCCGGGTCACTGATATAGGCCTTGACCCCCTTACCAGGCAAATACAGCAATCCAGCTTCACCCCCCCCCCCCCCCAACATTTTCCCGTCTATATATGATGTGCCACCCGGACATTCGCAACCAGGAAATAAGGCCCTTAGGTCAGCTCCTGTCCGGGTGGTAAATATTCAGGTGATAACTTCCGGTTGCCATGGACAGGTCTCCTGGTGGTGGGGAATGACCGACATTCATTTATAAAAGATAACATTAAATATGTTTGGTAATACTTTTATTCAATTTTAGCTCCGAGTTATCAATCGGTCGTTTAAGTATGGGTATAGCACACTACTATCTACCCCCCCCCCCCCACACACACACACACACACACACACACACACACGCGCGCGCGCGCGCGCGCGCATTGTCCCACGCGCGTATAGAGGCGAGGTGATGACTAAAACGAAAAGGGGTCTACCACTCTCGTCGTCGGGATTCTGAAGCTTCTTACGGAAAAAAATTGGAAATTGGCACTTGTGGAAGTTCAGTGCGGCCCGTCGGGGGCTTTTTACACATGACCATACTATATTCCGACCAACATATTCATGCTGGTGTGGATTCATCGAAAAGTTTGAAAATGGGAGAATATGTAATTTCTAACGACTCACGAGAAACCGCACAATCTTGAGATTTTGCGCATTGCATAGAGTGAAATATTATCTGTGAATGCCGGACATGTGCCCCCCCCCCCCGGACGAGTGCCCCCCCCCCTTGACATTTGCCCCCGGACACGGGCCCCCCGAACATGAGCCCCCTCGTTATAGCAAATATGGACATGAGCCCCCCCCCCCCCTCCCGTTCCCGGACAACTGCCCCCTCCCCTGTCTGTCATCATTTTATTACTGCTTACTGCGAAAAGCACTTGAACAACGGTATACAATAAAATGTTTCATGTCGGACACAATAATAAAATAATGACAGGCAGGGGGGCGGGGGTGGTCAGTTGTCAGGGCCGTCGAGGGCGGGGGGGGGGGCGGGTAACCGATGTAGTAACACCGGAGCCCGCCGTTAATGGATGGCACATGACCATGAATTCTTGCAGAGCGGCGCGTAATATTGAAATATCCACCACAAAGCATGGTTTCAATTGCATAAGAATGCTGGAGCTTGTACTCCAGCAGGGAAGCTACCGGGCATAGGCGATTGAATGTGAAAAAATTGGATTTATCGGGCAATTTCATACTAAAAATTGAATTTTCAGGCAATTTCATATTTTTTCGGGCCAATTGGATGGAGTTCCGGCGAAAGCATTTTTCGGGCAAATATCCCAGTCCACGCCCCCCCCCCCCCCCTCCCCCTAAAACATTAACCCATACGCCTATGCTAAAGGGCCCCCATTAACGGCGGGTTCCAGTGTTACTACATCGGTTACCTCTCACCTCCCCCCACCTCGACGCCCTGACAACTGCCCCCCCCCCCCCACAAACCCTGCCTATCATCATTTTATTATGGTGTCCGACACGAAACATTTTATTGTATACTGTTGTTCAAGTGCTTTTCGCAATAAGCAGTAATAAAATGATGACAGACAAGGGAGGGGGCAGTTGTCCAGGAATGGAGGGGGATGTCCATATTTGCTATAACGAGGGGGGGGGGGGGCATGTCCAGGGGCAGCTCATGTCCGGGTGGCAAATGTCAAGGGGGCACTCGTCCGGGGGGGGGGGGGGGGGCACATGTCCGGCATTCAAATGTTTTTGTTGAAAATATTTCATACGATGCAGTTGTGTACAAACATTTGATATATGAAAATAAAAAAATAATAAAAAAAAAAATTCCAAATGTTGTTAACGTATATCATGATAAAATACAAGAGGCCCCACGGGGCCTGAGGGCGCTCACCTGATACTGGCCGAGTCATATCACCAAAATAGCAAGGGATTCTGCCTTGTGGTTATTATCAGTTTTTCAACATAAAATTGTTTTCTCTACTTAGTAACCCAGAGTGTTCATATGTTAGATCCCCATATTGGGTACTCAATAATTTATCTATTTATTTATTGGAATTTAAGGTCACTTTCTAAGGCTACATCATTACAGAGGCATAATTATAATATCAGGTTTGGTCAATCGTTTATGCCTATTACTGCCCACTTTACAGGGCTTTCAACGCAGGAATTGGTTACTGGGCCCAATTTTAACAATAAACCAGAACTTGAACAAATTTCAATTTGCCGCTTCTAAGAAAACTAAAAATCAAATATCAAAAGATTCTGAGAGGAGTATCAGAAAAAAAAGATTTTTTAAGAATATTTCTCATACTGAATTAAGTTATACATTGGGCTCCCATAGGGAACCCAAAAACAAAAGCTTCTGAAGCAGTGGTTTGGGAGAAGAAGATTATTCAACGTTATTCCCATTACCTACAGTGTTAAAAAATGATGACTCGGCACTTTTAGTCCTGGAAAAGTACTTATGATAAAACCAATGGCATTTTTTTCACCATTCCTTTCTCCCGGCCCTAAGGAAGCTTCACATTGTATAAAAATTCTCAGTGCCATGTAGTTCTGGAAATATGGGCATTCAAAAAAAAAAATTTTTTTCAGCTCCTGTAGTTGCCGTGGGGGACAGGAAAACAATTTATGGCATAAATTAGGTATTTGTGACCCAATAAGCCCTCATATCAAATTTGGTTCAAATCGACCTCTTGGTTTGGAAAATAAAAATTTTGGTATAATTTGGCTTCTACAGTGAGCCCAAATATGAACCAAGGGACTTGGCTTTAACAAACTTCACTCTCAGCCCCCCCCCCCCCCCCCCCCCCCCCCCTACGAATGCTGTACATCAAATATCAAAAGATTTTGACTGGTGGATCTGAAAAAAAAAATTTTTTTTAAGAATATTGCTCATATTGAACTAAGTTATAATTTATGCTCCCACAGGGAGACCAAATATGAGCCGAAGGACTTGACTTGAACAACTTGAATCTCACCTCCCTAAGCATACTGTATACCAAATATCAAAAGATTCTGACCGGTGGATGCGAAGAAGATTTTAAAAGAATATACCTCGTATTGCACTAAGTTACAATTTGGGCTCCCAAATATGAACTCAGGGACTTGGCTTGAACAAACATGAATCTCACCCCCTAAGGATTCTGCATACCAAGTATCAAAAGAATCTGATTTGTGGATCCGAAGAAGAAGATTTTCAAAGAATATCCCTCATATTGCACTAATTTAGTTTAAACAATATTTATTCAAAAATTGAAAAATGTATGCATTTCACAACAATAGCTGAGTAACGAGAAATATGAACAGCAAAAAGTACAGTATTATACATGAAACAACTAAAGACATGGAAATGTGTTACTGTGTAAGAGGGGGATTTGACAGAAAGCTTAAAGCTTATATATAAGTCGTCTCCCGATTTGCACTAATTTGAACATTTGGGTTCCCACAGGGAACCCAAATATAGACCGAGGAATTTGAGTTCAACAAATATGTGAATCAATGTTCCAAAGATGTTATATGTAAAATATAAAAGCTTTTGGAGCAGTGCTTTAGAAGAAAACGATTCTTTAATTTTTTCCCATTGCCTACTGTGTTAAAAAATGCTGATTCAGCAGTTTTTCAGAGTCCCGAAAAAGTACCTTATGATAAAACCGATAGCAATCTTTTTTGACAAATTTTTTCTGTTGGTCCCAAGGAAGCTTCACACCAAAAAAAAAATTCTCACTGCCGTGCAGTTTTTAAGATATGGGCGTTTTAATTTTTTTCTATTTTTAGCTCCTGTGGTTCCCACGGGGCTACAGGAAAAAAAGATTTCTGCATAAATTAGGTAGTTATGACACCACTCGCAGTCATAACAGTGTCCTACATGCCTGAAATATCATATTACATTCACCACACAAAGACAATTTCTTTCAGCGTATTATTGTCTTTTTCATCCAAATGTGGTATAACAAAAATAAGATAAAACAACTTCACCCCTCAATTCACCCACCCTGGGGGCAGCCACGATCAAAATAGGAAGGTCTCATCTACTCATCAATCTAAGACAACCTGCCAAATTTCAAGAAATTTGCGTAAGATAACAATTTTTAAAATCAACCCACACTGCGGCTGCTGCAGCAGCCACTGTGTGCAGCCAACTGAGACCAAAATAGGACGTTCTCATCTGGACATCAACCCGAATATGCAGATGAAATTTCGTGATGATCAGATGAGAACTACGGCCTGTAGGCTGCGCCATACAAAATTCACGATGGCTGCTGCAGCAGCCAATGTAAGCAGCCAGTCATAACCAAAATATGACGATCTCATCTAGACACCAACGCGAACATGCATCTCAAATTTGGTGATGATAGATAAGAACTATGGCCTATAGCCTGTGCCGAACAAATTGTGGACAGACAGACTCACAGACTTCCGCATGCCCCATGACAATAGCATAGCTTGACTTTGTCAAGAAAAGCTAAAAATTGAACTAATAAAAAACAACACAAAGTCTTTTCAAGATACTGTACTTTTAGATTGTCATTACCGCAAAGTAGTCATGTATAATTTAAACAAGGGATTCTGCCTTGTTATCAGTTTTTCAACATAAAATTGTTTACCCTACTTAGTAACCCAAAGTGTTCATATGTTAGATACCCATATTGGGTACTCAATAATTTATCTATTTATTTATTGGAATTTAAGGTCACTTTCAGCATCTAAGGCTACATCTTACAGAGGCGTAATTATAATATCAAGTTTGGTCAATCGTTTATGCCTATCACTGCCCACTTTACAGGGCTTTCAATGCAGGAATTGGTTACTACTGGGCCCAATTTTATCAATAAAGCAGAACTTGAACAAACTTCAATTTGCCACTTCTAAGA
The DNA here is from genome assembly GCA_031216915.1 of Pictodentalium vernedei. NCBI lineage: Eukaryota > Metazoa > Mollusca > Scaphopoda > Dentaliida > Dentaliidae > Pictodentalium > Pictodentalium vernedei. Next base: position 239,527,659 of record CM062291.1, read on the forward strand.
AAATCAAAAATCAAATATCAAAAGATTCTGACAGGAGTAACAGAAAAAAAAGATTTTTTAAGAATATTTCTCATACTGAACTAAGTTATACATGGGCTCCCATAGGGAGCCCAAAAATAAAAGCTTCTGAAGCAGTGTTTTGGGAGAAGAAGATTCTTCAACGTTATTCCCATTAGCTACACTGTTAAAAAATGATGACTCGGCACTTTTAGTCCTAGAAAAGAACCTTATGATAAAATTTTTACCATTTTTTTCTTCCGGTCCTAAGGAAGCTTCACACCATATAAAAATTCTCAGTGCCATGTAGTTCTGGAGATATGGGCATTTAAAAAGAAAAAAAAATTTTAGCTCCTGCAGTTCCCGTGGGGGACAGGAAAACAATTTTCGGCATAAATTAGGTACTTATGACCCAATAAGCCCTCATATCAAATTTGGTTCAAATCGACTTTTTGGTTTGGAAAATAAAAATTTTGGTATAATTTGGGCTCCCACAGTGAGCCCAAATATGAACCCAGGTACTTGGCTTTACCAAACTTCACTCTCAGCCCCTAAGAATGCTGTACATCAAATATCAAAACATTTTGACTGGTGGATCTGAAAAAAAAATTTTTTTTAAAGAATATTCCTCATATTGAACTAAGTTATAATTTGGGCTCCCACAGGGAGAACAAATATGAGCCGAAGGACTTGACTTGAACAAACTTGAATCTCACCTCCCTAAGCATACTGTATACCAAATATCAAAAGATTCTGACCGGTGGATGCGAAGAAGAAGATTTTAAAAGAATATACCTCGTATTGCACTAAGTTACAATTTGGGTTCCCAAAGGGAGTCCAAATATGAACTCAGGGACTTGGCTTGAACAAACATCAATCTCACCCCCCTAAGGATGATGCATAGCAAATATCAAAAGATTCTGATTTGTGGATCCGAAGAAGAAGATTTTTAAAATATATCCCTCATATTGCACTAATTTGAACATTTGGGTTCCCATAGGGAACCCAAATATGGACCGAGGAATTTGATTTCTACAAATATGTGAATCAATGTTCCAAAGATGTTATATGTAAAATATGAAAGCTTTTAGAGCAGTGGTTTGGAAGAAAACAATTCTTTATTTTTTTCCCATTGCCTACTGTGTTAAAAAATACTGACTCAGCACTTTTTCAGAGTCCCGAAAAAGTACCCTATGATAAAACCGATAGCAATTTTTTTTTACCAATCCTTTCTGTTGGTCCCAAGAAAGCTTCACACCAAATAAAAATTCTCACTGCCGTGCAGTTTTTGAGATATAGGCGTTTTAATTTTTTTCTATTTTTAGCTCCTGTGGTTCCCACGGGGCTACAGGAAAAAAAATTTCTGCATAAATTAGGTACTTATGACCCAATAAGCCCTCACATAAAATTTGGTTCAAATTGGCCTCTCGGTTTAAAAAATAGAAATTTGGGGTGGGGCCAAAATTTTTGCTCCTCCCATAACATCGCCAAGTATAGATCTACAAACTTCTCTTGAACAAACTTGAGTCTACACCTCAAAAGGAAGCTGCATACCAAATATCAAGTCTCTGCTATTGCTGGTTCTTGAGAAGAAGATTTTTTAAGAATTGGAGCATTTTTGCCCCACCCCTCTGCTCAATATGAGCCGAAACCTAATTTGCCCAAAAATCAAAATGCCGCTATATAACCCCCTACTCACATGAAATTTCATTAACATGCGGCCAGTGGTTTGGAAGAAAAAGACCCAAACACCACCTTCACGCCGGACGACGGACGACGGACGACGGACGCCGGACGACGGACGAAAAGTGATCAGAAAAGCTCACCCTGACTTTCAGTCAGGTGAGCTAATAAGGTTTTGTTCGTCCGCATATGGGAAAATGTCCTTTCTGGTAATGTATGGAGTTTTGTACACCCATGCATACGTTATTGACCCATGCATGCGTTATTGGCCTTGTGGTGTGTTGTGTATTTTTGGTGATGTGTCCAGCATTCAGTTACAAAGATATTTACATATTTTGATCAGATAGGCGAATGCGGTGGCAGGGGGGGTGGGGGGTGGGGGGTGGGGCTAGCTCAAAAACTTATTTGCAACTTTATACCCTTGTCTACCAGGAAGGAATTGGAGACGAGCTCCTAAAATGGCTTTTTATCGAATCTTGTGTGTGTGTGGTGGGGGGGGGGGGGGGGGGGGGGGGGGGGGGGGAGGGGGGACTTGCTAAAAAATGGTTGTCCCCCAAATGTGACTGATTTCCTCCCCAATTACAAGGTGGGGAAAGCCAGCTGTTGTGTGTGTGGGGCGGGGGGGGGGGGGGGGCTCTAAATTCGATCTCAGGCCCATCATATTTTTTCAAAATTTCTCTGCAGAGATCCCCAGGCCACATGCAGGCAGTAAGAAGGGGGAAGAGGGGCTGCCAATTTTCACACACCCACCTTGGTGTTACGAGCCTCGATAATGCACGCGGAATCATTTTTTGAGCAAAATCTCCCCCCACCCCCCACCCCCCACACACACAAACACCGGTTGCCTTTCCGACATTGTAATTGGGGAGGAAATCAGCACACCCCCCCCCCCCCCCCCCCCCAAAAAAAAAGGAGAAGAATGAAGTGGAACAAGAGAGTACCCCCAACTTTCAATTTCAATACTTCACACACAGGGTCACGTTATACACGATTTTTATGTCCCAAATAATATTTATTCGAAAATCATACTGGTCACCCCCAATGATCATAGTATATTATAAATGGCGGCATATTATACTATTATCATGTGGGTGTCGAGTATGATTTTCTAATAAATATTATTTGGGAATTAAAAAAATAGTTTGCAACGTGCCACTGTGCTTCACACTTTTGTGAGTTCATTATTCATTGTTTTCTTCTGAGTTTGATTGAGGTCACTTGCTCTGACAGCTCAAACCGATGTCGGGAGTGCCAAATAAAAAAAAAAATATTGTTTGTCTGAAGGATTTATGTGAAAAATAGGCCAATTCACATTTTTGTATTACGTTGCCTTTTAGTTCCCTCCGAATTCAAATGTCGTTCTTAAATTGGCCCGCTTTGTGACTCCCCGAGTTTAGGATTTGACTGTGGACGTCACGGTGTGATGGTAAATCCCAATGTGAAATTAGGAAATCTTGGTGAATTTTTGCTAGGGCTATGTCGAATATCGAACATTTTTGGAATAACAAACATCGAACTTGGCAATATTTTTGTGCAGAATTGTTTAAGAGGTGACCAACTTGAACTGCAAACTGGAATAAGCTTGTGAAAGAAGGTAATTCAGTCATTTTTATACACCCAAAGCGTTCGTACCGAAAAACCGTTACGAACGTCCGATTGAAAAATCGCCTTTAAAGGGGTCGTCCAACCTAACTTTGGGCAATTTTTTGACATTTTTCCCAATGCCTCAGAAACAGATAAGAGAAGTAGGAAAGGCAAATTATATATCAAAATAATGAGTAAAGTGCACAGAAAAGGTACATATAATTTTTTTCAGGAAAAAAGTGAATTTTAGGATTTTGAAGAAGATTAATTTGCAAATGGCGTAAGTAACGAACCGGTAAAACCACAAAATAATCGGTAATTCGAAAGCCTTGTCCTCAATATAATGATAACATACTACAGACTCGGAGAAAGCATTTTTTTGACACACACCTCTGGTGGGTTTTGACGTTTGAATGTAATAACACCAACACAAATTTTGGGTGTTCCGGATGTGGCGGGATACGGAGATTTGCCCCGCGGACATTTGCCCCGATACAAAAGCGGATATTTGCCCCGATCTCTTTTTTCTTAGGCGGATATTTGCCCCGATCTCTTTTTTCTTAGGCGGATATTTGCCCCGATCTCATTTTCCCGGGTACAGTATTTTCCCGTCAACAAGGTCTATGAAAACAAGCGGCCAATATATCAATGAGTGTTTTCACTGACTCGAAAGCCAATATATCAATGAGTGTTTTCACTGACTCGAAAACAATGAGTCAAAATTATTCAGTGGTGATTGATTGTCTATGAATTGTCAATGAAAACAAGCAGTTAATATATCAATGAGTGTTTTTAATGACTTGAAAACAATCAGTGAATATCATAAGTGTATTTACTGACTTGAAAACAATTGATCAAATGTATTCAGTGGTCATGAGTGACGCTCATGTTGGAGTTGTTGGATAAACAAAGTCGGCTGCTTTGCTGCTTTTTTGTATATAAAGGGAATATGGATGGCAAATGCATATCACATTCAATATGGAGTTTATACGTACTACACGTGGTGGTGAAAAGTTGTGTTTAGAGGGATATTCATATACTTTGAAAAGAACAAACAAGGACAGTATTCGTTGGGAATGTTCTTCCCGAAGAACAACAAAATGCAATGGTAGTTTGTTGACTGATTTGAATAAAACGAAAGTTATTACTTCGACCGTGCATAATCATTCCCAAGATCAAACAGCCATTGAAGCATTGAAAGCTCGCCAATCAATAAAAGATTCAGTATCTTGCAATCGTGGAAAGACTGTTCAAATAGTGAAGGACAAATTATCCGAGTACCCTGTTGATGTTCGAGTAGCTGCCGGGTCAACAGAGACTATGAAACGTGCTGTTAGAAGGTACAAAAGGGGCACAGCTCCCAAAGAGCCAAAACAACTCGCCGACCTCCAATGCATCCCCGAAGAGTACACAACAACTGGTGGTGTCGACAATCTTCCTTTTCTTTTCTATGACAATTACAAAGATGATGGCTCTTATAACAAAAGAGTGCTAGTTTTTGGTACAATTGATAGTCTTACATTTTTGTGTGATTCAGATGAGTGGTTCCTGGATGGAACGTTTGGTGCAGCCCCAAAAGTTTTCCAACAGTTGTTTGTCATACGTGCAAAGAAGGATGGATCGACAGTCACATGTGTTTATGCATTCCTTCCATCAAAAGAGCAAATTTGCTACGACGAGATGTTTGCTGCAATAATGAATGAGTGTCAGTCATTAGATCTTTATCCGAATCCATCGACTATCAGCTGTGATTATGAAACAGCTATTCACAACTCCATACGGACAATGTTCGGTCTTTTCAGTTCGCATTCAGGGATGTTTTTTATCACCTGTGCCAAAATACATGGAGAAAAATTCAGAGTTGTGGACTCAGTGTTGAATACAAAGACAACGATGCTGTTAAACATTCAGTTTATTGTCATTGGGCCAACAAAAGTCAGCATGAAGGATGGTAAATTGACGCTGAAATCTTCCAACAACCCACGCTTTCCCCCAACCATTTGGAGTGTTCATGAAGCCACAATGAACAACCGTTCAAGAACGAACAATGAGTGTGAATCGTGGAACAATGGATACAGTCATCTTGTGGGACATGACAACCCAGGTGTATGGCACTCCATATCATGCATTCAAAAGGATCATCTATCTGCACTGACTGATATTCGTAGAATCACAGTTCTAGAGCCACCGGCAAAACGAGTTCGACGAGAGACTTTGAAGTTGCAAAAAAAAACTTAAGACACTATGTACACAAATTTCAACTGGTGAGAAAGACACCCGCGCCTTTCTAAAAGACACTGGCCATTGCATTAGATTCTAATATTTGTTAACTGAAATGTTGAATGTTGAATGAATTCTTTGAAATGTTCTGTTTTCGGACCATGTTACTAGAATATTGTGCTTAAATGTTACGGTACATTCTGATAGATATTTAAATGTTATTATATGTTACTTTTAAATAACATAAATAAATTGTATAACCACTATCCAAACATTCGTCTGACAAATGTCTGGAAAGTGGTTATACAATAAACCCTCAAAATATTTTTGAACAGGCAGTTTCTCAAACCTAATCTTGACTTGAGGATTCGCGTGTAGGCTGTTTCATTGAATTGTGCTATTTATATATGTGCTTCACTTCGTTTTTTTTTTGTTGTTGGAAAATTTTGGCTTGAATAAAAGTCAGTTTAATCTCCTTAAGCGTTGTTTTTCTATTGCCATATCGTCCATAAGCATGGTCCGAATCGTCCAGAAATCTGGGGGGAAATCTGGGGGAAAAAATTAATTTTACTTTCTAAACGACAAAATTTTATCGGGGCAAATGTCCAGGAGAGAATTTTTATAGCGGGGCAAATGTCCACTATGTAATTAGCTGATCGGGGCAAATGTCCACTATGTAATTAGCTGATCGGGGCAAATGTCCGTTTTCTTTAAAAAGTGATGCGGGGCAAATGTCCGGGATTCCATGTTTCAATGATGTTTTTCCGGTCATGTGATTACGATGTGGTTCTTGCAGAAATACTCAATTTGGGCAATCGTAAGAATGCAAGGACGTGATCACGCCCTTTATTTGTTTGAGACAATGTATGAACGGATTTGCAAACAGGTGACAGCAAATACTTGAGTTGTTAATGTCATAACTGCAAAATATGGTTCGAAATTCCCTCTCGTGTTTACAGGCCGTCTGAACTTTTTTGTTGATAAAAAATCTGAATTATTGCGCACTAGAAAGACAACATGAACCACTTGTAAAAAAAATAACCGAGTGTATAAAATCGGGACGATACACATAAAATAAGGCAATATTCATAACAAAGTAAGCAGAATGCTTCAGAAATCACCTTTTCACGAAGTATATTCCAAGTGACCTGGAACTATATTGAGCGTGTTGATTTCCCCCGATGTTGTGATGTTGTAAGTTACCACGGACTGTGTTGATGTCTGCAAAGGATCGATTGAAGATGGGTTGAAAATGATGCATTCGTGCTTTTGTAACCAGTTCTTGTGTTGGGTCAAGTAACAACAAGTTGGTATAGAGTTTAACGTGGATTCGGTTTAATTATCACAAATCATCAAATATTTCATCAAAAACCAAACTCTACAAATAAACAATAAAAACTTCTTAAAATATGTACAACCTGGATATTTCAGACTTCATCCTCATCATTTCAGTGATTTCCACACAAGAGGTGTAATTAACTGAGCTCGTTTCAAGGAGTCATCATCTGATGTACATCACTGGAACAGGCTCAATGAGCTCATTCCAGTAGGGTACAGCAGTCAATGAACCCTTGACAGTCACTGTTATGTAATCAACAGTGAGCTCATACCAAGAAAGTACAATCCGATGTCACACACTGGGACAAGCTCCATGAGCTCATTCCAGTAAGATACAGCGGGCGATAGGCTCTTGGGATTAACCACAGTCCAACTCACCATAACATACCACTAAAAGGTAGAAACTAGCATGCCGCACCGGAGCGAGCCCATCAAGCTCATTCCGGTTAGGCACAACAGTTGATGGACTATCAGTGCACAGGTGTAATACATTAAACCAAAAGCTAATGAAAAAATGATGAGGCTATTATTCAATAAGAGTTGCTAATTATGACCAAGTTACTTCCCTTATATAAGATCCAGTAAATTGTAATAAAACAATCCAAATCAAACAAATATGGTTCACCCATGCGAACACCACAGAACAACTTGAAGACCTAAATCTGACAAAAAGTCCCATTGGTGTACCCACGAGTAAATCACACGGCATACCAGATCTTTCCAGCAAATCACAATCCAGGTAACATTTCTGCACAAATATGTAAGTCCTAAATGAGACACGGTGGATAATTAATCCACAGAAATAACAATCAACTACGAAGTGCAGACTGACTTAGAATCAAGCTATTGCTAAAATATACAATTTGACTGATTGGAGTTCAATGTTACTTTCAGCATATATGGCTATACCCAAAATACCAAAATAAATCCTAATTCAATAAAAGTGATTCAGCACAACTGACTCAATAGTTCACTGAAACTCGGTCAACGAATGACCTATAGCTTACCACTGCAGTGTAGTAATACTGCACTATTTAACAACAACAAATAGTGAAGTACCAGTATTTACATTATAAAACTAAGATGAAAATGGATGCATACCATCAGTGTGATAAGCTAGTCCTCCTGTGTCTGTTTCTCTACATCATGGTACAGTCAAGTCCTACTCAATGCTAGCACCTGAATATAATAAAGGATAACACTAAGAGCTATACTAAAATAACAATGGGAGAGTCAATAATTACACTGTCCTCAGTGGTATGTGCTCAATGCATTCTGCAATGCAGAAAGCATTGAATCACACACTTAAAGTACAATTGGGTCTATAGGTTATTCGTACTTTAGGATACTCACTTAATAATCTATTCAGTTCTCTTTAAATTACAACACTATCACTTTTTCTGGCTCAGTAGAAAAGATACGTCTTATCGCTTCAAATCCACTCAACAAGAGAACGGTTCGACCAATCTTCGCCAACTCATCGCTTATTATCGTACGTTCTCGGCGAACTCCGGATTCCTCACGATGCTTCCATCCGGTTGAAGGTGATCGGCCGTACCGTCAATGCAATTTCACAACACTCTTCCCCGTTCTAAATAATTTATAGCAATTTTGAAACTTCAATCCGGGAGAGTGTGTTGGTTAAAAAGTTGAGTCAAATTAATCTAGACTGCAGCAAATTCTGAAAATGGCCGCTGCTAACAGTCCAATTATTTAAGAAATATTCAGTATTAAAACTCAAGGTCTCTTGTCGGATAACCCTTCAAGAGAAAATTACTTGTACGTTAAGAAATTTGTACACTAATTTAAACAAGATCTCTCGTTAGATAAACTTTCAAGAGAAAATTACTTGTACATTAAGAAATTGGTACCCTAATTTAAACAAGATCTCTCGTTAGATAAACTTTCAAGAGAAAATTACTTGTACATTAAGAAATTGGTACCCTAATTTAAACAAGATCTCTCGTTAGATAAACTTTCAAGAGAAAATTACTTGTACATTAAGAAATTGGTACCCTAATTTAAACAAGATCTCTCGTTAGATAAACTTTCAAGAGAAAATTACTTCACAGTGCACTTAGTATCTCCCCCATCAGATAGCCTTGTGAGAGAGTTCCCCTGTAGTATTTTACTGTATGTTGTACACCACTCTTGCATTCGCAGAAGTGGCTTCCAACAGATCTTTCGGGGACTCCCCTACTCTGACCAAAGCAACTTCATTGGCCACCTCTCCAATGACTTCAGGGGTAGTCCATTTCCTCCTACCCATGGGGAAGTAGGGTGCATCTGTTTCCAACAGCAGTCTTTCAACTGGAATGGCAGCCACAGCTCTTTTCATTTCCGGTGTAAAAACTTTACACAACCCTGTGATGCCAAAAAATGTATTGGGTCGGAACCTCAACCAGGTCTTAACGTCACTTTCCAACCCTGTAAAACAATGTAAATGAATCACCTGACTGCTGTGGGTAGCTTCGAGAACCTTGAATAGAGCGGTACTCAGCACATCGTGTGACATTAGATGGCCTTCAGCCCCACGAATGTGTAAAACCAAGGGCTTATTTTTGGGGGCCAACTCTAACAATTCCCCAAATACCCTATCCTGCTCTTCTATTTGGGCAGATCCTGCAACATATGAACGATCTAGTCCAATTTCCCAAAATGCTGCTACCTGGGGTGAATTTACCAATTCCTTCAGCTGCTGTCTCTTTTCTGTGGTAAGGCTGGGGTACTTTGAAGGGTGACACCCAACTGCCAGTGGCTGGGCCACCTGCTGTGGATCTGTTGGATAATCCTCAGGATCACAGATAACATTCACTGCAGCTTCTAACTTAATCTGGACTTGGGGTTTCACCTGCCCACGGGTCCTTTCCAACATACAATTTAAACTCATATTTGGTAAACCGAATTTATGTTGGATCCTATTAAAATGATAATGGGAATCAATAGCCGATGGTACCTCCCCCAAAGGCACTCTGGCTGTGATAACCAAGGAACCTTTGACTTTTTTTGATTTTCTTAAGGGGGCTACTTCAGGGTCCACTACCAACTGTCCCAGCACACCTTCCATAACGGTTGGGCGCTGTAGTTTTCGTTGAGGCCCTGCCTGAGACTCCACCCGTTGTGACTCCCAAGTACGTTTTTTCCCAGTACCTACTTTCAACTCCTCTTCCCCCTTAACATGTTTTACCTGAACTTTTGCACTTTGGGTCATCCTCTGTGCAACAGGAGTTTGGATTTTTTCTTGAACTTTTGCACTTTGGACCGTCCTCGGTGCAACAGGAGTTTTAATTTTTCTAATAGTGGTTGTTGCTTGGGGTTCTGATGTTCTTTGGATAGTCCTCTGAACACTTTTCTCCTTTTCAAGAGCTGACAAGATCCAGGCTGCAGCAGCCATTGGATCATCAGTCTCATGTGGATAGGTCAACCCAGCTGCCTCCACCTGAGCAGCTTGCCAAAGAGTTTTTTCTATCTTATTTTTTCTGCTCCTATCCACTAGCAATCTAACTTTCCAAAAAGGAGATCTAGACCTCATAAAAATTCCCTGACCTGCTATACTTGCTTGATTCAGTGCCATGCAAACTACCTTCCAGTGAAATAAACAGCCAATACAATTCAGCTGTGGTAGTTTTATACCTTCTTTAGGAAGAGGGATTCCTAAATCTTTAGCAATGGCCTCTATGGTCAGATAATACCCACTATCAGATGGTAGGGTAAGGGAAGCTAAACTATCTGTTGTGGCCTTATCTTTTTTTAAAAATTCTACGAGGTTCTCCAGAACCACTACATCAGGGATTACTTCCCTGGCCACCTTTGTCCATCCTAGGACATCTCTTGCCAACAGTACCATATCTTGAACCATTTTCTGCCTTAAAGGCTCAGGGGTGATGGTGTTATGTTCCACCCACCAAGATACAGGAAAATGATTTCCAATAAAGTGTCCATGTGTGTCTGTTTTAATGGCCTCTGAACAACTCTTCAATGGACACACTTTATCTTTTTTTGAATGATGACCTCCTTGGGTAGACCTCAGAGAATCAGTAATTGGACCACTTTTATCCTTTCTTTTTAAATGCTGACCTCCTTGGGTAGTCCTTGGAGAATCAGTAACTGGACTACTTCTGTCCTTTCTTTTAGCCCCAGGAGCCTCTGTCTGTCTTTCTGGTCTTGCGTAGATAGTCTTTGCAAGACTGGGGTATTGCTCCTTTTTACCTTGATCACGAACAAGAGCAGTCTTATTCGTGACCGGTAAGGCCACAGTTGGCACTGTAAACACTCCCCTGCTGTCCAGGATCTTATCCATGGATTTAATTTTTTCCTGTGCCTTAGTAGCACTAGGCATGCTACTCATTTGGATATTTCCACTAGGAAAATATCTGATGTCTCTTGTAACTGGAGTGTAAGATGGGGCTGTATGCTGTGGTCTTGATCTTATCTTAGGAAGAGGACCCATTTTTTCTCTAACCCAACCTTGGCAAACTAACTGATCCAAAGCCAAGGCAGTTGCATCTGTCATCCACAGCCTATTATTTTCCTTCTTGGCCATTTGGTACTGTTGTAATAAAATGTTTTTAATTTCTTCTAGGGACCAAACGGTTCCTAGAAGAAGGGCCATAAACCTGCTGGCAGGGCGGATTAAAATCCCCTCCTGAGTTTGTCTCAGCAGTTTCTCCCGCATTAACTTGATCTCTCTATCCTCTGATTGCGGGCCCGCCCCAGGTGCTATGGCGATACTTTCTGCCAATCCAATGAGATTTTCCTTTTGGGTGGCAGAAACACCAACTTCAACTTGGGGTTGGACAGTAGGTGATGGCCCCTGTCCCACTGCCCCTGATACATTTGGATAAACCTCATGTATCTCACTTACAGTTTCAGACACATTTGGATCAACCTCGTGTGTCTGTGGCCCCTCCTCTATCTCCATTGCTTCCTCAAGCAGATATTCTTCATGTGTCGGCAATGGAAGAGGAGTTTGTAAAGCCTTTTCAAAAACAGACTGAACTGACACAGTTGGATCACCCTCCTGTGTCTCAGCTGAGGGAAAACTAATAATCGGATCTAAACATTCAGACACAGTTAGATCACCCTCCTGTGTCTCTGATAAAGTATAAGACTGCTCTGATACCTTTGGATCGCCCTTGGGTGACAGCAACCAATCTGCTTCTGTATCTTGACATAATAGATCCAATTCATATTCTGAGTCTGACATGATCTAAAATGAAAAGAAAATCAACAATTAGAACACTTGTATTCATCGATCGCAGCTCCTTGCTCAGCAGTAACTCCTACACATTTTCCATGAAACCATTCCAAACAGTGATCACACTGGATCATAAACTGACCACTGTAAGGTTTTCGACAAATGCAAAAATTCGAGGTAGATCTTACCACACTGACCACCCCTGTGTCTTTGAACACTCGAAGACACCTGGATAGCCAGGGAGGCAAAACTCTATCATGGCATTTTTTTAATCTGTCATGATTCACTACAATAGCTGAGCTTTTGAAAATAACTTTAAATAAATATGGTGTATACACCTCACCAATTATCCCTGGACCTTTCCAGAAAGGTGATAATTTCGTGCATTTCCCTTTTTTATTTGCGGTTTCTAACATATAAACTACATCACCAAGTTCATATGTTTTCTTATTCAGAGTGAGATCGTAATTTCTTTTCATTTTTTTCGTTTCTGACTTCAACTGATTACGTGCAACTTCATGAGCCCTTTTCATTTCAGCTTTCAAATTTTGAACATATTCAGGTATTTCTCCTTGTTTTTTATTCTCCTTGAAGTTAAACACCAGATCGCTTGGGTGATTAACCTCACGACCCAGCATCAACTTATTAGGCGTGAACCCAGTTAACCTGTGAACTGATGAACGCAGTGCCCCAGCCAATTGGGGAATAAATTTGTCCCAATCTTTTTGATTTTTATCAACAAAACATCGAACTGCGTTCATGAGGGTTCGATTTTGACGTTCCACTTGCCCATTAGCAGAAGCTCTGTACGGGGTAGTTCTGGTTTTATGTATTTGTAAAAGTTCACAAATTTCCTCAAATAACTTACTTTCAAAACAAGGACCTTGGTCCGTAAGAATTTGAAACGGGCAACCAAATCTTGAAAAGAACTCACTAACAGCTGCACAAGCCATAGTTTCAGCAGTTTGGTCAGGTAATGGGATACATTCAACCCATTTTGTAAATTGATCAGTCATCATCAAAATATATTTGTTTCCTTTTTGAGTTAAAGGCAAAGGGCCCAGGAAATCCAAGTGGACTCGCTCCATTGGATTACCTGCATGGAATATCGTCATATTCCATTTAGCTGTTCTGTTAGCCTTCTTGCCGACAGAGCACTGTGGACAAGATTCCACATATAATTTAATATCCTCACTCATTCCATACCAATAAAAATTCCTACATGCACGATACCTGGTACGAGTCTCGCCCTGATGTCCAGAAGCAGGTATATCATGTGCTAAGGTCAAAATTTCTGATGTACAATTTGAAGGGACCACTAAAACTTGATCTGAACAATGCTTTTTAACCTTATATAAAAGATTATCTTTCATCAAAAATCTCTTTCTATTCAGCCACATGTATTTAGTAGCCACACTACAAATGAAAAGTTCACCCTCAGTGGGTTCCTCACCAGTTTCCAACCAGGTGATAATAGGAGAAATATCAGGATCACTTCTCTGTGTCCTTTCCATTTCCCTAAGCGAACCAACAGCTGATAAACCCACAGCATCACTCCCAGTGGTAAGGCTCCTAAGCTGATGACCATTATTAATCAATTCAATATCGAATTGGGTATGGGTCCACCCTGTGTCTGGACAGATAGTACCGGTACAAGATATCGTGTCATCCCAACCCTCTCTGAAATCCCAGGGTATTCCTGCAATTTCAGACTGTGGTTGAGAATTGCTCATATTTTCAAAATTTACATGCTGTATCTCCGTATTCACTACAGCTATTGATGGATCTTCCGATTCTTCAAACTTACAAAAACCTTGAGTCAGTGGGACCACATAGTCCACCTCTTCTTCAAACTTGGCCCAATTTGCATGTAAACGGATGCAGTGCTTGCATCCGCCACATGGTAAAATTGAAAGATCACATCCTATCTTATATTCTGAACACACATTGTCTAAGGGAATTCTGGAGAAAGCGTCTGCGTTAACATGTAGTTTCCCAGGTCTATGTTGGACCACCATGTTATATTCGCTTAATTCCTCCATCCACCTAGCCACTTGGCCCTGTGGATCCTTAAAACTCATAAGCCACCTAAGGCTGTTATGATCTGTTCTGACAATGAAGGGTCGGCCTAAAAGATAATGACGAAACTGTCTCGTGAATCTGACAACTGCCAGAAGTTCCTTTCTGGTAGTACAATATCTCATTTGTTGAGGGGTTAAGGCAAAGCTACCATAAGCAATAACTCGTTCAACACCATTTTGTACTTGCGACAGTTCTGCCCCTAATGCCCAATCACTGGCATCTGTGTCGAGAATAAAGGTGTCGGTATGGTTTGGAAGAGTGAGGAGTGGTGGGGAAACCAAGCAAGCCTTGAGGTTTTCAAATGCCTCTTGTTGCTCTTTACCCCAATGAAAAGGTTTCTTGCCAGTCAAATCATACAATGGTTTAGCAATCTTGGCAAAATCTTTAATAAACATTCTATGATAATTTACTAAACCACAGAAACTTTCTACCTGTCTGGTATTTTTCGGAACAGGCCAATTTTTAACAGTTTCCTTGGATTCATCGTTCAGCTCGATGCCATCTTTACTGACTATCCATCCAAGGAATTCAATTTTGTGCTGACAAAACTCGCACTTTTTGGGTTTCAATTTGAGCGCATACTGACGAAATCTTTCAAATATGCTCTCCAGATTTTCCAGATGCTTTTCAAAAGAACATCCACCAACAACTACATCATCAAGATAACTAAGGGCGGCAGTCCAAGTTAGTCCCTGAAGAACTAAATTTATAACCCTTGACCAGGTATAAGAACTGCCCGAGAGACCGAAAGGCATCTTAACAAATTCCCAGCTACCATGCTTTGTACTGAATGCTGTCTTGCACCTATCCTCATTTTTAACATTAACCTGATGATAGGCGCTCATGCAATCAGCTTTTCCATACCACAAATTTCCTGACAACCAATCGAGGCTCTCATCAATCCGGGGTAATGGATAAACCTCATTTTTGGTAATCGCATTAATTTTGCGGTAGTCAATACACCACCTCAGCGATTTATCCTTCTTGCGGACCAAAACTGGAGGTGATGCCCATTCACTCAAACTCGGTTGGATTACACCTGCTTCCAACAACTTCTGCAAATGGGATTCCTCCTCATCCACGAAACATAGTGGTGTACGTCTCATGGGCTGGCGGATCGGTGGATGGTCTCCTGTATCAATGGAATGCTCAATTTCTTTGAAATGACCCATATCAAACTCATTTTTAGCGAACACATCTCCATATTCGGTCAGAAGTGTTGCCAATTGAGTGGCTTGTTTCCGATTAAGGTTTTTAGCTGACCTCAAAAACAGATCTTTTAAATGATCAGGAACTTGCTTTACCACGTCCACTTTATTTATTTTATTAAAATTATGTGGAGCTTTAACTGTCGTTACGTCCGTTCGGGCAGTATTCACTCCAGACACATTAGTATTTCCAGAGTTTACATTTTCTATAATTGTTTCAGCCTCGTATGCATGCCCAATTAACTGATTTTTACTTAATTTAATGTTTCTAGTATTAACATTAATTAGGCATATTTTGGGTTCCGTTTCGCTTGAATGCACCGAACGCAGGCCAATTAAAGAAAGTGTTTCAATTGGTTCGGCCACATAATTAGCCAAAGTTTCATTCAATTCACATTTTACTAAGATGGCTGAATTTGGTGGAACAATTGTGTCATGCAATAAGCTGATTCTAGCGATTCGTGTGGAGTCATTGACTTTGGAATAAGTCGGAATTGCAACATTTCCGATTTTTAAGAAATCTTTATTTATGTCCAGAATGGCTTTATGCTTGCGCAGAAAATCAATTCCAAGCAATACCTCATCTTCAATAGGCGCAACATAGACACACTCCCTAAATGTAAGTCCACCCATACATAGCGATAGGGGTCCTACATAACTTCCTGTCATCTGTCCATCTCTAGCGGCCGTATTAAAATGAACAGTCTTAATGATAGGAGGTGCCGGTGTTAAACGCTCAAAGAAGCGGTCTGACAAAACTGTCACATCAGCAGCTGTATCAACAACTGCGTGAGTTATTAAATTTTCTATTTTTAACTCCACATGAATTGCCGAAGGTGACTTAACACGACGTACGGTTAAATTGTCATCAGTTGTAGGAAATCTAAATGTGGTGAGGTCATTTAGTACATTTGGTGGGGGCAAAATCAGACCTCGCGATTCGGCCCCTTGTCTTTTGACGAACTTTCAAAGTGAACTTTTCTATCCCCACTACTGCCTCTATTCTTCGCTACCCTTGAAGGGCACTGAGATTTGTAGTGTCCCATTCCCTTACATAAATAGCATTGAACAGATTTGGTAGGGGATTGCGAAATTGGTTTTGTATCTTGTTTTTTTCCTATTGATCTTCCAGCAGCTGTTGGATCATTTGGAAATTTCATAGTTAATAATGAATTTAGTTTGTCAAGAATTTGCTGAAATTGTTTGTCATAACTTTCAGCTTTAGCTTCTAAGGCAAAAGTTCTCGACTCTAAATAACTAAGATCAGTTCCTGATTCATTTGTTTGTTGGGAATTCTCCTTCTGTGGAGATTTTTGCCAACCAGATGACTGATTATTTTTTCCACGGAACTTTGAACGTCCGCGTTTTGCATTAGAAAATTGTCTTACACGTTTGGGGCTCTCGTCGCTGTCGGAATGGCTCAAACTTTGACGAGACGAACCACCATGCATAGCTAACTGGTTATACTGATGCCATTTTATTAATTTTACAGCCTCTTCCAAATTAGGTGGTCGACAATTAATAACATGTTCGGCTGCTTTCACATCAGTACAGCCATGACAGAATTTAAATACTGCTTGCTGTGTAACAAATTTTGCTGGACAATTTCCAAATGCATGTGTAGCCAGAGATAAAACAGTTTCAGCCCAGTCTTCTATACTTTCATCTACTTTTTGATGAGCGTTTTGGAATTCTAATTGAGTGGTTTCTGGGGTACTATGATCTCCAAAACGAGCTGCTAGCTGTTTCAGCTGCTCATCAATCGTCATATTTAAATTACTTTCAGCCCATAATGAATAAACAACACTTGCCTTACCATTAAGGCACAAACATAAAATATCTTTTTGTTCTTCAGGAGTCCATCTTTCAACTAAAGAATATCGCCTAAATTTCGTTTCGAAGGCCTTCCATGACCCAGTGCCATCAAAATTTAGGCCTTTAGGCAAGTATAACCTATGATGATTTCCTCGGTCAGTGTGTTGGTCCTCCCATAGCGGTTGAACCTGAAAATTTAGATTTTGACCTTGGATTTGAGAAACTTGTGGTTGAGATACTGCCATGGGCTGTGGTTGGTAAACTGAAGAACTAGGGTAATTTTGTCCTACAAATGGATCATTAATATGAGATCCTGTTTGGGGATCTACTTGATAGTAAACTACATTTGAAGGATTTGGCTGCAATATTGGATTGGTTACAGTGGACTGATTAATGTAATTTTGTTGGCCTTGAACCTGAGAATTTAGACCTTGATTTGTCATTTGCACTGCTTGTCTATTCATGGGCTGTTGATTATAAACAGGCTGATTATTTGTTTGAACACCAGAATTGACATAATTAAATTGGTTCTGGTTAGGTGGTAACCACTGAGGTTTCACATTTGTCACAATAGTTGGAGTTGGATTCTGACACACCCCTTGGTAATTAATACCTGTAGTATTTGTCTGTGACCTGTTATGTATTACATTAGTTGGGTGATACCTCACTGAATTCACTAAATTTTGGGGTGGCGCCTGGTTTGCATATGCGCCCCCTTGTGAATTTACTAAATTCTGATTAGTTATTAATAAACCGGTAGGATTCGGTTGCACAAGATTGCCTAATGCTCCCTGATGGTCCCTACTGGCTTCTGATGCCTGAGCCTGTTGATTAATTGAAGTTGAAAACTTTTGATTATTGTGCTGGATAATTCCTTTAGGTACTCCATAGGAATTACCAGTGGAAACAACTTGATTCGTACAAGATACCCCTCTTGATATTTGTATTTTATTTTGTAAGTTTCTCGAGAACTGGCTACTCTGATTCAACGTCATCTGTGTATTTGGTTGACAATTTGAATTTATGGCATTGGGCGGTCCAGATACTGTGTGTGGTACACTACTAGTACCCCTAATTACATTGGGTTTGGGTTGACCTTGCCCATAATTAGGATTACTTGCACTCACACTCAGGGTTGTCTGATGCACATCCCATGGACTAGCAATACACACATTAGTTAGTGCCGAAGTAGTATAAGTAACAGCACTTCCTCCCACAGCCGACTGCTGCCCAGCCAATGTATAATTGGGTAAGCATCTCATGCTGTGAGTGAAAGTCCCTGCCTCTCTAGATTGAATGTAAGTACTACTACTATTGTTCTGAGGCATGGATGTGGCATTATTTACTAATACCTGAAGTTGCGGACCAGATCGAACCATCTTACCTGTGCCTTTAATGCCTTGTTTTATTTCTGTAACACTAGCCATTTCTGGCTGTACAGAAACCTTTCTTCTCACATCAGGTTTTGTCTTGAGAACACTTCCCTGAGATAACAACTGCATCTCTGCTCTCCTCATTCTACTCAACAAAATTTCACTCTGCTGTTTACACTCTTGATACTCCCTCCGGAGTGCAAGTACAGCATCTTGGCTTGGAGTCTGATAGTCATCCTCCACCCCTGCCACATCTGACTGATATCTTGTTGGGTCCCTGTTTACAATACTGACATTCCGTGGCCCCTGATCAACCACATCAGTATTACCCAGGTTGAGCTGATCAATTGGATAGCCCTCATTATTCTTCTCAACCTGATTATTACCCTGATCAATTTGATCAGTCTGGTAATGTAAATATCCTTCAATATTTTCATTATTGAATATTCTACTGCTATTTATCACTTGGGTACTTTGCAACTGGTCCTGCAAATGTCCAAGTTCAGCCTGATCTGCCAGGCTATCCTGTCCTGGAGACATTTGCCCAGATGCTTGCCTACCCAGTGAACCTGGAGAAAGTGCATAAAATGAATCATGATCTACTGAGAGATTTGCCTGCAATACCTGATCTCCACAGTATGACTCATTTTCAGACGGTGGGGGAGTTAGTCCCTGGGGAGAAGCCTGTATAATATCATCATTGTCTGGGGGATAATTTATCAACTGTAAAATTCTATTATCCACCAATTGAGGATTCAGTGGTTGCGATAAATCAATAAATCGCCACTGCTCATTTGTTCCTCGAAAATGGGGTATATTTACAAGATCCTCCCTAGTTAATACTCCATACGTCATTCTGCATTTAATTATCTCCCTAGCAATGCTCTCTGTTACCTGAGGGATCTTCAGAAGTTCACTGAATGGTGCAGTGTTGACATTAATTCTACTAATACTAGCCATTTTTGTTATTGCTCTTAGATAATCTTGAAGCAAAAAAAAAAAATTCTAAGTAGACGTGTTGATAAACATTCAAATTATCTGAAATATATAAATTTCCAGCTTGAATTTCAATCAGATAAGCCCTATTAAAATTCAAACTGTCTGAAATCTACAAATTTCATTTTCCTACTAAATTAATTCTTAGGTATTTACCTACAATTTAGCACTGAAAATTAAATCTGAATGTCCACAATCAAAATGGCGGATTTGCCATTCGAACTAAATAGTCGATGATGTGAGCATGAAGTAACCCGAGTGGCTGGGTTCTTACAGGCCCGTCGCCAATTAAAGTACAATTGGGTCTATAGGTTATTCGTACTTTAGGATACTCACTTAATAATCTATTCAGTTCTCTTTAAATTACAACACTATCACTTTTTCTGGCTCAGTAGAAAAGATACGTCTTATCGCTTCAAATCCACTCAACAAGAGAACGGTTCGACCAATCTTCGCCAACTCATCGCTTATTATCGTACGTTCTCGGCGAACTCCGGATTCCTCACGATGCTTCCATCCGGTTGAAGGTGATCGGCCGTACCGTCAATGCAATTTCACAACACACTCACTGATGACAATGCAATTGCAGATATAATTTCCAGCATCAACAGTGCTGTACGAAGCCAAAGTATTTCCATTTATGCCAGATTAATTAATAATTAATTATTATAACTAAATATTACTTAATTACTACTAACCGCAGAAAACTACCAAGTTACAATTTAGAATTCGGAACAAATTGACCTCACAATATCGCAGCTCAAAACAGGAATTATAATTATTTAATTTTATAACTTATTACTGATTATTTCAATTATTGTGGGTCAGGACACTGATTGCATGACCAGACCAGTGCTCCAGACAATAGAGCACTGAACGGATGAGGCAATCAATGCGGCTGAAGTTATAAATTACCAGTTAATAAATAAATAGATAAATATTAAGATATATATATATAACCTATGCAGTAATTTGACTGTACCTTGACTCAAGAACTCCTCAATCCTCCTTATTCCATATTATTTTATGTTCCTGACATTTTCCATGAATTACACAGAGTAGAACATTTAATACAATTTTCTAATTTTATCCAAAAATACAGATTTTACAAAAATAGCACTGATCTCTCTGCACAAAATTGAGGGTATAATTTGAAAACCCTTGTCCAGTAAATTACCTGAACAGACAGGTGAGCAGTAAACGAATCTGTCCAATGGTGTTACTTGGACAGATTTGACTGCCTAATAAGGTTATGTTAGTTGGTTGATTAGTGAACAGTGCATGAAGTTTGTCTGAGTTATATATGGAGCAAACTAGATTGTAGGTCATTGAGGAAATCAATAACCTGTAACTGGACATCAGTGGGCCAGATGCTCAGCTACAATATAAACACTCTAGGAGACATATATATAAACCGTTTTCAATGGAAATTATGTTCCATTCTGCATCACAGTACTTCACTTGAAAACAAAACTAATTTCTGCTAGCTAAAAACAGTAATAAACAGTATGTACAGTTGAAATAAAAATATATTGCAACATCCCCAATTCTGATTCTGTCACACTTTTAAATAAGGTGCGCTTGGACGATGCTGAGAATTTAGTTTTTTCTTGCAACCAACCATAGTAATACAAGCGTCGATCAGTGTCTTTTATGATCGTTTTACACTGACAAATGTGACAAATCTCCTTCACCGGAAACCATCCCCCATTTTGCATATCACAATAAACATAACCGCTGTCACTGAGTGTCAGCGTGGCCGTGTGGTCAAAACCGAAACGAATTATCGAATGCACGGTCAATATTAGCTGCAATTGGCTTTTAAACAAATGAAATACACGAAATATTCGCAATTTCGTCATTATTCATGCCGAGTTACTTTTTAACCAGACCACATGCGTTCAGTTTCGTTTGTCGGCATCAAACTGATATTGTTTGTGGTAATTAAATAGTACGAGAAGGCGAAGGAAGCCTAATATTTTCCATCATCTATTAATTAATTCAAATTGATAATTTCTTTTATTTTACTGAAATTATGAACTGATAAGGTGGGTGTGTTGCGATTATTATGCCCCAGACCTGGAAGTTGGAAAATCAAAGGTGCATCTAGGGCCGTGAAGTGGTGACCCCTGTCCTCTTAATCTTAGTCTTACCCATTCATCATTACATGTACCAACATTCTCTCTTGTATCTCAACCATTGGTACTCCAATTTGAAGGATATTTGGTGTTGTGATCGAGCATCATGGGGAAACAATGCCTGTGTAGCTGCTGTAGCATGTGTTTCTTCCCACATTTTTTCAGAGTTGTGGTACTTTTTCACTCTTTTAAAATTTTGTTTATAACTAGTTGATTTGTTACAATTTGTTGCAAAGTGCCTGCTATACCCTCAATTGTATTGCTACAGAATTTTCTGGTGAAGATTTTGTTCCTATTACTTATCAAGCAATAACCTAATAAATATTCTGTATAAAGCCACAGATCTGATGTTTGACACTTTTATCGGAGCTGTTTTGAAGGCTTATGGAACTCAAAATGTTGATTATGGCAGGACTTTTCTATTCACCCATTAATCGATAAATTAAATGTTATAGTTGGAAGTAAGAAGCATGAAAGGTCCAGAACTAAAAGTCTCAAAAGAATGTTTTGCAATGTAACATGATTTTTGCAGATACAGTTATTTGGAGGGTTACCTGTCTTATAGTGTTTGGAACATGTGTGGCCAGGATCTTTAAAAAGAAAAAAAGAGTTAAACTTTGAGAAAAATAGGCATATGCCTTGAGTGCCGGAGGTAGAGTCATACAAGGAAGCGAGCCCCCCCCCCCCCCCCCCCCCCCCAGGAAATTTATGTGTCAAATAGAGCTCACTTGTCACCTTTTTGGGATTGCTTTGTGTACTGCATTCTTGAAAAAAATATGTGAGACCCTCTGGATGTGCCCTTCTGATCTCAATATGTCAATAAGCCTCCTTGGGGAAAGTACATGCAATAATGGTTATGTAAGGTTGATTCGATGTGTTTTGAATAACAATGTACTTTTAAGTACATTAGATGGTTCATTGCAGTGACAGGTTACAGTTACCCTTATTTCTTCTCCAACAGATATCATGAGTGTATTGGTGTCCAAGAGTTAAACAAAGCTATTATACTTATTGATAAACCAGACAAATTTAACAATTTAATCATTATCAAATTGGTGCATGGGATAAAAGGGGTTACAGTGCAAGGGGTTTGTAAATATATTTATTCAACTACAATGTATGACTTTGCAGTGCATTCTACATAGGAGAATATCATATTTTCTTTCCAAACCATTACAGTAACACATACATTTTTATATTGGGAGACACTCTTTTGCCCTTCCATACTTCTTCTGCTGGACTCCTTCAAGTTGACCTTTGTTGAACTCCCCAAATCAAAACATAAACAAAAGAAAATGTCTGCCTTCAATCAATGATCACTCCACTTATAACATTTGGTCTCAATCTTTATTACTTTCATGAATTAGGAAAAGATTTCTTCGAATATGTACTTAAATGTTTATAGAATACAGCTGTTATTTTATTTTGAGGTATTTTATTGTAAAAATTTTGTTCTCTTACTTATGCCACAGCAGACTTTCAGGTGGTGCTATTTACACATGGCAGCAGTTCCATGGCAAATTTCAGTTTCCACATGTTCTATGCTTCATTCCAAGCATTTTGGTGTATAATTTATTGGGGTTATTCACTTTGGAACTTTTTTAGACTTGAAAGAAAATTACATGAAATTTGACCAAAGTTAGGTTGGACGTCCCCTTAAATTTCTAGCTGAGAACGAGCACATAAAATATCAAAATCATAAAATAAGCTCGTTCGAGGCTAGAAATCTAGCTAGAGCCTACTTACAGACTACAATACCACACGAAATTGTCATTTTGTGCTGTCTTAAAACATCAAATTATGAATGATATATAGCTGTCGTCATTTAAAATGGAAATATTCTCAGAATGCCATAAAACCTATCAGTACAGTCACTATGAGTAAACATTCTGAAAAGTTTCCCCCCCCCCCCGGGGGGGCGGGGCGGGGGAAGTAAGGGAGGTGACATCCCTTTAAGTATCCACCCCTAGCTGGAGTTTTCATAGATCTACACACCCCATAGCTAGATTTCTAGCCTCGAACGAGCTTATTTTATGATTTTGATATTTTATGTGCTCGTTCTCAGCTAGAAATTTATAGGCGATTTTTCAATCGGGCGTTCGTAACGGTTTTTCGGTACGAACGGTTTGGGTGTATAAAAATGCCTGAATTACCTTCTTTCACAAGCTTATTCCAGTTTGAAGTTCAAGTTGGTCACCTCTTAAACAATTCTGCACAAAAATATTGCCCAGTTCGATGTTTGTTATTCCAAAAATGTTCGATTTTCGACAAAGCCCCAGCAAAATTCAACAAGATTTCCTAATTTCACATTGGGATTTACCATCACACCGTGACGTCACAGTCAAATACTAAACTCGGGAGCCACAAAGCGGGCCAATTTAAGAACGACATTTGAATTGGGAGGGAACTAAAAGTCAACGTAATACAAAAATGTGAATTGGCCTATTTTTCACATAAATTCTTCAGACAAACAATACTTTTTTTTTTATTTGGCACTCCCGACATCGGTTTGAGCTGTCAGAGCAAATGATCTCAATCAAACTCGGAAGAAAACAATGAATAATGAACTCGCAAAAGTGTGAAGGTGAAGCATAGTGGTACGTTACAAACTATTTTTTTAATTCCCAAATAATATTTATTGGAAAATCATACTCGACACCCACATGATAATAGTATAATATGCCACTATTTATAATATACTATGATCACTGGGGTGACCAGTATGATTTTCGAATAAATATTATTTGGGACATAAAAATCGTGTGCAACGTGAGCCTGTGTGTGAAGTAGGCCTATATGAACAAATTGAAAGTTGGGGTACTCTCTTGTTCCACTTCATTCTTCTTTTTTTTTTTGGGGGGGGGGGGGGGGGGTGGGTGCTGATTTCCTCCCCAATTACAAGGTCGTAAAGGCAACCGGTGTATGTGTGTGTGTGGGAGGGGGGGGGGGGGGGATTTTGCTCAAAAAAATGATTCCGCGTGCATTATCGAGGCTCGTAACACCAAGGTGGGTGGGTGAAAAT